>OX328098.1:45684428-46160177 GCA_946811185.2 Hippopus hippopus | reverse complement strand
AGAGAGAGAGAGAGAATCATTAGTTCGTAAAACAACTGTACAAGAGCATTATGAAATACAACATAATTATAAAGAAAAAAAGACGCAATGTCATTTTAACCCTTAACTCTTTACCAAACGACAAAATCTTAGTGATGTCAAAATTGAAAAGCATTTGCAGACGGCAAAATAAACGTGACTCAAAAATGGAAACTTGACTTTGGAAGAGTAGAAAACATTGTGGGAAAAGGAGAAAATGCTGGTTACCAGCATTTTCTCCTTTTCCCACAGTGTTTTCAGAAGGCGTCTTCCTCGGGGTCGTAAAAGCCAGGGATTGTTTGGTAAAGGGTTAATCAAATTTTCTCTTGTTTTAACGATACTATTGATAACATAATTGGACAAGGAGAAAATGCCGGTTACCACCATGTTCTTTAGCTTCAATTTTTTTTCTACCTGTCAAAGAAAAATGACATACTTTTAGTCACATTTTAATTTGACACCCTGCAAATGATTTCAAGACAGACGTGTCTAAAACACTTCCGTCTTGGTAAAGAGTTGAATCGGAAAGTATGAGGCAGCAACATTACGCTAGAATTGATAATTGAGCCATGTTCTGTTAAAAGGGGGCTTAAATCATCCTTGTGATTCAGGATATCAAGCATGCCATCATATAATTATGAATCAGTAAAATCCATCTTGTCTAACAACTGACTGGATTATGAGACAGACTAGTACTTTGATATGTATAAAAATTTACAAATAGCAAAAAAGTTTCGACCCATGTAAGCCTGTGCGGACTGCGCAGGCTGACATAAGTCGATACTTTTTGCAGATGCTTTAAGCCCCCTTTTCACAGAGTATGGCTAATATATTTCTGCCCAGCTGCTCATCGATATCTATTTGATAAGGAATCTACAGGAATGAATAATGAGCAACCAAACATTTACACGTACATTCACATATCAAATGGCATGCATGTTGTGCGTGGTCACTTAAGACGCTACTTGTAAATTCTGTTATATAACGATATTCGAATACACGCCATTTTGATTGGCTGAGCACTCGCTCGACCCTTATCCGGCTACTAGTCTCTAGGGTTTGCTAAAAATGGTACGTGAAATGGTTTGTGATAAGTAATCCTCATCAATTCTTAAGATCATAAAGTTTCTGAGCCATGCTCTGGCAAAAGTAGGTTTAATGCATTTCCGTAATGCATGATACCAAGCAAGTCATCATATAATTATGGATCCACAGAATCTACTTTGTGTAACAAGCGGATGAATCAAGAGGTAGAATGGTTCTTGAACATGCACAGAATTTACAAATAGCAAAAAGCTGCGACCCAGGTCAGCTCGCGCGGACTGCGTAGGCTGCAATGGGTTGATACTTTTTGCAGATACATTTAGCCCCTTTTCACAGAGCATGGCTCATTTTGAAAGCACTTGCATGCGACAAATCTTACATGTGGCTCAACAATGCAGAAACGGCAGAAAACAATGTGGGGAAAGAAGAAATTACTGGTAAACAGCATTTTCTTTTTTGCCCACGAAAGCATTTTCCTCCAACAACAAGGTCGTAAAAACAGGTAATCATTTGGTAAGGAATTAAATTTCGTATGAATTCAGATTTCATTGTTCATAACATGATAAAATTTTAGACTTGTCCAATTGAAAGCACTAAAGCCAACAGATAAATTTCAATATGACTCAAATTATTGGATTTGTCTTTGAAAGGTTAAAAAAGTTACCAGCGGGTTTTTTTTTTATTATTATTATTTCCTTTTACCCACCATGTTGTTAAAAGTATTCTGTCTTAGGGTCGTTAAGATCAAGATTGTTTGGGAAAGGGTTAATTTTGCAGGAAATCGATGTTCTGGCCATGAATGTTCAACCCAAATCTCTTTCGTAACTAAGTAGCTTATTGGACTCATAAGCTACCAGTACTTGATGTAATGTATATCCAATGTGATGCAAGATTCATATTTCTTTCATATTAACACCGTTCAATGCAATAAACATTAAAGAAATCTATTTGTGTAATCGCCAGTCATTTAAATTCGGCAAGATAGGGGTGAATATAACGACACCAAAACTGAGTACAGAATGTCCTTTATCTTATACATGAACCTGTTCGTTAGCTTAAGGCCCACTATTGGCCAAAAGCAAACAATTTGGGAGTCAAATTGTATGCAAATTTAATTCAAACCATTTAAAAGTATGGATATTACTATGAGTCTGACAATATGTTACGGTACTCAAACTTAACAACTTTAATTCTAGGTTAACGTTCAATTATTCTGTCAGAGACTGGAACTTTGTAACTCTGAAACTTTGACAGACTGTTCTGTAACACATGGCAAACTCATAATAATATCCATACTTTTAAATAGTATGAAATTTTGCTTACAATTTCACTCCCTCATTGTTTGCTTTTGACGGTAATAGGGTCTTTAAATGTTATACGATTTCTTTTACAATTCATTAAATGATCTAGCATTATACTTTGGAAATACACAGTTTGCAAAAGTCCTTTCCAAATGGATATGGAAAACTCAAATTGTACGGATTAAAATCCACCGTCTTTAATTGCGGCAGATACACATATAAAATACTTGTAGATTCTCGTCAAAAATTACTTGAAGTATCATTTCAAAATGCTATCTCAATACTTAATAATTTCCCGCGGTTTCCCAGTATGCAAATCGTATCTTTACCACGCCACCTACCGGCGTTTATTGTTCCGATTAATGAGCGGGTAACCGATAAGACAAAGTTTCTTCCCTGGTTTAATCATATTTGATTGGACGTGCGAAGATAAAGAGAACTTTTGTCCGATTGCGGCAAGCGGTATATACCCATGATTCATGGAGTGTTAATGGAGAAATTGATAAAGGCTGATTGCACTAATCCACGTCCTCCATTCTTCACTGAAAGTAAGGAGTATTCGAATTAGCATACAGGATTTTTCGTATACAGCTGAGAGAAAGATAATTTAGGTGTAAATCTTCATTATTCTTATGACATTATTTTAATCCCATAAACCTGTGGTTTTAAGAAACAAGTCCCTGTGGCTTTCATAGTACGAGGAATTATTGTCGAAGCACTTATCGAAAAGTTCTGCTTAAGTGTGAGGAAACCGGTTTGAAGCTCAAACTTCGAAAAAAAATATTATTTCGCAGGATTTTATAAGGAAACAGTTTGCAAATCATCAATAGATAAGAGAAGGGAGATAGTATAACCTTAAAGTGTTACGTAATCTATTAAGATACTTCAAGATTTCGCGCCAGAATATCGTAAAGGCTTGTCACATTATCAGGATTTTGTGTTGATTATGTAGGGTAGTATTCAGATAGGCACGATGACGTCATATCTGGTCTCATGAAATAAAGGGACCAAGTTATTGATAGCAAAACAACCACATTATCAAGAACACGTATTGATTATGTAGGGTTGTATTCAAATAAGCATGATGACGTCATAATTGGCCTGCAACACGCGAAAAGTGGCATTCGGACGTTAGCGTAAAGTGTCGTCTCAGATCAGCCTGCGAAGTCCGCGCAGGCTAATCCGAAACGACACTTTTCGTTTTTATATACTCCTCACAAAAAGTTAAGCAACAATAAATTACCGCTGCACCAGAATTTTATGATTACACATATAAACAATTTCATTGTATAAGTGTAATAAGTATTGAGTTACAAACCAGTCCAAGCAATTCTGTACTTCTATCAGATAATGTTTCTGACTTACAGGCTTTTGAAGTAAGGCACTGTCAAAATCCACATGCAAAAAAGTGGTACACTACCCAGATGTTTTAAAATCTCTAAAATTCTGTCAGTCTGCAACAGTCAGTACACGGTGTGACCACCATTAGCACGAATACAAGCTTGAACTCTTCTGGGCAATTTGAGTGGCCAGCAAGATCTCCAGATCTCAATCCGATTGAGTAAGCGTGTCAGTGATGGAAATGTTAGGCCTCAGAACCTCCAACACCTTGAGCAACTTTTGAGTCAGGAATGGCAGGATATCCCACAACAACAGCTCGACGGTTTGATCTGGTCAATGCCCAGAAGAGTTCAATTTTGTATTCGTGCTAATGGTGGCCATACCGTGTACTGACTGTGTCCCGGTTGCAGATTGACCGAATTTTAGAGATTTTAAAACATCTGGGTAGTAAACCACTTTTTTGGATGTGGATTTTGATAGTGCCTTACTTCAAAACCCTGAAAGTGAGAAAACATTATCTGATAGAAGTACAGAATTGCTTGGACTGGTTTTTAACTCAATATTCATTACATTTATACAATGAAATTGTCTATATGTGTAATAATAAAATTCTGGTGCAGCGGTAATTCATTGTTGCTTAACTTTTTGTGAGGAGTATATAGTTTTCTGTTTTGCGCAAGTCTATCGGAGCACAAAATCTTGCAAGCCATATCTGGTCTCATGAAATAAAAGGACGTAGTTACTGATTGCAAATCGACCATCCCGTTATTTAAACGTCAAAATTGAATCCTTTAACCAAGTGTTAACCAGTAAAGACCCTTTCACAACTATACCTTACCTTTGCGGCCAGTGTAGATTAAGATCAGAATGCACAAAACGTGCCGTCTGATCTTTGATCTACACTGTCTGCTTTGCTGAAACACTGAAGACAAAAGCAACCATAAAATTGCAATTATTTTTGTCGTATTTCTAGGATTAAAAAAAAAACCTTATTGGTTTATTCGGCTATTAAAGTACAGTTTCTTTGCACTTGCAAGGGAAGATAATTATAGTTCGTAGTATCCATCAGGTTTTCCCAAGATAATTATAGTTCGTAGTATCCATCAGGTTTTCCCCCATTATTCCATATTTTTTAGTGATTTTTTTTTTCGTCACGTGATAGTCCTTATCGCGTAACGTCATAGAATATATTTAAACACAAATGATTTAAAAGCGAACTAGCTCTGATGATACAGATATTGATTCGATTCTAATGGGGCAGGTTGTTTCATCTCCTGAAAGACTAAAGAGCCTCCTCTTAACTCTTTCACTGCTGAATAAATAAATTACGTTTTCTCAAAGGCTACAGATAGAGTTTCGCTGCAAGAACAAGAGGTCATAGTCTATAATAAAGCAATGGACAGTGTAGATTACAGATCAGACTGCACGTTCTGTGCAGTCTGATCTTGATCTACACTGTCCACAAAAGCTTCTGGTATCGTCATTTTTTGGTATGGAAAAAAATAGACTCGTCCAAATTAAGAGAGGTTGAAGACGACAAAGTGAATGCGGTTCAAATGATGAGATTTGTCTCTGACAGGGTAGAAAATCTGGTGGAAAAAGCAGAACAGGATCCGTACTCACCGTTTTATTTTCCAGAATTTTCTAAATTTGAAAGTAACACAACCTCTGACTGACTAAACCATTTTGATTCAGATATTACAATGCAATCTAAAATACAGAGATCTCTGGCGTTCTTTGCGAAGAGGGCATATCAAGGAAAATAAAAAAAACTATGATACCTAGGTACTCCTAGACTTTCAGCTCGATTTTAGTCACTTTTACGGACTGCGTAGATCAAGATCAGACAGCACAGAAGGTGCAGTCTGATCTTGGATCTACACTGTCCGATTGGTGAGATATTTCCAGAAAAGAACTTTTTCGTTCAATATCTTTAGCAGTTTAAAGGATAAAATCTATGAGTTGATCCATAACAGTAGAAACCGTTGGCCTGGCTTGATGGTCTTAATTCAGAAGGTCAAAGAGTGAAAAAGACATAAGTGTATATGTTGGTCTTTCACGGGGTAATTGAAAAAAAAAAGCTGTAACTGTATGAACTATATTAATCATTTAATATATTTTGGCAACAATCTTTTATATCTGACCATAAAACCAGAGTTACTCAACGATTTTAGATAAAAGAAGGTCTGCTTGTTTTAAAGATGAACCATGTTATAGGGAGATAACGTTTAGATTATTTTACAAAAATATGTTTGAATAAATTCTTTATCAATGCTATTTGCGTATAAACATGTACGAATGAATTGTTTGTCTGATATTTACGTAGTGACGTTTTCAATATTGACTCAGTTTTATCACGACGGCCCATGTACCTATCCATCACGCTTTCCTGGAGTTTCTTTAGCCAGTGCTTTGTTTTCAAGCCACTGGCTGCTTGTCCATTTAACCACCGTCGAAACAGTGTTTAGCGATAAGAGTGGAGTGAATCCTGGTGTAATGATTATCATCAATCCTCAGAAAGAATTTGGCAGAGCTGGAAACCGAACCAGTGACCCCTTGGTTTCAAGCCCTGTACGTAAGTGACCAGGCTACCCGGCTCGGATTTGTATGAAAAGATCTGTCGTTATAATAAATTTTGACTTCTCGAGCGTGCACTTACTCGAATGCTACGCTTAACCTTTTACCGTACAGGCTTATTTCATAGGCCTGCTAAAAAACTGTCATAAAGTATAACCAGATGTTTGGATTAGACAGAAGGGAAAGTTCGCACCGGTCTGTCATTTTTTTCATCGAGAACTTCAAACAACATAGTTTGTACCAAGCAGCAGTTGCACCTCAACATTGTTAGATGCTTATTCCCAAAGTTTTCCTACCCAAAATTTGCAAAGCATAATATGTAGGTGACATTGTCCATTAACAAAGAACAGTTAATTATCAAATACGAAATCAAAGTACTGAAAGTACTGACAGACTGGTGAAAGAGAAATAAGTGGCCTTTGATAAAGATAAAACTTGGTTGGTCTATACAAGATTGAAGCAAAGTGGCCAAATTCGGTTATTAAGTCCGTTTCGGTTCGATCCGGTCCATTCCGGTCATTAAATCCAATTTGGTTCGGCCCGATCCGATCTGGTTGTTAGGTCTGATCCAGTTCGATACGGTGACTTTACCCATTGCTCTTAGCCATTTACCTGTCAAAATAGGCCGTGAAATACCATGAGAAATTTCTGTTTGTTGATCTTCAATTGGAAAAAAAAAATCGTTGATTTTGGCATTTGAATTCACTTTTAGATGAACTTTCCGTGTCTTTTACTTCCTTAGCGTTTGGAAGGACCTGTTGCTAAACAAGACCTAAGCACCCGCGAAAAACACGAGGGTGGAATTGTGTTAATGAGTTTGTTCCAAATCCCTATTGGCAAAATTGCAATCTTTTGCCTTCAATTTTAGGTGTGTTATCTGGTTCAGTGTTAGTGGAACAAAATTACGGAATAAGATGTATCCAATCGTTTATTTTTTTTTTTCATCTGAAATGTCCGTCCAAGCGTGGCCCTGTCTAGTGAGGGTTAATATAGCTGCAAGCTATGTGTATCAATTTTCAAATTCATTCATAGTGATACAGCTGCGTTGAGATAAGTAAAGATGAGTCCAACTTGTTTCATTACAACCATTGGTGTGAAATAAGCTTCTGTTTCTTTCGTCAGAAAATGGGTACTGGACAACCTGCTTTTTCTGAGTTATGTTTTGCTCAGATAATTAATAAAGGACAATCTAACGTTCTCAAGTAAAGCCTCTTTCCATCTATCAGCGTAAGACAAGGAACTCAACGTGTCTTCATCTATACTACTCAAAGTTTGCTAAGCACCAAAAATATTGTTGTACATATCCTAGGTTGTAGTTAAATTTTCAGTATTTTTTCTTGTTGAACATGTACCTCGTCATTTATTTATTATTCACTTGTTATGCACTCTTTTGATTTTATTTTCACTTTTAACTGGATGGTCACTAAAACGGTTGTTTTTCCAAAACGAGTATAAAACGGAATTAGCGGGGAAAAAAAGCTAGCGATTAATTTGGTATGGGCCTAATAACGAGTATGTGACCCGTTGCTATCAATGGCAGCTTTGCATCGTACGTCTTTGCATGCCCCCAATTAGATTTTGGATAACCAGTTGTGGAATGGAATTTCATTCCTCGATAAGGAATGGACAAAGTTGCTGAATGCTTTGTGGCTGGATCTGACGAGCTGAAATGCGGATCTGTAACTCATTCGACGTGTGTTTAATTGGATTTAAGTCGGGGGGACGGGATGGTCAATCCATACGCTGGATACTATCCATTTGCAAGTACTTTTGGACAACATGGGTCGTGTGAGGACGAGCATTATCGTCCATTAAAGACGATCGCTACAGTTTCACCATTTTTTGAAAACATTCAGAATTTCATGAAACTTTATGTGGTGATAGTATATTATCTGATCTACAAAAATAGGTGATAAAAAAAGGGGGTCACCAGCTTTGGGAAAATTCTATGAATATTTCTTTTAGTACAATACAATACAATATTTTATTTGAGTATTTAAGCCTCTGGCCCATATACAGTCACATATCATGTAAATTATTTACAGAGTGACGCTAAATATACAACAAAATTTACAATCAAAGTTTACAATTTTGTGAAGATTAAGTTCTGTGATAATTAGAGGTCATATGTTTTTGACAACATTTGTAAGAAGACCTTATCTCATCGATAAATTAATACATTAACTCAGACAGTTACTATATATAATATTAATGCCACGTATCACGCTCATGTGGTTTAAGCTTTTGAAAACATTGTGCAAAGAAAAAATTGTTCATTCTTTTGAAAACATTTGTTTGAAGACATTATCACAACGATAGATTAATACATTTAACTCAGACTGTTACTAAATATAATATTAATGCCACATTTCACGCTCATGTGTTTTAACCTTTTGAAAACATTATGCCACAAATAACTGTTCATTCAAATAATAGTAACAGGAAAATTTACTGATTGGGTTTATCTGCCAGCCCATTACTGTTAGAACACGATATTTATTTTTATACCATATAAAAACATTTGAAAAACATTATGAAGAAAAAAAAACAATAGCATTGCTCCTGCAATTTTAAAACTTTAAAAACACTACTCCAAAACGATCCTGTATTTTAACGACTCGAAGGGGGTGCATTTGAAAACATTGTTGGAAAAGATAAATAAAAAAAGCGAAACAATGACGTTTGACGAACATAATACGTCAAAATAACTTTTGACGAACATAACACTAGTAATAGTAGAAAGGAAAATTTAATGATTAGGTTTATCTGCCTAACCATTACTGTTATAACACGATATTTCATTTTCATACCATATGAAAACTTTTGAAAAAACATTGTGACAAAAGATAGCATTGCTCCTACAATTTAAAAAACTTTAAAATCACTACTCCAACAATCCTGTATTTCAACGACTCAGATTGGGTGCATTTGAAAACATTGTGGGAAAAAGTATGAAAGCTGGTAACCATCATGTTTTTCCTTTCCCACTGTGCCCTCTACTCATCTATCTAAATTCGGTAATTATAATGATAATTGTAGATAAATCTATGCAAATAACAGTTTTGACATAAACCTTAAACATAGATGCCCAGTCGCGAAAAAATAGCGTTGACGATCATAATGCTTTCTAGTCTAAGAGCTCAACAAGTAATGTTTGAAGCAGAAATTTACATGAACTATATTTCAAAAATGCAATAATTACTATCATAATTGATTGAAAACAAAGTCATATGTGAGAAAATAACACTATTCTTATATTTTGTGCACTATGCGAGTTCGTTTAAAATTTCTTTTCGCAAGGCAAATGATTCTAACAGGTACTTTGCAACTTTATATACTGTATCTTTTTTATTTAGTTTTAAAATGGCGTAAAATATGTTAAGGTTTCTATTTCTTAACCAATATGGCCTAAAATATTTCATTCTAAGTTCTTCATATACAGAACAATGGAAGAAAAAATGAAACTCATCTTCTACAATATAGATATCTTTAGATTTACATATGGGACAAAATCTATACTCTCTATCGATTGAGAAATGCCTACCCTTTTCAATCATCAAATCGTGTGACGAACAACTTAAGTTTGCCAATGTTTTCTGTAGTATATAAGAAAGGCCAGTATTGAGATAAAATTCTGGATCTAGCAGTGTTTTGAAATATTTATAGTGTAGAGCTTTAGAGGAAACGTCAATTTCACTATACCATTTTTGAGTAAAACAATCTATTATTCTTTTTTTGAAGATACGCAAAAATTCTTTATCATCACCTACGTCATGAAAAATCCAGATATGGCCAAATGCATAAGAAAACAATAAGTTCTTATTATGTGTTGTCCAATTTGTTCTACCTGCTTCATCTAGTTGCAATAGCATATAATAACACTGTTTTGGGTACCTAATATTGTTCATACGAATAATACTTAACCAGTACTTTACACAGTTGGGGATGTAGGTAGTACACAATGGTAATCGACCACACTCGCCAAGAGCTAAAAAATCAAATGTATTTTGGGATAAAAAACATAGTCTCTTACAAAACTGGACATGAATCTTTTCAATTTTCTCAATACATTGATATCCCCAAAGCTGAGATCCGTAGCACAATACTGGTTTTACAGTCGCATCGAAGATTCTAAACATATCGCTGGTTGAAATGGTCCCAAAATGTTTACGCAAACGAGAAATATAATTAATTACTTTTTTAGATTGTAAAGATAACATCAAATGTGTTTTTGACCATGTCATACGGCTTGTAAGATAAACACCTAAATATTTGTAGAAGGGTACTATTTCTATCATATTTTGATCGTAAAACCATTTTTCTGTTTGTTTAACGACTCCTCCATTTCTAAACACCATAATTTTTGTTTTATCTAGATTAATTTCTAACCCGACCCCTTTAGTAAATTGTTCTATTCTATTAATTTGTCGTTGAAGTTGAATTACCGTGTCAGCAAAACTTGATACGTCGTCAGCGAACATTAGAACATTTAATTCATTTATATCTTGTGTTACGAAAATTCCACGTTCATTTTTAATATTCAGATAGTCAACAAGATCATTTATGAATAAAGAAAATATTTTTGGGCTTGCCACACAGCCCTGTCGGGTACCAATTGAACAATTGAAATAAGGTGTCAAATTGCCATCAATTTTAACACAAGACTTCAGCTTATTATACATAGACTTAATTGTATCTAAAAATTTTCCACTAATACCCTTTCGTTCTAAAGCATCCCACAGTATGTCATGCCGTATACTGTCAAAAGCCTTTTTAAAATCAATAAATATACAGTAAAATCTACCTCGTTTTTTCGACAAATATTTTTGGATTAATGACGTCAAGATAAAAATGTTATCCACAGTCGAATAACCTTTACGGAATCCAGCTTGAGATTCGTCTATAACATGATACTGTTCACACCAGTTTGACAACCTAGAACTAAGAATATGCATAAATATTTTGCAGATAGAATCTATGAGAGAAATGCCGCGATAGTTGTCAGGATTGGACATTGACCCTTTCTTATGTAAAGGTGTAATAATACTTCGACTCCAATCATCAGGAAAATTACTAGTGTCAAAAATTTCCTTAAAAAGTTTATGAAGAAAGGGTAAAATATCATTCAAGGTATTCTTATACATTTCCATACATATACATGTACCATCTGGACCTGGAGATTTATTGGACTTAAAAGTTTTAACACTTTGGACAATTTCATGCTGTGAAATCGGGTTATTAAGTTCCTCACAACCTGGGTTAATACGGATTGTGTGAAGGAAAGAAGAATCTAACTCAACGTTTGCTAGGTCATTATTCAACAACTGTTTAAAATGGTCGTGTAGTTCAGAAGCCGAAAGCGTCGTATCCTTACGTGTGATGTTAACAGATTTTAATATAGACCAAAATGTTTTGGTATCTTTACGATTGATTATCAGTTCATTTCTCATTTTGTATTGATATGTCAAACGTTTCCTACGGCAAAATGATTTATATTCTGATCTACTGATCTTATATGGAATGAGGTCATTTCGACAATTTGACAATCTAAAGAGGCGTAAGCAGCGCCTCGACTTGAGTTTAGCATTACTGCAGTCTCTACCCCACCATTTGAATTTCCACTTATATGCTCTTTTTATATAACACTGCATGGTTTTACCTGATTGCCTGTATACAATAATAAAATTATCTAGAACTGATTGATTGGATACTAAATTGTCATTTCCTAAATGTTTATGTAGTATACCCTGAATTGCGGCAGTTCAGGATGAAATTTCACCTATGAAAACTAAGTCTATGTATATTTTTTTAATTGACAACAATTGTAAGCAAATTTTATGTGATTGTATTGGTGAAACATCAAATTTAATGAAAAAAATAATTTAGAGTATACTGAGTATCAATCTTTAGAAAAAATACCCTTAACTTATGGCTAAAACACCTTTATTTTGGGGAAAAAAAATAAAAAAAACAAAGAGTATCTTTTAAAGTTTTTTTTTTTTTTAATGTTCTAACATTCAGATTTTTTCTATAAATAGTATTCAGGTACTAAGCTAAAAGAATCAGGCTTAAAACAAATAGGTCACCAGCCTTATTTTTTAAGAAAATACATTTTAAGTTTGTGGGTGGGGCAATAACTAATGACTAAATGTAGGGTTTGTCAAAGACAAAGACATTATATGAAGTAAGTTATCTGAATTTTTTCAACAATTCAACAATGTTTATAAGAATCAAGTTTGTTTGTCATAATAAACCAATCCATAGCATATCAATGTAATACTGATGTTAGCATTTAACCCATTACCAAACGACTAATTCTAGACTCTTCTAAATTTGACGCGTTTGCAGACGCTAAACCAAAACCTTGTATTCATGTATCACAGTCCTTTGATGGGTCAGAAACCATTGTGCGAAAAGGAGGAATCAGTCAGTAGGAGCCATTTCTCCTTTGACATCAATGTTTTCTAATGTTGTCTGCTGTCTGCTGCAGACTCATCAAGCAAAGGGATAACCTGGTATAGGAGAAGGAGTAACAGCCCCCGTTTTCTGCAAGTCTTTACCAAGTGACATAATTTTGGACTAGACCAAACTGAAAGCATCTGCATCTGAAAAGATGCTTTAGCTCGACGATACGTCTGCCAGATAAAGCACTAGTAAGATGTGTCCATATTTCCGTTGTTAGGTGACGTAGTTAGGTGATTCACTTTGACTTTCAGTCCGATCTTTTGAAAGCGTAATTTCGGATTCTTGCCTCGCATATAATTATTTGGCTTGATTCAAATACTTTTTTCTTCGTTTTGCTGACATGAAACGACCCGTTTTAGTTCTTGTTTTATCCATTCTGCAGACATTGACAAGTGTGGCAAGATCAACTGTGTTAGGTGCTCACCGTTTCGAGTAAAAGGTGAGCGTGATAGTTACACGAAACGTGATAATGGAAACTGTCGCGAACGTCGTTAAAATGAACCCATCGCCAACAGCAGCAGCATATTACCTTACCTGTGTGTCGAGAATTTCATCTCGGTACCACTTGGCAGTCAATGTGCCTCGATCGAGCACAACCAGGTCAGTTCGTCCATCCCAGCTTATCCCGCCCCATACCATGATGGAGCCGCCCCCATACCGATCATGCTCAGCAATGTTTCCTGCATGAAACCTCTCCCCTGGCCTTCTCCACACTCGAACACGCATATCCGTGTAGTCCAAGCAGTATTGGGACTCATCTGTAAAGAGGACAGGTTGCCAGTCCATTCTCCACCAATCAACATGGTCCATCGCCCAAGCAAACCGATGCTGACAGTGGTTTGGAGATAGTGGGATACGAATACATGGTCTTCTCGATCGGAGGCCACCGTGTGCCTACGGTTTAAGTCGAAACTTTGACCCCCATAAGCAATTTAAAGGTCAGAACGCAGTTGAATTGCAGTCGCAAAGCGGTTTCTCCGAGCCTGGATGACCAAATATCGATCATCAGCTACAGATGTAGCCCTTCTCCTGCCACCACCATGTCGCCTGATAGTGTACCATACCGCTGGTACCTCGCCCAGGCTGTGGTGATAATAGTATGGTGCACACCAAGTGCCTCACCAACCTCATGACAAAGAGCCCCTTGTTCCAACATTTCTACTGCCCGCCACATGTCTGCATCTGATAAATGTCTTTTGACATTCGTATTTGCCATATTAACGTCAAAAACGTTCAGCCTTTCAAAAGAAAGTGAAGAATAAAGAGTGTACACATGTTTGGTACATGTATATGCAGTGTCTCAAAACACTATGAAAATGAAGGGTATCTGCATTTGAAAGACTTGCACGTGGAATTTGCCTGTCATACAAGGCGATGTGTGTACCGGAGATCTTCTCGATACACCACTGAATGATTTCCAATATTACAGTCACAAAAATAGAGAATACAGACTCTGCTATGGTTCAAGGAAATCTTGGTACTTAGCAAACTTTGAGTAGTATACCAGTATATACAAAAAAAAAACACACATTGAGACCATCGGATTAGGCTACCTGTTTGGTAAGGAAGTTGCCAAGAGTGTTTTCCTACGCATTCTTCTCTGAAACAACTGGTGTAAGACAAACCACTGAATGTTTCTATAGTTACGTTTCGTGGCGACTTTAATATTCATACTTCGTCGAGACCACTGTAGAAAGTCGGGCAACTGTATATTACTCCAGTTATGCTTCTGCGACCACCCATGTGAAACAAGTTAAATATTATCATATAGAAAGACTTCAAACTCTTTCATGAATTTCGGCATGGTCGAGATTCGAGCCCTTGGCAATTTGGCTACAAAGCCGCGTAGTAAATCTAATAGGAAAAAAAATGATAAGTCAGATCATAAACTTCAGAATAAACATGGCCCTCAGTTCGGCTTGGGGACAGGCGGGATGTATTCATGTCGGCGCAGTTACACATGTCAACAATAAGTCTACTAAATAAATGAGCCATGCTCTGTGAAAAGAAAATTTACAGGAAGCAAAAAATTTCGACGCATGTCGAAGCCCGAGCAGGCTGACAAGGGTCGATACTTTTTGCAGATGCACAAACCCAATGTTCACAGACCACGACTGAAATGTTATTGACATTAAAAAATTGTGCTATAAAAAAGCGAAAAAATCCACTTTGAACGGTTTTCTAGCTTTCAAGGCCGGAAGAGCTAACAAAATATCTATCAGCATTGATCCAAGACTTGTATTGAGCAACGAATCTAATTATTATTACTATTCGAATTTAAAGGCTAGCAATCTTATAGGCTGAGACAGAGGACCTTTGTCAATCAAATATATCACAGTCAAATATATCAGAATTAGACTTAAATTGAGAATAGCTGGTGAATTTCTCTTCCAAACCTGCTTGCTAAAAGCTTTTAGAACTGTCTTTTGAGCTTTAAAGAAGGAATCATAAAGAGCCATTGATGTTAACTTTTTTACCAACCGCAAACAAATCCGTGTGATAAAAAGTAGATATATTTCAAGGCATTGCCATTAAAATAGTTTCGTGAAAGGTAATTGATTCTTTTCCCTACAGTATTTGGAAAACAGTTGCTTGGTGCAGGGGCGTTGTTAGTCTTAGAATTATGATAATGTATTAATTCCTTAACCACACGTCGAATTCTTGGGCTCGACTAAACTGAGAGTCTTTGCAAACAAATAAATGTGACCAAAATCATGCGATATGTCTTTGAAAGAAAATAAACCATTGTGGGAATAGGATAAAATGCTGGCTACCAATATGTTTTCCCAAAATGTTTACAAAAGCCTCTTTCCACAAGGTCTTTAAAACAAGTAATTGTTTGGTAAAGGGTTAAGACGTTCCATATTATAAATCCATTGGTTGGAACATCCACGCGGCAAGGCACATTTTCCATCTCCTGTTTTATGGCCTCCATTGTAGAGAAAATATTTTGACATGTCGGCATCGTAAACATTTCACCGCGAGAGAGAAATGAGCATATAGCAGCAGACGGCATTACGCCAGTTGTAGTTCGTCTGATGAATCCGTCTGGTATGGAGAATTGATTTTGAGAAGTGAACAAGATGGTTACAGCTTTTGAAAGAGTTTGGAACTACAGTAAAAGTGCTTTTATTTTACCAGGGCTAAAAGACATAATCGAAAGTACATGCCATTGGCTTCTACTTCTGAGATCTCTATGGCTTCTTATCTTACATTTCTTCGTAAGCACACTTTGACAAAATATCATCTTCTTTAGACGATGAATATGGAAACTAGGTAATGACAAGTACATCAATCAATATCATGAATACGATGATTTTTTTTTTTTTTTTATCTTGTCTTTTGATTTTCTAAAAGATTCTAAGAAATCCTCTATCTCTCCCTCTCCCTCTCCCTCTCTCCCTCTAGTAAATTTTCTATGCTTTTTTTTTTTTCAGTGTAAATTGCTTATTATACAAAAACAATAGAAGTCGAAATACACGTGTACTTTTTTACTAGGTAAAATTTATGATTGGTTATCTTCAAGATTATCTATAATAAACCATAATTAACACATCAAAGATTTCACTATTTAAGTGTGACATTTCTGTGGATATTTCTCGACTGTTTATTTTATACATATACATTTACTCGTAGAAGACAACGTATTCCGTTTCTGAAAAATAATGTACATGTATATTCGTAATATTTGTAATATTCTGAAATGTTATCGTGTCAATATGTTCTGTTAGTAATGAATAATTTCCCTCGTAATCCGTTAGCCAGCAAGCCTTGTATGCATGGAACAATATGTACTGACTTGTACCTGAAAGTTCCAGTTACTTCTCACTTACCATAATTCATGGAAAAAATAATGAAAGTCGACAAGCCTCAAAGAAAAAGCAGAAGGTTATTTGAAAGTCTTTGCTTTACCGTAGCTTTGAAGCATGTCAAAACTTTTATTTTGAAGACAAAAAAGACTAAGAATGACTTTTTAATTTTAGTACGAGAAACCGTATTAAAATCTACGCGTACGGACACTTGCACCTGCAGCCTCAAAAAATCACAAAATTATACAGTGCATCTAAACTGCCTGAGCCTTTACGCTTTGTGCTTTTTTTTTTTTTTTTGAAAAAAAAAATATATATATATATATGTGCAAGTACCCTTTTACATATAGAAATCCTTGTATAATTACGTTTTTCTCTTAATTTTAATATTAGAGGAATTTCCAAGATTTAAGAAGAAATGTAGAGCGTTGTACAAAGAATCCGAATCCGAGCGAGCAACATTTTTAAACCAAATAAATGTTTACGTATTCAATCTGGCTTTGCAAAACCTCTGCCATTTAGAGCTAATAGGTAACAAAAAATTAAACAGTGAAAATCAGATTTAACAGAGAGCAATTAAGCAACATTTTACTTCCTCTCATTTTATAAAAGTGCTTTAGTCATAAAGAGAAACTCTGCAATCATTCTGCAATCATCAGAAACTGAGATAGTTGCTTATAAATCCCAACTACGGAACAGGAATAAAATATTTGTAATAAATAGTTACATGATTAATCATTAAGACACAGTACAGTCCAAATTTCTTCTGGTAAAGTTTTTTTCGTCCTAAATTTGTATTTTCCTATGATTCCATCGAGCTAGAAGAAACTTTGATAAACGGCCTTTTTGTGTGTGTGTGTGCTCTATCGGAAGGTACATTTACCTTCGATGCTTTTATCAACAGCCCCTTTTTTTCTTATTTTAACCAGAATACATAGTTTCTACTTACCGTATCCGTTAGTATTATAACCAATGTAAGTGCCAAATAAAATCAGTTTCTTATTGAGATTTGCTTTAAATTAGAAACGAAGCCTTTGCTAATGTTTCAAGAAACTGACCTGAAATAAATCATCCTCGGAAAAATTTATATCTAGACAAATTAATGTCAAAAGTATTATGATGTAGGACTTTTTTTTTTCTTTGTGAACGCATGCAGGTATCCTAGTTTTATATTTCATGACATTGTTTGAATACCTGTCCGAAATGTATTCAAACGACATTTAAAATTGATCAAGCAACAGGCATTAATACTTATCAAACTTTGGGATATTTTGATTAACTGAAAATAGAATGACAATGCAGTGTAATGAAAAAGGTTTCTGTCTTTGGAGGCGAAAACAAATTAAGTCATCATCTCCAATTAAACAAAATTTATAAAAAATAATCAAAGATAATGTGATAGGTCACATTTTCCAAGAATAATCACAACTGTATCGATCGTTTCAGTTTACAGTCCTCTGAAGCAAATTGATCATTATGCTCGTAGTAATAGATATGTGTGATCATAATTTGATATTTTTAAAAGCAACCCCGTGTCTCAACGACTCTAAAAAGGAAGGCTTTTAAAACATTCTGGTATGTGGTAACTTACCTTTTGACTCATCATTAATTTGATGCAATAATAAACAAAAAATGGATCAGTGAGAGAAAATAGTGGTATGAAAATGCCATAAACTTATTAATTAAAATAGAAAAAAACCCTATTAATGCTGCATATTTACATCTACCTTTAAAAATTAATATATGTATATCAATATCCTTCATTTGTTTTTGACAAAGGAGTCTTTGAGAAACCACGGCATTTTGTTGTTGTTATCATTGTTGTTGTTGTTTGAGTGAAACTCTTCAAACCAGTTTCAAACAAACTCAAATAGTTCTTTCAGCATTCATTTACTGATACGCTGTGTCACTTAACCCATTGGCTGCTAAGCGCGACTGACTGACCTTTTGCGGACAGTGTAGATCAAGATCAGACTGCACAGAACTTGCAGTCTGATCTTGGATCTACACTGTCCGATAAGGAGTTTTTTTTTTTTTTCTTCAAAAAAAGTTTGAGATAATGTTATTACGGTTTTTACTATCGGCTTGAAAGTTTTATTCAACTTATTTAACAAGATAAGGGTTAAACAGAGCAATTGTCGACATTGGTTGTGATTTCTGTCGAAAGATATTATGCTATATTGTAACCTACCACTTAAGTCAATATTGATTTGAAGTAAGAATAACAAAAGTATAGAAGAAAATATTTTGGGTATTTGGGAAAAAATGTTATAGAGATGTAAGTTATTCAATGATTTATACTTGATTCAGAAAAAAATAAAAACGTGTAAATTTTGCATATTTATTATACATGTATTTATTTATGAGTGTTGTGCAAATATTAAGAAAACAGACAATGTCATTTTTTTACATAGATGAGTGACATAATACTGGGTAACACAACTCTGCAGTTTGAAGAAATGGTTTTGGAACTCACGAGAATTCCACTTGGTTACTATATGAGTTTCTTGTTCATATAAAATTTCATAAAATTGTGGTTGCTGTAATAGCAATGATTAACACCATCTACGATTTATTGTAGACAGAAATTTTATTAACCGTGCGTTTTAGAGTCTGTCCATTTTTGAAACAAAAATTGTCATGGAACTTTGAGATCGTGGGCTGCATTCTTTTTACTAATAATTGATAGTTAAGATAACCTGGGTTTTTTGTTACTGATCAGAATTTGGCACATGCATAAGATAGTTTAAGATAGTGTTTATATGAATTGTAATAACATGGTTTTTATATCGATAAAATTAGCCTATATTTTTACGAAACTGTGTTTTTGAAATGGTTTTCTCATTTCCAGAAGCGAAATTAAAGACAGTTTTCCCTACTGGACAAAGTTCCGGTCACAAACAAACCTTTGACCGAAACACCTGTTGTTTCAGTACATCTTAAGAAATGTATAATCGTATTACACGGTTGTCAAAACCGGATCTGATCCATGATCTCTTCTTTCTTTACTGATAACTTTTAACGGTAAATTCTCTTAGATTGAAGTTTAAATCTGTCTCAGTTTGTTACCGAGGTGAAAGCAGTTTTGTTGCTTTTCTTTTGAGTATAGAGTTTTGAACTCAATGACTTCGACTTAGATAATATGGAATATGTTAAAATATTAATATCAATGTTTTACTAAAACAAAAGGTATCATAGGCGTGATATGCAATATGAGAACAAAATCAGCTTTCTACGGATCTCGTCAGAGTTATTTCCCATGTCAAGTGGTGATTGATGCTGCAGCACTATCTCGAGACTTATTCAAAAGGTCAGCTGAAAGTTTGTGAAGAAAGAAAAACAAAGCCATGCTTATCTGCTGTTACATTATGTTACGCTCTGAATATCTACCCATTCGAAAATAGAAAGCTTTTCAAAAACGTTCGGGTAAATAGACTCAATAAAGGGAGGTAATTGGTGGTAATATTTGCCAAGTAGACATTAAAGGATATCAAACGGTAAGAAAGAGTCTGTGCAGACTGATCAACGCCATACAAATTAAAGTTAGTGGATGTTTTAATTTTACGGTCTATGGGCCTAATTTTCTTCAAACTGTTAAAAACCGTTTGAGTGTGCTACAGAGCGTGTTCTGGAGTTTTTACAACACCCGTGTCGTTAAAGTGACGTAATGACTGATAACATGTGCGCATTAAATGTGCTGTATCGGTACATCTATACATCTTGTAAGCTCTTAAAGATGTAATAAGGGCAGAGTTTTGAAATGTTTAGATGGATCAAAACTAGCTTTCACCGAAGGTATGGATTATGACCGGTCTGCCAAAAACCTTCAGTCACCACTCGAATCTTCACCGTCTTCTACTTGATGAGAAAATTTGGCCAATATGTCTCTTTGCTGGCAGAGGAACTGTATTTTCAGCTGTGAGAAACAGACATTTTTTAGCCTACGATAAATGAGATAAACTATATAACTTGGAGCATGTATATTGTCAAATGTTCAGTGTACGATTATGAAATAAGTTATAAAACTGTGAGTATATATGTCTTGAATGTTATACCACATAGCATAAAGGAAACCTAGCTTTCATATATTTCCCAACGATTTTTCCATCGAATCTTTACTCATAATTCCCTATAAATGTGCAAAAAAAACTACTTTTGGAAATACCCATGGTTTACGTGGATAATGAAGTTCGAATTCCAGTTTGATAAATGTTTATATAACAAAAAATTGTGGCAAAAAAAGAAAGTTCTGCTGTGCCTCCACCAAAGAAGTTCAAACTAGCACAGTATTAAAAGTGCATTGATGACAGACTGACAAAGAAATACGTATACATCCAAAAGGATATGATTCATGCTCTGCAAATTGTATCGACTCCTGTCAGCCTGTGCAGGATAACATAAGTCGAAACTTTTTGCAGCTATTGAATTTTCTGCATGGCCATGGACCATTTTATTCATTGGTCAGCCGGTTGTGAGACAAAATGGATATTATATATGAGCCGTGCTCTTTGAAAAGGGGGCTTAATGCATCTGCGAAAAGTATCGACCCATGTCAGCCTGCGCAGTCCGCGCAGGCTGACATGGGCCGAAACTTTTCGATATCTTCAAGATTTTTGTATATCAAAGGACCATTCTACCTTGCTTGACAAAATGGATATGATGGGTCCATATTAACGCGATGACTTACTTGGTATAATGCATCACGGGAATGCATTAAGCCCCCTTTTGCCAGAGCATGGCTCATATTCATAATTATGTAATCAATTTCTTGGTATAATGCATTGAGAAGATGCAATAGCCCCTTTTTTACAGAGCGCCGCTAATATGTTTTGAAACACTACTTTGAGCGTTAAGACAAAAGCTGCCGGCGATCGGTAAGCCTAATTCGACACGGCATATTTAGTCTTAACAACAATTACTTAATGCGAAAAACAGGCTCTTTCTCGCTATAACGGTACAAATCCATCCTGTATACAGCAAAAGTAATATAGAAATAATAAATTATGTCCTAATTCATGCTGAGGGTACGCTAATTTGAACGTCTGTATTAATTTGGGTCGAGTATGTGTTCGCAGACGAAAATGCAATCTTCAGTTTAAACCTTAGCCTGTTTGGAACAATTTCATAAGCTTTTGCAGGAAGTATAGATCAAGATCAGACTGAAAAGAACGTGCAGTTAGATCTTGGATCTGCGCTTTCCGACATTTTACAAAATTATCTTTCAAAAAGTAAAATAGAATTGCTTTAACTGAGAATGTGGTTCTGACTGCAAATGCTCATTTCCGTTACTTAACGGCCAAAGGATTTAATGAAACGATTTCTTTTTGGTAGATATATTTTGACATGAACAAGAAGTTTGCAATGTTGATACGCCTCGGAACATAGTAGTTCAAATTAAGCGCGAAAATGTTTTCATTATCTGACAATAAACGTCTACTATCGATGCAAAGACGCTATACAAGACGGAAATAAACCAAAAGAGACGTCTCCATGGCAATGCGCTAGTATGTCGCCTGGATTTAGCATAAAAATATATATGAAGTTCATGATTCCTACAAAAAAAAAAAACGTAAAAATTATTGCAATAAAAAGCACGGTTTCTCTTCGTCTACTGGAAGAATATAAATGTGTTAATCTTTGCAAGATATAAATAACACTCAAAAATCTATTTGATAAAGACAGGGACTCGTCTTAAGATAGAAGTAAGTAAATACCTCATTATATTGACGTGTGTATAAGTAGCAAATGATAGTGACAATTAAGACAATAAAATTGATAACAACCGGTTCCATAGGCATACATGTATTTTTTTAAATTCATTTTTAAGCCAATTAAGTAATAGAAAAGTTCCTGAGCAATGTCATAAAATATATGAACAATGATAGATACAATTTAAGAATTATGTTATTTTTCTTATCAATAATTTATTTATTTATTTATTTTTATTTATTTATTTTCTATGTTTGAAAGAATGGTTTTTTTGTCTAATAATGGAGACGGTTCTCAGATTTGCTTTACAGAATCTGGTTCCTTGGGCCGATACGCGAACAGCTCCTAATATTGTTGTTATTCTAAATAGTATATACCGGTAAGCCAGTGCTCTGCTGCAAGTCACA
This sequence comes from Hippopus hippopus, assembly GCA_946811185.2. Classification (NCBI taxonomy): domain Eukaryota; kingdom Metazoa; phylum Mollusca; class Bivalvia; order Cardiida; family Cardiidae; genus Hippopus; species Hippopus hippopus. The sequence continues at coordinate 46,137,506 of OX328098.1, read as the reverse complement.
AAATGTCGTCTACTGTTGACAGACTACATGTACCTCTATTTTTCCTGTTTTCATCTATACAGCTATTTACATTTTTTTAAAAAAAACGTGCATGCATAATATACATCTCTTATTTATTTAAAAGCTGTATAATATTCTCTGGAGATTTATTCAAAAGTTAATAGATCTATCATAAATTAACTGGCCTCCTTTTTTTTCTTCTTTGAAATAACGGATATACGGTTTCATTTATGACAAAAAAATTCAAATGTTGAAATTTGTTATTGGAAGGGTAGAATAGGAAAAAAATGCTGGTAATCACGATATTTTCATATTTTTCCCCTCCCTAATCGTCGTTAAAGATGTGATTGTTTTGTAAATACTCTTCAACGGCATTTTCTTTAAAATGGTGACACATGATTCATCTTTCATCACCCTTCAGTCATAATACTAGTGCCACTAGAGGCAACCTTTATTTTTCATTTTTATCTTTTTTTTTACGTTTCACTTGCATCAATTTTATCAATCACATACGAAGGTTATTGACAATTTCAGTCACGGGTACCTAATATTTGTTGATATATTGAACAAAGGATATCCAATTTTTACTTACCTATATCCTTTTTTTTCTAAGATGCTTTGCCAAAACAGAACTATTATTTCGAACTCGAAAGCCTCTCCTAGACGCATTATACCAAGCAAGCCATCACATCATGATGGATCCATAAAATCAATTTTGTCAAACAAGCCAATGAATCATGAGGTAGACCAGTTCTCCTACATGCAGGATATTGACCAAATCCAAAGAGTTTCGATCTATGTCAGCCTGTGCAGACCGCATAGGTTGACATGGGTCGATACTTGTTATAAATGCATTAAACCCCCTTTCCACAGAGCGTGACCAATATATTCTTCGTATTCAGTAGCCTAAGGAAGGAAGAGATAAGATAAACTTGATATGAATAAACCAATCAGCAATCATTCTGAGTCCGATTTGAATGCTTAATTCCTAGATGGCCATCTTATTGGCTAGGACAGAACATTTCAGCCAATATAATGGCTAGTCTTTGTATTTTAGATTTAAGAAATGAATTGTAAAATGATGAATGGAGACAATCCCAAGGTCCGTATTCACCAACCATTCTTAACCCTTAGACTGCTAAGCGCGACTCACTGACATCTTTGCGGACACTGTAGATCAAGATCAGACTGCACAGAACGTGCAGTCCGATGTTGGATCTACATTAACCGATAAATAGATTTTTTCGTAAAAAAATAGTTTGACATAGCATTATTTAGGCTTTTGCTATCGGCTTGAAAGTTTCATTTAACTTAAAGTAACAATAAAGTCAAAAAGTAAACAAAGCGGGTGTTTAAATGCATTTGAATTTATATCATAGCATTTAAAAGTATGGCAATTATTGTGAAGATAGCAATCTGTCATTGTACAGTTGGTCCAAGTGTTAGTTGCTGACAGAGAAATTGATTTCAAAACTAGGTTAAAACCTGCTAGGAAGCTGTATCTTTTGTTTACTTTTTGCCTGATTTTAAAATTATTTTTTCTGCCAGCGACTAACATATGGCCCGACCACACAATAACAGACTGTCATCTCCACAATATTTTCCATACTTTTAAATGGTATGATTTAAATTTAAAAGTATTATGACACCTGCTTTGATATATTCGCCTTTACTGGGCCTTTAATTAGCAGGATAAGGCTTAAGAACATTCTTAGTCTTATCCTCGAGAATTTTCTAAATTTAAAAGTAATACGCCTTCTGATTGGCTAAACCAAATGGTTTAGCCAATCAGAAGTTGTGTTACTTTCCAAATCTATAATCAGACCAAGAATGTTTGTAAGAATGGTTGATGTATACGGATACAGATGCCAGTTAGTAATTCAACTTTAAAATACAAAATCCCCAAAACTACGAGTAATAATTGTTTTCTTCGTAAGTCTTGCTTATTCTTTGACTACTTTTAATGTACGTGTAAACGAATGGTTTATGTCCAAAACAATTAATATAAGTTGAAGTTTATGGGAGCAGATTTTGGCTTTACGAGGGGCATAAATATATTACCAACATTGTTACCCCGGTCTGGAATGCGCGCTGTAAAAACTCTGAGAGAATATAAATCATATACGGTTTGGCTTTCATGCAGTTGATGCGAATTCTTCATATCCCTGGAGTGTCAGTGCTCTGTTTGTTTTTTGGTTAGGGTTTTGTTATTGTTGTTGTTGTTGTCGGTGGCGGCGGAGTCGTTGCTGTTGTAGTTTTTTGTCATTGTTGTCATTGTCATTGTCGTCGTCGTTGTTGTTGTTGTTGTTCTTCTTCTTCTTCTTCTTCTTCTTCTTCTTCGTCTTCTTCTTCTACTTCTTCTTCTTCTTCTTCTTCGTCTTTCTTTTCTTTTCTTTTCGTTCTAATGTTTGACAAACCCATGGACCACTAACCATGTCCATTACCATCGAGCTACAGGGGCTGAAATTTAACATATATATCAGATACGAAAGAGAGATATCAAAGATGACTTGACTAAGTAAAGAGGACATTTTTTGACACATATGATGCACTATCAGCCTCTTGCACAACAGGGAATTTTTGCTAGCTTTCTGGACCTTCTGCAGCATTTTTTTTTTTTTCAAAAGGACCCTCTGTTCCTTTACTATTATTCGAATTGTTAGCAAACTTTAATAATCTCGGTAAATCTGAACTTACCTATTGTATTTGAATTACAGCAAACTTGAATCTCTGTAAATCAATTACAGTACTATCGTATGGTGCAAACTAACATACTACTGTCTCGTCCCTCGCCTATCAGATCGCGCCCCATTAATACCACGACATAATGAGAATATATCTAAAATAAAAATCATGCTAGATTTAACGCTTTACCAAACAATTTTTATCAACATTGAGACAGAAGGCTTTTGAAAACATTGTGGGAAAAGGAGAAAATGTTGGTGTCCTTTCCCACAATGTTTTCTAACCTTGCAAAGATAGATTCATTGAGTCTCATTGAATTTGTCGTCTAAAAATTAATTTGTCGTCTGCAACTGTTTGCAATTTGGACAGGTCTAAAATTTCATAATGTGGTCCAGAGTTAACCATCTTGGTGGTTTTTTTTTTTGTTTATTATGGTTGCGATAAGGACAACAACATGATAGTTATGTAATTGTCGTGTTATGAGAAGTTGACTTCTATTGTTTCCAGAACAGGATTCCATGGGGTAGCAATACTAGAGTTCTGTTAATAAAACAATTATTATACATCAATGTGCTTTTAAGCATTCTCTAAATATGCGACTTTCTTCATCTGTTTTAGACCTCTTTTGACCGGTTTGAAACAATTAGAAAAGTAACAATTACTTGTTTGAAACATTTGCTACTTTTCCTTTAACAAAGACATGTATCTTTCTCTCACATATTTCTACTCAGAGGGACTTATAATACCAAATGGTAATACCCGAAAATCGTCTGTATGGTAATGGGTTAAAATTTAGATATCAATAAAAGAGCACACTTCTAAGAGCAACCTTGCAATTAAATCGCAATAAAATTCCTCGCGAGGTCCAATCCCCTATTGCCCCATTTATCTCTGTCTTACTGCTTTCGAAGACGTCACAGCGGAGGGACTAGATTGTACGGACTATTTACATCGCTCTTTGCCTCATTACCACCACCGGTTTTAATCTGATATCACTCTACTTCGAAAAATAGTTCTGATCATTAAAACAAGATAAGACCGAAATCAAGAGTCTAGGATTCGCCGTAAAGTGGTATATGTGTTGATTTCTCACGATAAAACTGTTTCTCTGAGTTGTATTTTACTGATATCGCATGTAACATCGAATTTCAGGGTGATTGTAATTGGCGGATTAATCCATTGTTTATGATATCTATACCTATCTCGGCGCGGCTAGGTGGTAGAAGTTACGCTTCACGGTAATGCTTCCACTACAAACGCATTCTTCTCTGTTTTATTCTAAACTTCTTGTCTGTCAGTGCTTTTTTGTATGATTTTGAATGAATACGTTTAAGCTTAATTATAATACATTTGTGGAAAATAGGGTTGACCAGGATTAGACTGCATTGCCGCGTAAGCTGTTCTCCTAAATGTCCATCGTATTTCTAGATTCGAGGGATATAGATTAGTACCTCTCATGGTAAGTAACGCTAATCTCAAGAAAACAAACCCTTTTTATCGTTATTTCTTCAAATAAATTGTCACGAAACAAAACCGATAATACCCTTCCTGAGAGAATTCCTTTTTACATAATTATAATGGAACTTTTCATCCATTTAGATTTGTCACGTAATCGAAGTTAGTGATCTCAAAACGAAATTTCTATGCATACGTGAAAGCAGTTACTTGATCTTATGATGGATCTACTTTGTTAATTACGAAGTAGAGAAATAGATATGAAATGAATTAAAAACAAAGTGTTTCTTTTTATGACCTCTAAAACTACTTCTTTAAAGAATGCTTAAAGATTAATGAAATGCTTTAAAGACGATAAGCAACTTCTGGTAAGTTTTTTTCGTTTCTTGCAATCCGGTTTAAAACTGCTTCAGAAAAAAAGATTTCGTTTTCACCAAATTTTCATTCTATAGACCGATGGAAAGCAATAGCCTAAATGTTTGCCGTATCTTAAAATGGGTCAAAGGTCAACCAACAGAAGTCCTTTGAACAGATATACCGAGTTATCTGTATTGTCAGTACTTTGATAAATATCAGGTCAACTAGCCCAGAATACTTAGTACAGGCAGTAATGACCTCTTACTGGCGGCCGTCAGACGAAACCAAAATCGTTTGTTCTCGGACATAAAACCATACTTGATAGGCCAGAAATAAAAGTGAGCCATGTTCTGACAAAACAGGGTTTATAGCATCTCCGTGATGAAATGAACCAAACAGTACATCACATATCAATTATGGCTCCAAAAAATCAATTTTGTGTAACAACCAAATGAATCATAAAGTAGACTGATCCTTTGACATGCAGAAATTAATCAATAGCAAAAAGTTTCGGCCCAGGTCAGCCTGCGCAATCTGCGCAGGCTGACCTGGGTCGATAGTTTTTGCAGATGCCTTAAACCCCCTTTTCACAGAGCATGGCTCAAGAGCTTTCCCTGGTTTTATGACAGCCAAAACATAACTTAAATGTTAACCACCAATAGCTCTATAAGTTACCTGGTGTAGGCGACTGCTTACCGTACCATCTGTAACAACCCTTACTGTAAAACTTTGTGAGACTTCCGAAAATTCAGAGCTTCAATTCGTGTTAAGAAAAGTAACTTATTACCTTATATGGTCCTTAACCCTTTGCCATGCAATCCCGTATTTTAACGACCCTGAGGAAGAAGCCAGTTGAGAGGATTGTGGAAAATGTATAAAATGCTGGTAACCAGTATTTTCTCCTTTTCCTACGGTGTTTTCTGCCCTTCCAGAGACAAATTTTATTAATTAAACCGCATTAAATTTGTCGTCTTCAAGAGCTTTGAATTCAGACGAGTCTAAAAGTTTGTCGCTTGGTAAAGAGATAATTAGCAAAAAAAAAGGTGTTGACAGATCAAGTAGGTGTATTTTACTTCCAAATGATTCACTCGATTCGCTCCAATTTGCGGTCATATAGGCATATTGTTAGCTTTTAAGAAACCCTGGAATATATTCAACTCGAATCTCTCGCACGCAGACTGTCCTTTGTAATCGAATGAGTCTTTATGCCATAAAGAGGACATTAGCATTTTCTTTATTGACACATCGTCGCATTATTATAATAGTGTTCTAACTCCATTTTTGTGAAATTTGAGATTTCTATTTCGTTGGAATCGTCTTGAAGAGTTCTATCTCCCCATGAAATCAGTTTTGCATTATAGGCCCTGGTTACGAAGATTTCAGTATTAATCTGTTCTAACTCCACTAATAATTTTACTACCCTCAGAAAGTTTGGAGCTAATTTTCTCCAAACATCCAAATGGCGGTTAGAACACTATTATAATAATGCGACATCACCAACAAACCACAATGGAATACGGGTTGACTAAGAGAGAAATTTTGTTACGAGCAAATTCTATTTTGACCACAATATTTTAGGAGAAAAAAGAAGATATAACCGACGACAATCATTTCTCTCCCACACTAACAAAGCCAAAATTTATCCTGTCGTCAAAATGAGTAACTTAAGATCGAGCCAGGTTTGAACACACAAGTTGTAGTTTACCGGCTATATGTGTTATTGTTGAGCTAACGGATCCCGGAAAGTTAAATAGAGGGAAAGAAGAGATAAGCGTTTAATGGGCACGCATTTCATTGTTTTCATTTTTGTTGGTATTTCCAATTGGTCCAAAATAAATTCTTTTCGCCATCACTCTATATCGTACAATGAGAAACGTTTGGCAGTGTTTTCAAACATACAGTCATTCACCGCCTCTAACAGGCTTATTAGCTACACGTCAGTTCAATCCATTCATTCATCTACTATGAATTCGTTTTTCAGCGCACAAGCGATGACCACACAAAGCATCATGTATCTGTTTGCCCCCAAAATATCCTCTGACATTAATCATCAATACACTTTTTTTGCGTCTATGAACGTTTCTTTAAAGTATATAAAACATTGCGTGAAAAGAGGCTACAGCAGTCCAAGTTTCTCAGTGAGTACATTTGGATACGTTCAGGACCTTAAGGTTGTACTGGACACGTCGCACTCTAAGTCTCACAGAGCAGTGGTGATTTCTAAAATTCTTTTCAAGGAATCGTTCATAGTGACAAAACTACCGAGAGATGAATCTTAAATTCTTACACTACAACTTCATTAAAAAAGAAATGTAAATCTTGATTCCTCTTTATAAGTCAAGTCGTTTAACAGATGACGCAATATGTTTTGCGACTCGCCAGGAGTTGACTCGGCTATGAATTTATCCTTAAACAGCCTTTCAAGCAGTCAGATGACCCTTCATTATAGTGTGTAGGATGCACTTATTTTATTTCCACTTTTATAACTCCCTGTCTGATTAGCTCGGACAAAATTTTCTGCCAGGTAGAACAGGGTTAGTCTTGGAATCTAGAATTAGAAAATAATAAGGACATCAATTCGAATTTATCTAACCTCAAAAACTTGTTTGCAGCAAGGCCTGTTATGCATGGTTAATCTGCAAAGTACTAATTCGTAGTTCTGATAACACTTTCTTCCGGTACTTATGAACCATGTAAAGTTCATAGCAAAAATTAGTTTCTCTGGTACTGCTGGCCATTTCATAGAGCTGAATAAATTATAAAAGTAAACATTTTCTTGGAAGAAATGCAAAGAAGTCTGCTAGTAAGGCCCGTTTTCACTGTCCCTATCTGGTACCCCGGTAAGCTCCGGTTCGGTGATCCGGCAATAAGCGTGTGCAGACCGGAAGATTTCGACTCTGACGGCATCATGAATGACGAAACGGAATGAACCGGGTGTTAATCCCGCTTTTTTTTTTTTTTTTTTTTATTAAAAACCGGGACATAATATTACAACCAGGACTCACCGTATAGGATATTCAAGCGGGCTAAATCCAGGCTTTGCTGGAGCAATGCCGTGGTAATGCCGGTACATTCCGGAGCCGAATAGTCTATACCATTTTTAGCAGCTCGTCTTTATTTCTAATCCAACAGCTAAGTTTCATCGACCAATCAGATTTATTCGATGTTTGCACCGTGGTATTAAAATTACAATTTCAGGGTGAGATGAAAGAAAAAGTGTCCTCCAAAGTTTCGACTTTTTTACATTATCTAATTTGTTTATCTATTTGTACCGTTCTTTGTACCAGATTAGAGATATATCACAAAGGAAAATAATGAAAGTAACGATCTTACCGATTCAAACATAGCAATATGCAGAAGTAGATAATGCAGTTGGATACCTTGTCTTATATACTAGGTTATAGCGGGAGAAGTTCTGTTAAATAAATCAAGCTTCTTTGCCTTAACTCTATCACTACCAAATGATTGAGCCATGCTCTGGCAAAAAGGGCTCTCCGTGATGCGTCGTACCAGGCAAGTCATCATGTGATTATGGATCCATTAAAATCCATTCTTTCAAACTGCTTACTGAATCATGAGGTACAATGGTGCATTGACACATAGAAAATAGAATAATAGCAAAAAGTTTCGGTCCAGGTCAGCCTGTGCGGACTGTGTAGGCTGACCTGAAGCGAAATCGTTTTCAGATGCATTAAACTCCTTTTTCGCAGAGCATGGCTCGAATAAGTTACACATTTTCCACAGCTACATATACAGTTCCAGTGCAATATGACTAAACAGTTCGGTCGTAATCTAGAAGAAAATAATGGACAGTGCAGATCAGAGATCAGACTGCGCGTTCTGTGCAGTCTGTTCTTGACCAACAATGTCCACAAAAACCTCTTGTGTAGTCTTTGATAAGGAAGATAAGAAAAGAGGTAAGCGTTTCTACAGGACATAGGCATTGGAACAGGCTTTGTGAACATTTTCCAGCATCATTGGTAAGATCGGTACGTGTCATAAAGAGTTATCCAGTCCCCGCCATTCTGGCGCTGAGAACATGTGCGTACATCCCCTTGTGTCTTTACTTTCTCTATAACGCTAATTAACCCTGTACCTGGTGCATTTGATGTAGCGTAGCCGCTTTTGCGGACAGTGTAGATCAAAGATCAGACTGCACAGAACGTGCAGTCTGATCTTTGATCTACACAGACCGCTTTAAGAAAAAATCGCTTGGGCATGAACAGCCTAAAAATTCTACAAATGTATTGGGTCTGTTTTGCGACGGTAAAAGTCCATTTAGTTTATTCGATGCACTGGGGGTTAAGTATGAACCTAGTACATTTCCGATGGTGAACTATTCCATCCTTGTTGGCCGGATGGCGCATTTACATTTTATTGTGGGTGTTTGGGGAGAGGTTCTAAATTTAATTTAGATATATGCAGAGTACTGTTAGACTGAACCGTTATCATCTTTCTACTCTTGTTCTTTACTTCAGGAAGAAAATGAAATGTATTCTTGAGTAGACAGAGTATCATTTTTTACCCTTTTCTCAAGGAAATAGTTCATACATTCTTCAGATATTTTCAAAGCACATTCTGTGGAACTTATTTTTGACTTTCACAAAAAATGGGTCTGTTCAGTTTATTTTTAGTTTAAGGATAGGGCACCCTAATGGGATTCGTGTAACATCGCCTTTCATCGCCAAAATCGTACGCATTCGGCTATGACTCGGGTAATCCGTAATTGATGCGGGGAACCAGCGTCTATCGGCCGATCGATTACGGATTACCCGAGTATTAGTCGAATCTGTACGTTTTTTCGGCTATGAAAGGCGATGTTACACGGATCCCATTAGGGTGCCCTATCCTTAATAGGAATTTTAATGACGTCCAAAAAACATTAAGAGGGAGGAGGAGAGTGTATATCAAGATAAGACTACATGTACGTGCACTATGATCTAAGTCTACACTATCTGTTAAATATATCTTGGGACTTGTATTTGCTTTAAACTGCGTAGGAAAATTTAATACATCTCTTTTCCAATGAAGTAGAGACAAATTCAAGCCTGAGGAAGGTTACTACAACACAAAGTTCCTTTCATTATATACCCACAACTTTGAACAAGACAATTTCATTCAAAAGCAGTTAGAAATTAAAATATTGAATCGGAAAATAAAAACAAGTGTACAGTCAAAACTGTAACACGAGCCGTGGCCAAGTTGAATTTCAAGAACGCAATGTCTTATTCACAATAACTGCTCTATAATAAGCAAGTTGATGCTTCTTCAGTAAACACACAATATTTGGAAGTAATGTGATGAAGAATCCGTTATATTGGTATTATATCCTGGTTCTCTGCTTTCCAGAATAGAAGACCTACAAAACTATTCAAATGGAACAGAACGTTGGGTAGGAATTACTCGTTCGACCCTTTACCACATAATTCCAGGTTTTTATGACTATCAGAGAAAGTCTTTAAAAATAGAGTGGGGAAAAAAGAAAATGTAGCCAGTGACCAGCATTTTCTCCTTTCCCGCAATGTTTCCTACCCTATCACAGACAAATTGTGTCATTTGAGCCACATTCAGTGTTTCGTCCGCAAATATTTTCTTTCTTTTTCTTTTTAGAAAACAATGTGGGAAAAAGAGAAAACGCTTGTTACCAGCATTTCTCCTTCTCCCATTATGTTTTCAAAAGTCCTTTATCTTAGGGTCGTTAAAACTCGGAATTGTGTGGTAAAGGGTTAAAGACATTTTGCGGACAGTGTAGACCAAGATCAGACTGAACAAAACGTTCAGTCTGATCTTGGATCTACACTGCCCGATAAGGAGATATTTTTCTGAAAAAAAAAAAGTTTGAAATAGCATTGTTTTGGACTTTACTATCGGCTTGAAAGTTTCATTTAATTTATCTAGCAGGATAGGAGTTAAGATTCAACTTTGTAAATTATATGAAAATAGTATCGATATTTTCAAGTGTCTTAGAAATTTCAATTTGTGTTTTTCAACTGTGTAACATTTGTAACATTTTGGCTTTTGGGATCTGTTAGGCTATTTTCCTTTTAGCATTTTCATCTTTTATAGTATTTCACTTAGGAATATATACATTTTTTTTATTTCAAAGAGAAATGCGGCATTCCCCCTGCTGCGTCCTATGTGGATTTTATAGCAGTAATTCAACGCACTATAAAACCAGAAAACACGCTTTGTTAATAAAGAAAATACCTATAGCTTGCCGGAAAGACACCTGATACTCTCTGGGACCAGAGGGTATAACAAAATACTAACCAAACCATTTATTAATTGACCCATTCCAGGGCAAAAGGGGGTTTAATGCATCTCCGTGATGCACTATACAAAGCAAGTCATCACATAATTATAGATCCGTAAAATCCATTTTGTCTAACAATCGCCTAGATCACGAGGTAGTATGGTCCTTTGAAATGCAGAAAATCTACCAATAACAAAAAGCATCGACTCAGGTAAGCCTGCACAGTCCGCAACGGGCGTGGGTTAAAACATTTTTGCTATTGGTCACTTTTCTGTATTTTGAAGGATCATTCTACCTCCAAAGATGAATTTTATGGATCCATAATTATGTGATGACTTGTCCATTATATATTATTATACTGCAAAGAAATTTCTCGTGATCTGATTGGATAATCTGCCCCAAACATATATATCATGTACACTGGCAAAACCAACGTAAAAGCAGTTTCCCTTTCGGGAGCCCTGTATACATGACTACACTTTCAACACAACATCCAAAATGGCGGCGTCGATCAAGATTAACATCAAGATTATGCACCAAACTGCACGTTTTACCAAGGTTTCAGTGACGTCAGTTCCCAGTGACGTCAGTTTTCATTGAATTGGGGCACTCAGATGGGAAATTCTACTTCGTCAGCGTACTCAATTTTTGAAACCATAAAACAGGTAAATTTCGCTTCATACACGTTGGAATGGTAAAACTTTGCAGTATAATAAATTCGTTGTACGGTCAGGTGGCAGGGGACTTGGAAACTTGTTCACGGCTGTGGTGAATCATGTCGTCCACCTCGCCTTCGGCTCGGGACGACATGATTCACCACAGCCGTGAACAAGTTTCCAAGTCCCCTGTCACCTGACCGTACAACTAATAATGTACACGGAGATGCATTAAATCCCCTTTTATCAGAGCATGGCTCATATAGATAGACCGATAGTTGATTACGCCGAGTGTGATGCAAGACTCTAGTCCCGTGGAGACAGACAACATTTTCAAAAAGAACTTAAAAATCTTTTGGCACATTTTGATATTGAAACCAAAGCGACATATGAAAAATATCAAAATGAAAAAAAAAAACAGGCGAAAGAGTTGGCAACGTCGAGTTACTTTTTCTCGATCAGATTCCAAACAAGAATACTGGTCGTAAGAAAACTCGAATTTTAGAGACACATACGTATGTCATTTTAAGTCAAAAGAGTTCGAGAAACGATATAATATTTTTTTTTTGTGGAACAGAGAAAAGTAATAGCTAACATGAACATCTGAGAATAAAAGTCGTTGTCTGCGCATGTCATATTCTTCGAAGATTCGACCTGTCTGCTATGACGCATCACCTATCCCCGGATATTTGGGAAAAGTAGGGCTTATACCGAAGCTATACCCAAGCCTGTAGGGACTGTTTTAATAAATGGCCGGTGCATAGGTTACCTGCTAGCTGATCATAACTGAATGAATCGCACCAGGAAGCGTTTTATTGAGTAAACGTAATTTCATTTTGAAATTCAAAGTAACGGTTGTCGTTTTGAAAAATTAGTCCGCTTCTGTACCCAGCATGCCCAAATTAGATAGATGTGTATTTGTAGAATGCTATCTAGCGGAAGATAATGGACAAAAGTAGATGTTTCTCGGTTGAAGAGCAGAAACTGGTGCAGAATGTGTCGATTATTTCAATACAAAATACTTGATTTATATCATTAAGTATTTAAATAATGTATGAACCATGCTCTGGCAAAAGGGGGCTTCGTGCATCCCCGTGATCCATGGTACCAAGCAAGTAATTACACAATTAAGGATCCAAAATATCCACTTTGTTTAACAACCGACTTAATCATGAGGTAGACTAGTCCTTGGACATATAGAAAATTGACCAATTGCGAAAAGTTTCGGCCCAGGTCAGCCTGCGCGGGCTGCGCAGGCTGACCTGGGTCGATACTTTTCGCAGATGCCTTAAGCCCCCTTTTCACAGTGCATGACTCGTATATAAATTTCAGTCATGCTCTGGCAAGGCGGATTTGATGCATCTGTGTGATCTATCATACCAAGCAAGTCATCCATAAAAATCCATTTTGTCGAGCAACCGACCTGATCATGAGGTAGTATGGTTCTTGGACATGCAGAAAATTTACAAATAGCAAAAAGTATCGACCAAGGACTGCGCAGGCTGACATGAGTCGGTACTCTTTGCAAATACTTTTTGCAAACCAGCTTTTCACAGAGAATAGCTCATTTGGTTTCACACTGGTTACTTTTTGGTACATGGCAAATAAAATGAAATTCATTATATCTGACCTTCTGCTGCTCTAATTCAGAAAAAAAGCGAGTTTTGATGTTAATTTATATGAATTCTATACCTAATGGGCTCCAAGAAGGGTAGGTAAGAGGGCATCATGCATGATTGATTTCTTGATTGTATAGTGTTTAACGCGATTTTCTACAATATTTCAGTTATATCGTGGCGGCCAGTGCAGCTTTTTATGATTTCCTGGAGTTCTGTCGTTCACACAATAATTTTCCCAATCCATTGACTGCTTTCCCACATAACCATCGTCGAAATAATGAACAGTGGTGAGAGAGGAATGAATGTCGCAATTACTATCATAAATTCTCGGAAAGAAATTGACCGAGCTGGGGATTAGAACCAGTGACTCCCTGTTCCAAAGCCCTGTGCAATACTGATTGCTACCGGGCTCGGCTCATCATGCGTGAGTATTTTTGCCAGTCCTCGTAAAATACAAACGGTATGGGCCTCTTTTACTGTTAGTTCTACAAGGGTAGTAATTAACCTAGGAGAATCACAGTAAAAGAGACCCATACCGGTTGTAGACCGTGTTTCAAAACGTAGTCACATACACAAAATAACCTCCTCAAGAAACAGGGAAAAGAAACTGACTTTCTCAGTAAATCATGAAATCAACAGCAAAACAGACAATTCGCTTGTTATGTTTTCGAAAGTGATCTGCTGCAAGAAGGGAAAAAAATCATCTGTAGATTTGTAATGTATGGGAAGGGTTAGACATAATTTGCACAAGACAAGATGTTTAAAGGAAACAACGTTGGATTTTGACAGAAAACATTACCCCTGCATCTCACTGATGCATTATAACATGCCAGTTATCACATAACTATGGATCCATAAAATCCATTTTGTCCAACAAACTTCTGAATTATGAGGAAAAGTGGTCCTTTGACATGCAGAAAATTGACCAACAGCAAAAGTTTCGACAAGGTCAGACAGCATGGACTGTGCAGGCTGACCTGATTCGATACTTTTAGCAGATGTATTACACCCCATGTCACTGAGCATGGCTCGTATCTATTTTTACAGCAATTGTGAACGTTTACAACCTAGACATTATTAGTTGCACGGTCAGGTGGCAGGCGACTTGGAAACTTGTCGTCCCGAGCCGAAGGCGAGGTGGACACATGATTCACCACAGCCGTGAACAAGTTTCCAAGTTCCCTGCCACCTGACCGTACAACGAATTTATTATTCTGCAAAGTTTTACCATTCCAATGTGTATGAAGCGAAATTTACCTGTTTTATGGTTTCAAAAATTGAGTACGCTGACGAAGTAGAATTTCCCTTCTGAGTGCCCCAATTCAATGAAAACTGACGTCACTGGGAACTGACGTCACTGAAATCTTGGTAAAACGTGCAGTTTGGTGCATAATCTTGCTTTCGGCATACCTCGGGTGATGGGAGCCATCAAATCCCTCGGCTGTATCTGGTGGATTGATATGCACCAGATCGGTACATACCCGGAAATACGCCGGTTTACCGTTCTGAAAATTGTAAGGCTCCTCTTAAAAAAAAAAACTTGTGTTTCAATTTTCTATCGAAATCTTTCTAACTATATTTCAGTTGAGTTGGCAAACAGTTCTTACATTCATTATTTATCAATTCCGATTGAAGTTTTCACCGACAGATAAACAGATGTGAATAACTTCATCGAGGTTGTTTATGTCGTTGCTAAACGACTGACACTGGCGCGCCATGTATAAGATCACGTGATTCGCAGTTCAAATGGAAAAGAGCGTTATACGGACGAGGTTCTATGTAGGTACGGAATCGGCCGAGTTGTGACGAGTGCATAATCTTGATGTTAATCTTGATCGACGCCGCCATTTTGAATGTTGTGTTGAAAGTGTAGTCATGTATACGGGGCTCCCGAAAGGGAAACTGCTTTTACGTTGGTTTTGCCAGTGTACATGATATATATGTTCGGGGCAGATTATCCAATCAGATCACGAGAAATTTCTTTGCAGTATAATAATAATCTCTCTCGAAGCTTCCTGGAATCCGTAACCATTTCTTCTCGCCGTGATTAGAGTAATTCCAAAGGTTGACCAGCTCGTCATGGAATTCGAGCCCAGAACCATTGATGTGACAGGAATGCGCTCTATCTCTACACCACTGTCTTCCACAGAACGTGTACTTAGATCTTAGATCGTCAATGTCTGCTTCATTATTCTCTGCTATGCATGACAATTTTTAAGCTCATATAAAGGAAACTGGTAAAGTAACTTAATTAAGACAGAGTCAAATGACTCGTATTTTTCAAAAAAGGGCTGCTGATGGTGTTGGGAATACTATTAAAGTAAACCAATGACCAAACAGATAAGTTTACACTTATTAAGGGCTTATTAAGAATGAAAATAAAAAGAGTTGTTGACATAAGACGGGAAATCAGATGCATCACCGCAGAAACTTGCAAAGCTGTGATTGACAATTTCTAAACACGCTGTGACGTCGTTACTATACAAAAGGGACATCACATGGAACACATTCTTTAAAAACAGACATGCTGTTCTCAGAGTATGTAATGTTTTTTGCTGTTATATATACACTACATAAAACAGTATTATGCTACCTTTTTTGTAATGTAACTTTCACATTAATACTGATTTAACAAATATGTATATGAAACGTTTGAATTAGTAACAGATATTATGCGACACCCTGTATGTTAACCCATAAAGCGCTGGAATCGACTCAAATTATTTTTAGCGGACAGTGTAGAATGTGCAGTCTGATCTTGGATCTACACACTCCGCTATTTCATTACATATTCTGGCCAAAACAAACTTGAAATTACAGTATTTCGGAAAAGGTCAGCTTCATTAATTCAGCGCTCTAAATAGCTGGTACTGTCTCACCAGAAAGCATGTGCAAAAAACAGTAATACTTTCCCGTATCATTTAGATCTTACAGTGAAATATATCGCCTCTTCTTATTTTCTTTGACTTCTTGTAAAACCTGTTTCATGTTCCATGCAGATTTTTTTATGCAAATCTTTAAAACGTTTAGAGAAAAAAAAAAATGGCGCAGTTATTTATGTTGTAAGACTAAGGGTCATTAATTATCCGAGTTATCATCGCGGCCAGGCCCATAAGAAATCATTTGTAAAATTCTGAATTCGGAAAACTCTTCCCGTTGCCCATTCATCACGGGGGAAGTTATAGATAATTCTATCTTAATGCCTGAACGCTATCAGGATTATCTCCACGTTATGAAAAATAGTCACAGCTCCCCCATAAAATAGTCTAGAACACGATAACGAGGCTGGATCTCGGCCCTTTTAACTCATGATACGTCAAACCATGTGACACCTCATTACTCAGTGAGAATATACTGAGGATTGAGTTACAGTAAAGCTGCACCGCTCTCTCGCTTCCTCTCTCCATCTCTCTCTCGTAATTAATTGCAACAAGTGAGTTGTACTGATTGAGGGTAGCTAACAAAGTCTTTTTTATACCAAGAACAAGGTTTTTTGAAGAAAATTATATAACCCTTATCCTGCTGAAATAACCCTTGTTGTACAAAAACAAATGAACAACCTGAGCAGCTACAAAACATGCACATATTCAGGTCTTTTTTTTTTCAAAGAACAAAAGGTGCCATAATAACCACCTCTTCTAAGCAAGCAACGTGCATGCATTTATTAAGTTCCTCAAGTCTAGAGTGGGCAAATATGTTTAAATGTTCCTGTTCATAGCTGCGCACCTGTCTTAACTCTTTATCAAACGACAAAGTTTTGGACTCGTCCGTGTTTTTTGAAGAAATTATATTTAACCCGTATTCTGCTAAAATAACCCTTGTTGTTCAAAAAAAGAATAAAATGAACATTCTGAACAGCTACAGAACACGCAGATATTCCAATTTTCGGGCCTTTTTTGTCAGAGTACAAAAGCTGCCTTAGTAGCCACCTCTTCTTAGCAAGCAACGTGCATGCATTTATTGAGTTCCTAGATAGGCCAAATATGTGTAAATGTTCCTGTACTTAGCGATGCACCTGTCTTAGCTTTTTACTTAACGACAAAGTTTTGGACTCGTCAAAGTTGAAAGCTTTTACAAATGACAAATTATATGTGACTCAAATTATGAATTTGTCTCTGAAAGGGTACGATTCATATGTGAATCAAATTATGAAGTTGTCTCTGAAAGGGTAGAAAACATTGTTGGAAAAAGAGAAATGCTGGCTACCAGAATTTTCTCCTTTTCCCACAGTTTTTCAAACGTCTTCTTCCTCAAGGTCCCTTAAACTCGGGATTATGTGGCAAAGGGTTAAGTATGCACGTTTTTGATATCCCTTTAGTGCTTGATCAACACAGGTGGAACTGTATAAGACAAAGTAGCGGGTGGTGTAGATCCAAGATCAAACTGTTAGTTCTGTTCTGTGCAGCCTGATCTAGATCATAAACGTCCTCAAAAACACTTTACAGTTGTGTTCAGCATAAGGCTTTAGATAATCAAAGGTAACAACCATTGTAAAAGTTCTACCAGTGAAATTTAAACTGGTGTACAACAACATAACTTAGTATCTTCTGAAACAAAGTACTAACGTTTAACTACAGCTCAAGTCATTATATAATAACACTAAGTGTAAGGAAATACCATGTGTCACCGTATATCATTTAACATCTCAAACCATATGTCTTCTTAAACCATGTGACACCTAATGAATTACCAAATTATATTTCATACCATTTTTCACCATATAGCATGTGTCACTTCATACCGGATGACCAAAAAAGTACCATGCGACACTTTATACCATGTGACGGAAAAACCATGGGACATTGTATACTGTGTGACAGAAAAACCACGCGACATTTTACACTATGTGACAGAATAACCATCCGATACCTTATACTACGTGACAGAAAAACCATGCGACATTTTGTACCATGTGACAGAATAAGCATGCAACACTTTTAAACACATGATGGAAAACCATGCGATATTTTATACTATGTGACAGAAAAACCATGCAAACCATCACACATGACAGAAAACCATGCAAAATTTCATACTATGTGATAGAAAAACCATGCGACACTTTATACCATTTGAAAAAAAAAAAGATGCGACACAATTTATATAATGTAAAAGAAAAAAAATGCGACACTAGATAAAACATAAAATCTCCAACTATGTGTCGCCTCATATCATGTTTTATAAATTATAATGTTATATTTCGTACCATGTTTCGCCATATAACATGTGTCAGCTCATACCAGGTGACCAAAAAAATACCATGCGACACTTTATGCCATCTGACGGAAAAACCATGCCACATTTTATAGTGTGTGACAGAAAAACCATGCGACATTTTACACTATGTGACAGAATAACCATCCGATACCTTATACTACGTGACAGAAAATGACAGGAAACCATGCGCTATTTTATACTATGTGACAGAAAAACCATGCGACAGTTTATAACACATGAAAGAAAACCATGCAATATTTAAGTGATAGAAAAACCATGCGACACTTTATACCATGTAAAAGAAAAAAAAGCATGCGACACTAGACAACACATGAAACCTCCAACTGTCTGTCGCCTCATATCATGTTTTATTGAAAACCATGTGATACATAAAAGCATGTGACATGTAATACCATTTGACAACTTACACCAAGAGCCTACAGCGATATCGTAACGAAACTGGAAATTTGCTGCTTTATCTCTTGAGCTTCTTTTTTGTAATCAACTCGAATATTGCAGTACGTGTAGAAGGTGATAAATGACACTTAACATAACGACTGGTGTTTGTAGCTCCTTCGAGATTTTGAGTCCAACTGTATATTTTTGGGGTGTAACCTCTACCGGCATGTGTATGAACCGGTTTCATGAAGACTGAATGTAGAACCAAGCACATATTTTCTTTAAAATTACATAATTTATTAAGAACCCATCTTCAAACTTTTTGGCCGCGGCCAGATGAATAATCGTTAGACGAGCCCTTGGGCTGTGTCTCGGTCATTGTCACCGACTGAAATCACCCATATTTCATTATGTAGCTCTCACTAGAGTTCAGCATTTTCTACCCGTCTGTTTAAAACCACGCAGTCTTTTAGCTACATCTGTGCAAGGCCTGGTGCTTTGTGGTCGGTGCCCCAACTTGCTAGAGAGCACTAGAAAACCTGGCGCATTTGGATATGATAAAAGGTATAAACAGAAAATTACAGTTTCCATTTCTGGCATGGATATTCAACAGCATGTGACAAGATTGTTTAGGTGTTACAGTGACAACCGTGAGCTCTCCAATTAGAAATTAAGATTCTAGATATAATTGAGTCATGCCCTATGAATAATGGTTTGCATCAGCAAAAAGTATCGACCCAGGACAGCCTGTGCAACCCTCATGACTCCGTAAATTTTTAAACAAAGAGGATTTAAATTATAAGACTACTTATACTCTTTTTCCCAGAGCACCGATATTTTAATATATCCCAACAGTTACACAGTATCTGCCTATACTATAATACTTAAAAAAGAATTGTCATGTATGCCGTAATTTATTAGAATGATTTTCATCTGTTTTGCAAGATGTATACCAAGTAAGTCATTGTATAATGGTTTGGATCCATTTTGTCCAAGAAACGACTGAATCATAAGGTAGACTGATGGTGCTTTGCCAAGAGGGCAAAGTTTCGACCCAAGACAGCCTGGTATGAGCCGAAACCTTCTGCAAATGCGATAAACCACCTTTTCATAGAGCATTTCTTATAAATATTAAAAAAAAATAAGGAGTTGTATTTAGTCAAGATAGATTAGTGTTTAAGAACTTATCTCATTTATCGAGCGTACGAGTTATTCCAACTGTGTCAAAACTACAGAAAACTATAGCGGGTTTTATCTTCTTCGACGTCAGATTACATTTCATGATTGTTGTACTCTATTCTTTATTAATCTCTCTCTAATCGTATATCTAACCAGAATATCTGATCCTTAAACCATAAAGATAGAACCAGCGGAAAACATAGTACCCATACATCATGTTTAAAGTAGACGAATTCATTATACACCGCCAGTAAATCGTTCTATACCTGGAGCCGTGAGCCTCGTTTTTATATGATATACACGTTTTACGTCGCTGAATTTTACCATAAATCATAGTTTGATTTTTTTTTCTGTTTGCCTGTGCATTTTGCCAGAAACTTTTGTTTTACTATGTCCTAGATATAAAATCGGGGCATATGCGTTTAAAAACTGCTTTTGGCTAGAGTTTTATCTTTAATACAACACATTTTTCTTTTAAACAATTTTAAATATTCTAAGACTCCTTAATGAAATACCTAAAAAAAAGTAAGTTAAAATTTAGTTGCGAAATCCACTCTCCACTCAAGACCTTTGGTACATAAATTTTGTTAAAAGATAGATACATATTTAAATAAGATACCACGATAATGCAATCGTTTTAAAGGTCCGTAATCTAGAAATAACTTATTTTTTATGGGTACGTTTACAAGGAGGGGTTTATAATAGAAAAGAATGACCCCACTGCGAATTAATTACCTTATTTGATTAGAAGGGTTACACTTGAAATAGACACTAAAAATAAGCATAAACACTGAAAATAACCACACAGTATTCAGGACAATCTCCATGTTTAACTATTAACCCTTCATCATACAATCCAAAGTTTTTCGACACTGAGAAAGAAGTATTTTGAAAACATCGTCGGAAAAGGAAAAGAATTCTGGAAACCAGTATTTTCTCCTCAGACGATGATATTTTCTACTCTTTCAGACACAAAATTCTGACATCTGGGCCAAATCGTATTTGGCCTCTGCTACTGTTTTCAATTTGGACAAGTCTAGAATTTTGTCATCTGGCAAAGAGTAGGGACACCAAACCTAGTTTGGGTTGTCTTTACAGACAATGCTGATCAAACAATGAACTGCACATTCTGATCTCGGATTTATACTGCAAGATATTTTATTCAGAGTCTCTATTTAACATGTTATGAACTTTTAATTTAACGGATTCTTTTCTCCTGCAACTGATCAAAATGGCAATTTTTTTAATGAAGCATTTTAGGGGTTAAAAGTGCGAGCCACTCCGATATAGATATGAGTCATGCTCTGTCAAAAGGGAGCTCTATACATCTGCAAAAAGTATCAACCCAGGTCAGCCTGCGCAGTCCGCGCAGGCTGATCTGAGTTGATACATTTTGCTATAGGTCAATTTTCTGCACGACAAAAAACTTGTGTACCTTATGATTTAGTTGGTTGTTGTATAAAATTGATTTTTGGGATCTATAATTTTGTGATGACTTTCTTGGTATAATGCATCACGGAGGTGCAGTAAACCCCCTTTTCTCAGATCATAGCTCATTTGTTGAACCGAAAATGTCGAATATTTGGACGGCGTCGTATTTTCTGATAAAAAAGGACATTTCCCAGTCGACCTTACCAGATACACTGGCTTTGATGTATGATATTACAACGGTACCTTACGATAAAATGCAAATATAAATGTGTTTTCGCTTTTTATAACTCATTATTCTTCTCTTTTTTTTTCGCTGCAACAGAATCCGAAAGTCGTCCCCTTACCTTTATGACGTAAAGAGTGGTACTATATGCTTTTTAGACACTGTTTATCAAGATCAGATTGTCCGAAAACGTCAGGTCTGATCTTTTGTCTACTACGCTCGTATTTAGATTTTTCTTGGCATACCGAAGTCCCGAATAATGGAATTGGGCTATACTGATCTTTTCTTCTGACTTAAACAAGTAAAGTCAATTAATCCTTGCACAAATCTCGGGTTTTAACGACCTTGATGAAGACGGCTTTTGAAAACGCTTTTGGAAAAGGAGAAAATGCTCATAACCAGCATTTTCTCCTTTCCCACAATGCTTCTACCCCTTCATAAGCAAATCCCATCATTTGCCCCGCATTGAGTTCTTTTTCTGCAAACGCTTTAAGTTTGAACAAGGCTAAAATTTTGCCGTTTGATAACGAGTTAAGTGGCGATCTAACTGTTTACAAAAGTTCTAGGATGGTCTAGATTGAAACCATTTGCAGGCGATAAATCAAATGTGGCTCAAGAAAAACAATGTTCTTTTTAAGGGTATAACACGTTTAGGGAAAGGGGAAAAATGTTGGTTTTCAACATTTCCTCTTTTCCGACAATGTTTTCAGAAGCCTTGTCTCTTAGGGTTGTTAAAAGTAATGGTGTTTTTTCGTAAAAAGATTGAAGAATGCTTCGTGTCATTTAATTATGGTAACTTATCCGTAACGTGAACACCGCATGTGGGCATCAACGCTCAACTGAACTGAAGTTGTTTTTAAGAGAAAAATTCAATCGGAAAAGGGGCATAACTGTGTCATACATACATGTAGGATATCCCACCTATCTGGTATGGTTGCCCGTTTTAATGCTTAACTTTTATCACATAACCTCCCTTGTTTGCAGTGTAATATACCCATTACGAATTTTCTTATCTCATACACGTGTAATATCTCAATTGTGTGACGTCATTTTTGACGTCATTTTGTACGTATTTCAGAGAGGAGAATGGGTTTTATTGATATTACCGCGTGTGCATCTATAGATGGTTTTGCATCTTCTTATCTATGATTTGTGAATTATCGTTATGTGATAAAAAGAATCTGACATTCGTTGGCGTACGAGATAAAGATTTTATTAAACTCGTCAAGAAAAAATGTTATTAAGCTCGCCAAAGGCTCGCTTAATAACATTTTCTCTAGACTCGTTTAATAAAATTTTATCTCAACGCCAACTCATGTCAGATCCTATATATAAGCCATAGTTTGATGAAAATATCTTCAGCATTGATAGAGCTATCTGAGAATCCCACACGGTGCAGACGCAGACGAAATAGTGCTACAACAATAGTCGACATTTTCTACGGAAACAGTCGAGCTTAAAACTGAAATTGGCAAATACTGTAAATCTATTGGCCCGTATTGTTCAACCATTCTAAACTGCATTCTTAGTATTATTCTAGATTAACAAAGTAATGTAATATCTGACTGGCTTAACCATTTTCTGAATTCTATTACTTTGAAATTTAGACAAAATTTTTAGAAATTGACCAAGAGTTTTATGAAGAATGGGCCCTGGATTAAACTCCGCAAAAAGCAACATCTGACCATGCTGCACAGTATCTGCCCTCGGTAAGAGAGATATGAGCCGCTTTCTGGCAAATGCATCTCCGTGGTGCATACCATGCAAGTCATCGCGTTATTATGGATCCATAAAATCGTTTTTGTCCAACAACCGACTGAACCTGGAGATAGAATGGTCCCTAGACATGCGGAAAATTGGCCAATAGCAAAAATTTTCGATTCAGGTCAGCCTGTGCAGTCCGCACAGGCTGACCTGAATCGATATTTTTTTTTTGCAGATGCGTTAAAACCTCTTTTCACAGAGAATGACTCATATTTATGTGCGACATCAAATGGATATAATGCAATAACAACCTGCTAGCATTAGGGTTCATCGGAAATTTTGAGGATATCGTAGGCTTTGAATAAGTCTGTAACAAACGATAAAATTTTAGACTCTTCCAAATTGAGAGCGATTGCAAATAACAATCAGCATTTCTTCCTTTTCCCACAATGCTTTCTAACCTTTAAAAGACAAATCCTATCATTTGAACCATACTGGTGTTTGATCTGTCGACTGCAACTGCTTTCAATTTGGACAAGTCTAGAATTTCGTAGTTTGATAAAGAACTAAGCGGTTTCCATTACAATTTCACCACTGAGTAAAGTGCGAAACAATGATAACATGAGAAACGCACAATCATAAATTATACTCGTTTATGATAAACAACTTCTACATTAAAGACGAGAGAATGATACGATATCTGCGAGGCGGCCGTGATTCACCTTGTATTATATTTTATATTTCTAATTCTGATTAAAATACCGCAAGTTCGGGGATAGCGTATCTGATTAATTGTTTTATGGCGATTGCGCATGTGCGAGCCTGACCAATAAAACATGGTTGTTGTCAGATAAAAACTGAAAAAGGAGTTCATAATAAAGACGATCTGTGAAAGAGAAAAAAAAATGCTGATGACGTTTTCTGAAAGCTGCTATGCAAAAGATGGTGATTTTAAATTAAGCCAGGACAACTAAGAAGTAAACTAAATAAAATGCGACCTATAAACTTAAGCTCTTTCGCTGGCAACTAAATAAAGTCCCTACGAGGTAAAAAAAAAATCAGATTTCCACAACAAGTCAAGCTGATTTTCATCATAGTTCAGTATCGGGTGGCGTACAACGTATATCCAAGAATCCTGAGGTAGAATGGTCCTTAGACATGCAGAAAATTTATCAAAAGCAAAAAAGTTTCAACACAAATCAGCATCGACACTTTTTGTAAATGTATTAATCCACTTTTCACAGAGCATTTGACCATATCATAAGAGTCGTTGACAAGAATGATGTTCTTTTCAAACCACGGAGTCTCTGGAAACAGATATTCACTGCCTATTTCTTTTTAGCGTTACTATTGAGGTAGATTTTAGATTTTACACGTAGATCTTTTACAGGAAAAAAAGATTCGAAAGAAACTAAAAATGTCTGGGTTTATTGATGGTAAAAATACCTTATGTGTAAGGTGCACATCTTTTTCTTTTGCTAAGATATATTTCATATTTTCAGCTGCTGACAGCTTCAGAGAATAAAACGTCCCCTTTTTAAACTACCTATCTAGTATATTTTTTTTCAAATGCATACCATGCGACTACTCATGAGTTAAATCAATGGCGGCGGACTTGAAAAGACATTTTACTATGTAACTGACGTTGCATTATTCAACATCAGATTTAAACCTTGAGGCATGGCGTACAAAAGAAAGCAAAACAATGTATCATATTTTCCTTTCTGTTGTTTCTCTCGTACCGGTATTTGCAAACCGTAAGGTTTTTGGACAAAAAGTATGGAGTGAAAGGTGTAAAAAGTCCTACAGGAAGAGAAACCTATTATATTTTCCAAAATAAATAATCCATATCGTCCGTCTGGCATCCCACACTCATCTTTCATGTTCAAAAGCATTCAAAATCGCAAAGGAACAGGAAACTACTGCCTTTCACGTACATCGAAATGGCGTCCAACAATTTCATATTTCGAGGCATGTTCTGTTTACTTTCAAGCTCATAAAACATTTAATATCGAGAATAAAGAGGCGATTAAAAACGCTTTCCTAGTATGAACCACATGTGGGTACGTTGATGCGCCTGGGTTATTTTCATCCGGCCTGATTTTTCACGGTTTAGTAAGAAAACACACTATTTCGCGACTTTCTGTCGCTAGCGTTCGGCCACAAGATGAACATGTGTGGTATACCGGGGTCACGAGGGGCTGTTCATTATGTACGCGGTTGAACCGGTCGAAGGCATTTTTTTTTCGCATTCTGTCGATTTCATTATGAACTGCACATTTCTCAACGGACGTGGAATTAAGCAGAGCCTATATCTCCAAAATTATTATTTACATGACACCTATCGTTGAGAGGGTAAAGCTACGCCTTTGCATCCTCTATAACATAGGTACGAGGGACTTAGGGTTCCAATTTGGCTTGCAACACGCGAAAAGGGGCATTCGGTCATTTGCGTAAAGTGTCGTCTCGGATCAGCCTGCGCTAATCCGAGACGGCACTCTACAACTACATTAGATTTTGTCCTTCAGTAGACATGCGCACAACAGAAAATTACATAAAGACGGAAAGTGTCATCCCTGATCTTATTTCCCACGTAACTACAATGTATGGCTGCTGGTAGTACTCAAACAAGGTTTCCATTGTTTCAAATCTATATTGCAATAAGCACCAAGCTACCGAAAATCCCTATCACCTCTGCAGATGACACAAACACGGACAGAAGACAAAGTACATGGCGCAAATGGTGTTTACATGGCGCAATTTCGCGTTTAGAAAAACGAACCGGACACGTATCAGTTGACTTCTTGGTTGTTTTCAGCAGCATTTAAGTATACGCAAAACAACTATACATGCATATGCATGCTTTCTCAGTGCATTTTCAACCAACTATCATGTGCACCAAGTCTGTATGTGATTATAGTCAAACCTTTTTTTTTTCAAATTCAGAATTTGAGCTCACAACCTCTTGATTAGCTGTCGTTTTTGTCACAGTCTGAAATTCAGGGCCTCGAATGATTGAAGATAGCAAACACGCAAAAAAGAACCAGTCATTAAAGGGGTGCGAAAAAGAGAGATCCCGTCCCATTAAAACACAACAACCACCTTTTTGTACTTGATTGCATTCTTTTACTGGCTTGTTTCATATATCCTACAAACCGTCAAAGCTTCTTTAGAATAAACAAGGACACACGAAGTTACTAGTGCGGAGGCTCCAAAGAGTTAAGAAACCATTATGACAAATGATATTATTTTTTAACAGTAGCAATTCTTTTATTGTCACAATGGTTTCAGAAACTTCCTTATCAGTATAGATGAAAAAAAGGGGGAGGGGATGGCGAAAAACTATTCATCATCGACATATAGCATACAAGTCGCAGTCGCTTATTGTGAAATTATTTTTTGTATACAGCCATTTTGGCACCAATGCTTTTAGACCGCTTCGGGGGCAAAAGTTTCTGCAAGTTGAAATTTTGATCTAAAAAAAACGAATGGGAGTGAAAAATGTTGCACCAGATTATATCTAAAATAAATAGTTTTTTTCTTCAAAGAATTCCATCGATATCATAAATTTGATTACACCTCATGGTATAGACATGACAGACAAGGACTGGAATGCACAAAGGCTGTAAAAAATGTGATCTGTATTCACCAATAATTATTAATGGGTCATGTTCTGTAGAAAAAAGGGGCAATATGCATCTGCAAAAAGTATCGACCAAGGTCAGCCTGCGCAGTCAAAACATTTTGCTATTGGTCAATTTTCTGTATGTCAAAGGACCAGTGTACCTCATGATTCGGTCTGTTGTTATGCAAAATAGATTATATGCATCCATAATTATGTGACGACTTTGTCGGTATCATGCGTCACGGAGATGCATTTTGCCCAGAGCACGGCTTTAATTTAACTTTCGAACTAAAATCCAATACTGACCACCTGATTGACTGAGACACAGAATTACAGTTATTGCAACACAAAAGCAGCGCTTGTAATATTAAACTAAAAACTAGCCGTTTGACTGTATGAATCTTGGTACCACTTCAATGTACAGTATTCAAAGCCTTGGACAATACTCGGCAACAATATTACCATCTGAATACTGTAGGAAATCGGAGCCGAGCCCCAGTAGCCCAGTGTAACGCACAGGGCTGGGTGCCCAGGAATTGTTAGCTTGAAACTTGGTTCAAGTACTAGTGCAACCTTTTTTTTTTAACATGGATTGATTAAAGTAATTGATGAGGTTATTAGACCTCTCCAACAGTGTTGAGATAAAATGGCAGACTGCCTCAGAAATTGTTGTCTTAAACCATTTTTTTTTAAATTGTTCTGATACACAGTCTCTTTCGTCATGGTTTTATAAATAAACCGAAATCAAAAACTGAAATAGGAAATAGACGTGGTTTGTTTTCATATGACGGATTTCAAAAAAGATTGGTTATATTGATTTGATTCCAAATGACCTCTCCAATAATTGTAATTTTTCATTAAGCAAATCTAAGAAAAAAAAAATGAATTTCGTTAAAAAAGAGAAAGTACAACGCGGAAAAGATCACGCGATTTTAAAACGCGGGAATCAGGTCAAGTTAATGTCATGTAATGTATGAGAGGTTTCTACGCAGCGGCTCTTTTTCCATCATTCATTTAATGCATTACTTGTTTGTTTACATGTACCAAAATATATTGAAATTAAAGGACAATAAACTATTTGAAAACATTGATGCTGACCTCTCCTGGGTTCTTTTTTTTAAGAAGCCAACTTGTATTTACAGTATTCATACCTCTCTCATTGATTAACATGAACTTGCCTTCATGCACGTGACACAACAGCTAGGGTCTACATCAGCTACGCAGATCTTTTGAAAATTGAAGTTGGTTGTATGCGCCAGTATGCAAACACTAATATGTATGTATGTATGTATGTATGTATGTACTTACGTACGTTTTCCGTAAACAGAGCTGCTCGTCCCCAGCCAATAACTTCAAGGTGCATGGTCTAAAATAATTTGGCACAAATGATTACCATGAATAGACGATGTGGCGAATGCAAAACCGTGTCGCGAGCTCAAAGGTCAAGGTCGCAGTGCGTGGGCATCCGTGTCGGTGACACATTTCTAGAAATTTATTATCTAGATTTTTGTTCTCTTTGTTCCATATTTCAACACATGACGTTCTGAAACAAATTTGAAGCATAAACTGCAAAAAGTATTTTACCTGCTGCAGCTCATGTGTTACAGCTTTATTTGAGCCCTACTCTGGCAAAAGGGGTTTAACCTATCTCCTTGATGCATTGTACCAAAAAAAGTCATCACATAATTATTAATCCATTAAAAATTCATTTTGTCCAACAACCGGCTGAATCGTGAGGTAGAGTGGTCCTTGGACAGGCAGAAAACTGACCAATGGTAAAAAGTTTCATTTTATGTCATCCTGCGCTGACTCCGAGCATTATTTGTACGGAATGGATGCGAATAATCGATACGAATTAACGTGTAATACATTACTACAGGTGAAAACATTGATGCTTAAGGAGAGATTGCTCTTTACAAACCTTTTTTTTTTGTAGCAATGTTTACAAACGTCGTATGCTGCAAGGCACTACAAGAGCATCGCATGTGGATGTCAAAATTCTACTGCAATTGCATAATTTTAGGTTAAATTTCTGGGTCGAAAAAGGGGCACAACAGTGTCAAAAATACTTTGATGGTTACACGCCCTTGTTGCACTGGTTTCTCTCTTTATAGTTAACAACCAGTCCGAGTTAGAAGTAAATGTCTTCTGTAACAAGTTGGCTTCTTTACAAAAGAAGCCAGGAGAGGTCAGCATGATCAATGTTTTCAAACAGTTTATTGGCTTTTAATTTCAATATATTTTGGTACATGTAAACAAACAAGTAAAAAAATCGCCGCGCAGAAACCTTATATGCTTACATGACGGTCATTTGACCTTCTTTCCGCGTTTTCAAGTCGCATGATCTTGTCCAGCGGTCTTTTTTCTCTTTTTTAACGAAATTCTTCTTATTTTTTCTTCTGCTTAGATTTATTTGCTTAATGGAAAATTACAATTATTTGAGAGGTCATTTGCAACCATGGCAAATTAATATAACAAATATTTTCTGAAATTCGGTTTTTTGATTTCGCTTTATTTACAAAACCATGACGAAACAGACTGTGTATCAGAACAATTTCGCAAGAAAAATGGATTTAGGACAGCAAATTCTGTGGCAGTCTGCCTTTTAAACTCACCACTGTTGGAGAGGTCTGATGACCTCTCCAATGATATGGAGCTATGATAAAATGTTTAAGTTTTTCCACGACGCAGAAGCAGACGACAGTGTCAGGATTATGACAATACCAGGGCGTTGTCGTTACCTGAACAGCCGAGCTAAAGATCGGATGCAGAAGAATTAAAAAAGTTTAACTCTTTCACTGCCAATGTCGCCTTGGTCAGCTTTTGCGGATGGCGTAGATCAAGATCAGACTGCACAAAACGTGCAGTCTGATCTTGGATCTACGCCATCCGCTACCTGACAGTTATCTTTGACCAAATTCAGCTTCAAAAGCAACCAGGATATACTCTTAATCCTCGAGAAATGTCGAATTCATTTTTTGGCAACGAAAGATTTAATAGACAACGCTGTTTAACACAGATCCGTGACAGTCAGGACATTTGCTGTCAAACAAGCTCCAGTTTGTCTTTTAAATAATGACGAGAAAAACCGAGTAATCCGAAAATTGACAGGCCCGATTTAAACAGCTATTTATCAAACCCATTGACCCCTTTAGTCCATGGATGCTGATGTATTGTTATGCGAGGAATTTCGAGCGGGAAAAATGAATGTCCCCTGTACTTAATTGATTTCTTGTATATACCTATTTATTTTGAGTAATGATTGTACGTGGTTAACATTTAACAACCCTCGGTAAAGTGGTCTCGTTTTGAACATCGTTGGTGCTGCTAACCCGGATTTTCACCGTTTCCCAACAATGTTGTCTATCCTTTCAAAGACAAATCTTACAATAAGAACCTAATTTGCTTGCCAAGTAAACTTATAAACAAGTGGGTGGGGTTGCAAAAGGGTAGTAGTTGGGGTCATCTTAAAATCACCCCTAACAAATGAAGCAAATCAGAGGTAACGAAATGGCAAAAATTATGGAATACAAACCAATGTTATCTACAGTTTATTTAATGGTGTTTAATGCCGATTTCAAACGATGTATCTTGATAACAGCTAACTTATCATGTCTTTTATGGGTTGAAACAGTACTATACTAAAGCTTTGCCATGCCTTGCCCAACGACACACAGTACTGCCTTGGGAATCGAACAAGGATTGCCTGATGACCAATCCAGTTATTGCACTATTGAGCTACAGACGACACCGGGCAGGTCTACAGTAAAGTAGCTCTTGTAGTTTTTAAAGTTGGCCTCTGATAAGCGATGTAAAAAAAAGTACACTGTTCGGATGGTCAGAATCTGTGATGCCAGACACTGAAGCTAGAAACTTACGCTTTGTCTTTATGTATGGTAAATAAAGTATGTAAGCCGTGCTCTGTGACAAGAAGGGTAAATGCATCGGTAAAAAGTATCATCCCAAGTCCAGTCTGCGCAGTCCAGACCTTGGTTGATTTTTTTTGCAATTGATAAATTTTTAAGCATGTCAAAAGATCATTCTACCTCTACGTTCGGTCTTTTCTTAAACAAAATGGATGTTATTGATCAATATTTGTGTGACGACGTGTTTGGTATAATGCATCAAGGTGATTCATTGAACTCCCTTTTGTCAGAACGCTGCTAAAATATATGGGCAGAACTGTTGGTTTCTTTTCTATTTATTAAGTGTTACTGCAGAAAACACATTATTATACTGCCAAGAAACTTCTCGCGATCTGATTGGATAATATGCCCCGTATATCCAGTCATTTACGCCGGCAAAATCCACGTTAACGCACTTTCCCTTTTGGGAGCCCCGTATACATGACTACACTTTCAACGCAACATCCAAAATGGCGGCGTCAACCGATACGAGCCATCCACAAGACAAACATACTGAGTAGCCTGCACCATATAATTACTACTTTCCCTTGATAGTTGTCATTAAAACGGAAAGGATGGATTATTTTTGAAAATAAATGAATATAGTTACATGTATTATCGTATGTTGTCATTCTAAAACAAATACACCTTGTTAAAACGAGCCATCCCTTTGTCAGGTAAGCAAACTGTGAAGCGCCGAAACTCATACATTGTAACGATGAAAGGATAACCTAATTGTTGTTTGAAGCAACTAATGGACGTTTACTTTTGCATCGTTAAAATACATTGTTACTTGCCTTGAAGTTGTTTAAATCCATGTTTGAATAAAAATACGTCGAAAGTCTATCGCAGTGACATCATCAAGTTTATTCACCAAACTGCACGTTTTACCAAGGTTTCAGTGACGTAAGTTCTCAGTGACGTCAGTTTTCATTGAATTGGGGTACTCAAAAGGGAAATTCTGTATCGTGAGCGTACTCAATTTGTGAGAGTATTAAACGGGGAAATTTCGCTGAATTAAAATACACGTTGGAATGGTAACACTTTGCAGTAAAATAAATTCCTTGTACGGTCAGGTGGCAGTGGACTTGGAAACTTGTACACGGCTGCAGCGAATCATGTCACCCTGAGCAGAAGGCGAGGTCGCCACAGCCGTGAACAAGTTTCCAAGTCCCCTGCCACCTGACCGTACAACTAAAAATGTAACCTTGTAACAACAAGTTAGATAAACAAAGGACCAGAAACAAATTTGCAACCAACGACGGAGATAACATCTCTGCAAAATTTGAAATTAAACACAAATTTCGGGCACGTATTCACCAATTATTTTAAGAATGTTCTTAGTTTCATTCTCCAAGGTTTTCTAAATTTGAAAGTATAACAATTTCTTATTGGCTAAACCAAATGGATTAGCCAATCAGAAGTTGTGTTACTTTCAAATTTAGAAACTTCTGGAGAGTAAGATCGGGAACGTTCTTAAAGATGGTTGGTGAATCAGGGCCCATATCTATTGATGGAATACATCCAATAAATTGGGACAAAGCGAGATAGTGTACGTTTACGTCTGCAATATTTCAAAAAGTATGCAATTTCAAAACGTGAAAAGTCGTCCACGCATACTTAAGTGTTACTAAATGGAAGTATATCAATTCTCAGGCGCGTAGCTGGGCCTGTTTTTAACTTAAATGTAGAAAGGGGTGGGGTCTTATCGGCTGCTTGTGAAAACAGATTTCTTGATATCAGGCTTTTACTGCAAGATAGAAACTATGCAGTTTTGACATTGAAATATTTCCGTGATTCAAATACTGTTGTTGACACTTTTGGGTTCAATAAAAAGCACGATGTTACGCATTTGAGTACGCGTGTAAGCCTGGCTACACCGCTGGATCTAATTGCTTCAGCATTAAAGTCATAATTCCTGTGCGCTGAAATTTGTTCAAATGGTGTTAAACGCCTTTTCAACCATTACTGTATTCGAATACATTGCATATTTACATTATCTTTAAAATTCTTGTAGAGCGAACCAGTCGGAAATATTTGCCACAATGCATAAAGCGAGGCAGAAAGTTGGACAACTCTGTCATTGTGCACTCCAAACTCTTTGATGTCTTTTCAATGTTATTGCTTTTATATCAACACCCAATACACGTAGCAGACACTTTGCCGATCATGACAGAGATTTGTTCGATACCACGCTGTCTGGGATTCATTTCTCACGTGGGAAAGTATTTTCGTTGCTCTGACCTTCTGCAATGAATTTTGTGCGATTCATTAATCGAGTGTCCAGTCCAAGAACCATCTAATATTAACCCTTTATCACACGACAAAAATTTAAAACCATCCAAATTGAAAGCATAAGCAGAAGACAATTTCAATGTGGCTCAAATGATGAGATTTTTCCTTGATAGGGTAGAAAACATTGTGGGAAAAGGAGAAAATGCTGGTTACCAGTATTTTCTCCATTTCCCGCAATGTTTTCAAAAGGCTTCTTCCTCAGGGTCATTAAAAGTAATTGTGTAGTAAAGGGTTAAATCCTATTTGTTATCGGTCTATTTTTTTCATGTTCAAGGACCAGTCAACCTCATGATTCAGTCGGTTGTTAGACAAAATGGATTTTATGACCCCTTCTGGCAGAGCATCGCTCAGAATTTTATTTTCAAGAGCAGTCAAGACTGTTTTTATTTGGTTAATGATACATTGCACAACAGTTCTTAAAATCCCCATCTGTTGTGACAACATATTTATTTGTTTGTTAGTTTGTGTATTCGAAATTGTTTTAGTTATATCGCGGCGGCCAGAAAACCTATGGATGCTTTCTTGGAGTTTATTTTGCCAGTATTTTGCTCAACTTTCTTTCCAAGCCACTGGCTGCTTTACCACATAAACATCGTGAAAACAGTGTTAAGCTGCAAGGGAAAAATGAAGTCTATCCCAGTTACAATCATCACAAATCATGAGAAATAATATTTTGAACGAGTTGGAAATCGAACCAGTGACCCCTTTCATTTCGAGCCCTTTACGTTACCGACTGAGCCACCGAGCCTGGTCAGTATATCTGCATAAACTGTATGCTGACTACGCTGTAACCGAATTGACTATACTTACCAACATAATCAGAACTTTTTGTTTCTTCTGTTCGTACCAGTCTATAATTCGTAGTCGCCGATACTTTAAGTTCGACAGAATCGTATTCATCGGTTTATAGTAGAATCATAGATTATCATTTTGTCCCTTTCCATCTCCAAAGTGCAGGCATTTCTATAGCACTCTTTTTTCACTGTGAAGGTACTAACAGATTACATAGTTCTTACTTATCAGCCCTCACAGTTCTATCCAAGCCTCGGGCGGAGAAAGCGGAAAAGCGAAATTTTATCATCTCGAAGATGATTATCACTACTTTGATAACCGTCAGATTGTAAGGTTTGATAGCAGCCTGTAGGATGGCTAAAGAGTGATTGCCGGGTCAGATAAACTTCGATACAGCTTCATCTGGACGGAAGATAGGTGTTGTATGACAAAACAAAACAATGGAGGAACTCTGTCTGCTCGAGCTTTTTTTCTGATAGTGGCCCTTTTTCTTTGTGTGTGTCAATGAGGGTTCTTCTTATCATTGGACATATCCTTATCAATTACATCACGAGTACATTTTCAAAGCACCTTTTGTAAACAACCATTGAAAGCATTCTTGGAAAAGAAGCGATGGCTTGCAATTCACTGAAATTATGATAAACCTTGTAAAATGTGAACGAAAAGAGTCCATTTCACGAGAGATGTTTGTAACCTCGTTATAAATTGATAGTGTAAACAAACTCGTAAAACTGAACCATCTATTTTTGTTAGACGAGATGTCTTCTTCAGCATCAAATTTCATCCTTTGTAGTCTTTTAGCATAGTTAAAGTTGGTAACAAAAACCATTATGAAAGAAGGGTAGCTGCATTCTTATCTGAACCTTACCTGTCTTGTTGGCCATCTCTGTAAAGCTAGGAACCTGTGCTAAGTAAGCAAATATCGAGTTCCCAAAGAAGACAAATGGAGCAAGCTCTGCGAGAAGGAAGTTAAATTCATCAGCAAAAAGTATCGACCCAGGTCAGCCTGCGCAGTCCGCGCAGGCTGACCTGTGTCGTAACTTTTTGCTTTTGGCAAATTTTCTGCATGTCAATTGACCATTCTACCTAAGGATTCAGCCAGTTGTTACACAAAATGGATTTTATGGATGCATATAATGATATCATGGAGACGCATAAAACTCCCGTTTTTTCAAAGCATGGCTCAAATATATTAAATTTTGCCTGTATTAAGCAGGCACTGCCGTCATTTTACACATTTTGAGTGTCCCCCAGGTCCTTGCTTAATACAATATGTACCGCATGGGAACCACCATTTTCGTCTTACAGCAGATTGTAACGAGCAATTTTTCCTTTTGCCACATCTTTTCTCACAGGACTGTCTTAATCAATTAAATTTAAAGCACGATAATAAAGTGCAGTTGGTGCAACTTGATCTTAGATCAGCACCAACAGATAAAAGAAAATATGGGTTTGAACTTGAAAAAAAATCTCATTTTCCTTTATTAGTGCTAAAAGAGCCAAACGCTTTCAATACAAGTATAGTAACCGCTCCTTTATATTTCACGGATCTGTTTTGCTTTACACGTTTGTAAAGGTCGATTGTACAGTCTTACACTATAATATTCCTGGCTGTGTATGTGCATCTGCGAAAAGTATCGAATCATGTCAGCCTGCGCAGTCAGCGCAGTTTGGCATAGGTCCAAACGTTTTGCTATTGGTCAATTTTATGCATGTGAAAGGACCAGTATACCTCATGATTCAGTCTTTTTTTTTTCAAAGTAGATTTTATGGATTCCTAATTGTATGATGACTTGCTTAGACCCCCTTTTCCGAGAGTATGGTTAAAATGCTTGAAACAAGAAAATCAGAAAAACTTCGAAGTGTTTGGACTATTGCAACTGGGACTAGCATCAGTCTGTCGGTACCTGTAGGTGACGAACACACACATCCTTTGAAATAGCAACAATTATAATTCTCTATTTAACAATCGCGGATTTTAATAACCTCCTGGCGGAAGAAATTTTGAAACCGTAGCGGGGAAAAAAAGAAATGCTAGTTAAATCTTTTCTTTTTACAAAAATTTTAGACCAGTCCAAATATGGACTGGTCTAAAATTTCGTAGTCTGGAAAAGGCTTAAATCTGTAATAATGAGTGCAAAAAGAACACTTCATCCATTTGTAAAACTACAGATTAGAACTGAAACTGGCCAGGGGACCAAGTACCAAACTCAAATCTATTTCATGCCTTTCAGTAACGATAGTTTATTGAGAAATAATGGTGGAATATTTTTGGATATTTCATGATTACGGCCAGTGAAAAATATCCGGGTTTTATTTTTTAACTCTTCAACTGAAGGCGGAAACAGTAGTTCCCGCGCGCTAGTTACCTAGGTCAACAGCGCATGCCATTCAACCAAATGGCTATATGACGTAATTTAACCTACATTTCCCGCGCTTTACGTAATATTGTAATGCGGAGGGGGTACGCCACGGGAAATTACCAAAGACAACTGTACTGGATTTTGATGCGAGTCCCCAAAAAAGGGGTTAGCAGCATGAAATAAATACATGTAAAATATTTGTTATTTTCGGTGAAAGATCGAAATTTATTTCAACGGGTGAACATCATCGGTAATATTTTCACGAGTGGCGCATCGTGAAAAATATTACCGATGATGTTCACTCGATGAAATAAATTTCGATCTTTCACCGAAAATAACTATTTAAATATCCTCTATTTATTCGCCTTTGCGCAGTGATTCTTCGAAACCAATATTCGTTAGACTTATTCTAAGCTTCTTGTATAATAAATGTTTGACATGTCAATATCCTTTTATGGTGAAAGTCCTCACTCTCAGACGGTGTGAATAGTTTTGTTTGCAGACAGTATTAGTTGTACGGTCAGGTGGAAGGGGACTTGGAAACTTGTTCACGGCTGTGGTGAATCATGTCGCCCCGAGCCTTCGGGGTGATTCACCACAGCCGTGAACAAGTTTCCAAGTCCCCTGTCACCTGACCGTACAACGAATTTATTATACTGCAAAGTTTTACCATTCCAACGTGTGTTAAGCGAGTTTTACCTGTTTTTTGGTTTCAAAAATTGAGTTCACTGACGAAGTATGTTTTCCCTTCTGAGTGCCCCAATTCAATGAAAACTGACGTCACTGGGAACTGACGTCACTGAAACCTTGGTAAAGCGTGCTAAAACGTGCAGTTTGGCGCATAATCTTGATGTTAATCTTGATCGACGCCGCCATTTTGGATGTTGTGTTGAAAGTGTAGTCATGTATACGGGGCTCCCGAAAGGGAAACTGCTTTTACGTTGGTTTTGCCAGTGTACATGATATATATGTTCGGGGCATATTATCCAATCAGATCACAAGAAATTTCTTTGCAGTATAATAATACTCTTTTAAAACAAATTGGAAAATGGCCAGCGAGGGATTTGGGTGTTATCAAAAGTCAACAACCGTGTCTCAAATTCTTATCAAAGACATTAATTATGCAAGACTTTCACAAGCTAACAAGTAAGCTTATCACTGATTATCCCATTTATAATTTTGGAAAACAACTTCGAAAAAGTAACAAAAGTTTAGTCACACAAAGTATTTTCAGAGTACACCCACTTGTTGACAAACACTTTTTAGCCTTCTCGCGAGATTTCTCGATAGGTAAACGCTTAACCTGCTTTAAATAAATGAAATAGAACTTTCAAGTCGATATCAAAAAACCAAATGTTGCTCTTCTAAAGGTATATTTTTGGGGAAAAAATCTCCTTATCGGGCAGTATAGATCGAAGATCAGACTGCACAGAACGTGCAGTCTGATCTTCGATCTACACCGTCCGCAAAAGGACCCTCGAATGTCTTTTAGCAGCCTAGGAGTTAACGTGATCTTATCGTGTCTTTTTTGAGACTAACCACCCCTTTTCGTGTTTGAATCATGTTGATTTTTGACAGATATCAAATTTATTACTCCGTAGTATGTACTGGAATGATCGTGCACGACTTAATGAGGAGACGTAAAAACAATATAAAACGTGGAATTATGCAATTTATCATGAAATTCTTGGGAAGAAATTATTCTTGTTTTGCAGTGCAAAAAGTAAACGTAAAAATTATTTGGAAGTTTTTGAGTTTGACACCTTCATAGTTTGAATACCGTTTCGAACAATAGCTCATGACGTATCTTTTTTTCCAAATCATTTTTTATTCGTTTTGTAGTTTTCAACAACGCTTTCATTTTTTCCAAGCAGAGATACATTTTCTTTAACCTTTTACGAAACAATCTCGACTTTTAACGACCTTGGGGAAGAAGGCCTTTTAGAAATATTTTGGGAAAATGCTGGTAACCAGCATCTTATTCTTTTCCTAAAATGTTTTCTACTTGTTGAAAGACGATTTTTATGTTTTGAATAACGTCTAATATGTTGTCAGCAAATGCTTTCAGTTTGGACAAGTCCAAATTCTTGGCTGGTGATAAAGAAGAAGAAGAAGAAGAAGAAGATATAGAGGACACAATAAATGTGACTGATGATTAAATGGTGTTTTTACGCCGCTTTCAACATCGTCTCAGTCATATCACGGAGACAGCTCACATATTTATGTACTAAATGTAGTTCTATGACCGGGCTTATTTTTTAAAGGACAGGAAAAATTTGGGGGAATAGGATAAAATGCTTATTACCAGCATTTTCTTCTTTTCCCACAATGTTTTCTACCAATTTGAAAGACGAATATTATGTTTTGAGTAACAGTAAATGTCGTCTGCAAATGCTTTCAATCTTGAGAAGTCTAAAATGTTGTCGTTTGGTAAAAAGTTAATAATAATAAGAAGAAGAATTAACTCTTTACAAGAAGACAAATTTCAGATTGTCCAGAGTGAACTCGCTTTCTGACGACAAACTAAATGTAAATGTGGCTGTATGATGGGTTTGGTGTTCCAAAAGGTAGGAAAAAATGTGGTAAAAGGAGAAAATGCTGGTTACCAGCATTTTCTCCTTTTGCCACAATGTTTTTTAAAAAAAAATCTTCATGGTCGTTTAAGCATGGGGTCCTTTGGTAAAGGGGTTTACATTTTCCTAATTTTGAATTCTAAGACTATGCATCTAATTGGCTAAGACAGAATGCTAGGACAGAATTGGATGGGTAGTCTTAGAGATGCTGAACATTCCACATAGCTTAACCTTAAGGATCTCTTTAATTGTAAGTAAATGCTCTATAATGTCAAAGGACCAATATACCTCATGACTCAGTTGGTTTTTACACAGAAGTGGTCCATTTTCAGCAACAGCTTGCTTGGTATGGCGTTGTAATGTAGATGCATTAAACGCTTCTCTCAGAGCGGTGCTCGATTTTAGTACGGAAAAACTTGCCTGACACCCACTGTAAACCACATCAAATAGTCACGTGGTTTTTCCACGTTCATTTACAGAGGAAATCATACAGTCGTATAAAAACAGTTAAGTAAGTTATTCTGGTAAAGAAATTTCAGGAGGGCATGGGTTGGTGCGATGGTTGCCTTGATATCACTAAGATATCACAGGAAAACGTGCTTACCCTTTACAAATAAATCCTTTTACGATCCTTAGGAAGAAGTTTTGTGCGGCAATGTTTTTTTTTTTCACGTTTTTTTTTCTGCAATGTTTAGTACACTTTCCAAGACAAATCCCATCCTTTAAGCCTAATCTAAATTGTCGTCCGCCATGCTCCCAACATGGACGAGGCTAAAATTTTGTTGTCAGGTAAAGATATTATCACGAAACAAACACTCCTTATTTTCAGAGATGACATGTTCTACATCCACAAGTACAGAATAAAATCAAAGTACTGAAAGTACTGAGAAACAGGAGTAAATACCTGCAGGATTGAGATATAAAAGCCATCTAGGAAAAGTGCTTTGAACATTTGCTAAAAATTATGATAAAGATATACATTTTGGTTATAAATATTACTGAAAAATAAAATCTGTTTTCTAAGAATCCTGTTTTTAATTTTCGTTGTTATTGAATTATGTTTACAAAATAATCAACAGTTTATAATAAAAATTATAATTACATTACATACATATCGCCATTTGTAAATACCCTAGCGAGATTTAACCCTTCCATGCATTATCATCCATTTCAACTGGTTAGTTTATACTTAATCCTACACCAAACAATCCCAAGTTTTAACGACCCCAAAGAAAAATAACTTTTAAAACTTTGTGGGAAAAAGAGAGAATGCTGGTAAACCAGCATTTTCTCCTTTTCCCACAATGTTTTCTTTCCTTTCTAAAACAAGTTCAGTCGTTTGAACCACATTTTACTTGTCGTCTGAAAATGCTTTGAATATAAATGAATATAAAATTTCGTTTTTGTAAAAAGGTTAACCATTCCTTACATGCAAACGTTCTTCAACAACACCTTACTTGAAGGCTCCTGACATCATCGCGACAAATGGAGAAATTGCTCAAGTTTTTTCATTTGTCAATAGTTTTTTATCGATCGCTTTTTCCATTCGTATTTTTTTCTAATCTGATACTTTTTTCCCAAGTGAGCCATTTAATAAAATGATTGAGATTTTTGGAAAGTGAATTTCATGTCACAAAAGAAGTAAGCTGTATAATACCAAAGTCTTGGTGATGGCAACACCGTATCCGACAGCGCCATAGTGCAACCGTCAGACATTCCCGGGAAGACACGGCAGAGTAAAAAAAAATGTTTACCAACAAAAACGTTCATGTAAACATTTAGGCACTTTCGAAAAAATCTCTTGTCTTCATCCATGAAAAATACATATCGGAAATAGCAAGTCGTTTCGTTAGTTGTTGTGTTTCTTGAAACCAGTTTCTGTAATTATCTGTTTCAAGGATGCAAAATATCGTTGTATAAAAGACAAAAGGCACTTTGTAGTAAATGTATAGATGAATAAATGAACATTGTACAAAATATTATCATGAAAATACCCCACACATAAGACTAATACCTTTGCATTTTTCATTGTAGTTTTCTCTCAAAGGAATAAATGATTTAGCACCAATGACAAGAAAATTCAAATCATGTAAATAAAAAAGTGGTAAATAATTAATGCTTAAAAATTGGGGTTAATCTGACAAATTTATGAAAAATACATTAATACTGTTTGTAAATTCGGGATTTTTTATGTTGCTCTATAAAAATGACCTGTACGACTTTTAAATGTGTTCCTACAAAAATTACTGATCTATTGAATTGAAAATACAACTTTGCAGTTCAGTTTTCGTTGTCAGTTTACTCACTAAGCAACTGAAATTAAAAAAGGAAAAGTCATTACAGCTGCAAGAATTGACATTAGACATTTGTAGTTAATGTCAATTTATAAAAATGTAATTATTCAACCCCAAAAATCTAAACCATCCCTAAAAGAGTAGATCTATCGGTTCGGAGAAATCTCGCAAACAATTTTCAAGCCCAGAGTCTCCGTAAGTTATCGTTCTTAACGTTTGCACCTGCATACGTTTAAAATTAAAGCAGGTACCAAAGTACCATATTTATGCCATCTTTTAAACTGATTTTTATATACACCGAAAAAGGTAAAAATATTCAAAAGCTGAACTTATAATTACTCTTACAATGTAAATGTTTCTCAACTAACACATGGCACAGCAGTCGTTAATCACGTTAAATAGACGATTAATCTAACATTGTACCTGGTAATTGAGACTTACCAAACAGTATAACAAATTATACAAGGACAGACTTTCGATGAAAGGAAAAATATAATGTTAACAGTATGGAAAACATTAGGGAAAAAGAGCAACTGCTTATTACACGCGATTGCTCATTTATCTATAATCTTTTCCAAAGTCGTATTCGTTGTGGAAATGTCAAAAATCAATGAGATAATGTCGACATAAATACTAGTTCTGATTTGCTATGTGCTTCATTCAAGCTCGCTACATAAGTTCCTTGGAAACCAGAATATTTTGACAATACTATTAAGCATAAAAGCAGAATTTCAAACTTTTCTTGTCAATAAGTCAAGGTAAGGCTTCTTTTATGCATTGGAGAACTTAAGCAATGATCCAATAACAATGTCTTTGCTCTCTTAATTTTGTGACAACGTGAGGCAATATTTAAATTAAAGGTGCTTCTGTTCTATTGTATGAGTTCATATTTATCGCTGCATTTGTCAACAGAAGACTTCGCTAAATATGAAAATGTTTATTTTCATCGACATTTCTTAAATATTTTAAATTTTGTCTGCACATAGGTAAAGTTTGAATGACATTTCAAAAAATGTAGCTAAAATCCAAGTTAATTAGACACTGATATCCAGGCATCGTTTTGTATGAGCCATTGACTTCTTCAAAAGTGCCATGAAAGATAAAAACGGCAAAAATTTAGGAATTATATGAAGACATTCGCTGATTGACTTTTCAAACAAGTCCGAGACGTTCTCAATTTTTTCAGCCCTTTCGATGCCAACTGCAATTATATTGCTCTTGTGAATAGTGTAAACCAAGATCTGATATTGGGTCCATACCTTATAGTATTTTGAGATATTTTACCTTAAACGAACTTTCACTTTCAATATAAATGGTGGTCATTTAAATACTTAATGTACTCGTATAATGTATTCGTTTCACTTGCTCAAAAAAACTCACAATCACCGAACTACACATAGAAACATCCAGGTGTTACATTGTCGACTTCCCGAGTTCAAGGATATGTTCAATATACATACTTTCGAACACAAAAGGCACAATTAAACAATCTTGATCGAAAAGTCGACTTCGTTTCTCACTCAGTGACGCACTTCGTTTCATCAATACGGTAATAAGACAAACGTTACAGTATCTTTCCGCACCAAATAAACACATTTCCACTGTCAATGTACGAAGAGGAGGCTTTCCAACCTTCGATATATAAATTTCCTCGGCTCTGTACTCGGTTTAGATTCATTTAATATATTTATTACATGAACTGACAAATGGTAAACTTTTTCAGTGCTCGTAAGGGTCTAGTCGTTGTTGCATTTGTCCGTATGGATTATTTTGCATAACATTGTATTCTTGCGCTTTGAGTCTTAAAGATGCAATGCTACCCATACCGGGTGGAGGACTATAGCTATGGTTCATTACAGCACAGCTTGATGTGTTCACGTTATTATAGGAGGTAGGATTTGGCCATGCCATATAGTCTGTGTTCATTGGTGGTGCTCTCGGTGTAACGGGTTGTTCTATTGGCATTGTATCCTGCGGTCGAGTGTACATATTTCCCATTGGGCCTCTCTGTGATAACATATTTCTCTCGTTTCTTCGAAATTTAGCTCTCCTATTTTGAAACCACACCTATCAAGGAAGAAAAAGGGTAATAATCGTTTGACATGTAAATATAGTTAACTCAAATAACCCTTTACCAAAGAGGCTCATGTTTGAACGGCCCTGAAGTAAGAGGCTTTTGAAAAACTTGTGGGAAAAGGAGAAAAGGAGAAAATGCTGGAAAACAACCATTTTCTCCTTTTCCCGAAATGTTTGCTATCCTTGTTTAAGCCTTATTGAGTTTGACCTCTGCTTTCAATTTGGTCCAGTTCAAAGTTTTGTTATTTGGTAAAGGGTTAAAGCCAGATTCTCAGAATCGTTCCGGTTTTCTGTTCGACATATTGCATTCCTTAGAAGTGCAAAAAAAGACAAAAAGTTTGAAGCATAGATTACATAAGTTTACGAAACTTTTATATGGATGGTAATACTATTAAAATTCAAGTAAATGGTTCCGATCATGAGAACAGCAGATACAAATATAGTCACAAATTCAATCGAGGCAAAACATTTCCAGCTGCAATATATAACAGACAATCCTATCCCACGAAGGTTCAATGACAAATATTCCTCCTTTTTTGGCGTAGTTGAGTACGCTAGCTTTTTACCTACTTCTTGGTACTGATATACTGGAATGAAAATATAGAAACTCACGATTGGTTAAAAATGTGAACATGTTTATTCTCGTACGTACCCATGAAGATCCAGCAGCAGGCTTTATGACAAAAAAAATACAAGCGTTGCTACCACCAGTGTTTCTTTAACTCTTTACCCCACGACAACAGTTTTAGCCTGGTCCAATTTGAAAGCCTTTGCAGAGAACAAATTCAATGTTTCTCAAAACATAAAACTGTCTTTCAAAAGGTGGAAAACATTGTGGGACAAAAAGAAAACGCTGGTTACCAGTATTTTCTTTTTTTCCCCACAGTGTTTTCAAAAGCCTTCTTCCTCAATGGTGTTAAAAGTCGTGATACTGTGGTAAAGAGTTAAACCATGCATACACTATAACCAATCACTGTATATCTACATGTACATGTATTTTGAGCGACGCAAATGTCAGCAGCAACTGCTCCTTTAGCAACGATGAATTGGTTTATCATCTAATCTCGAAAAACATATCTGAATGAACATTTCACCTTTCAGCAATACGCAAAACATTAGGGAGAAAGAGGCAAAATTTTGCTGGAGTGGTTACTTTTCATTATGTCTCTTCATATTGAACCACAAAAGCGCCGTCTTTCTTTTTCTGTTGAAAGATAATTCTATCTTGTACGGTAGCATCACCAAGTCAAGTTCTAGTTGAGATTCGACGTTTTAAAAGCATTATCAGGTTTGGTGAGGTGTTATGCGCAGGAC
Organism: Hippopus hippopus; assembly: GCA_946811185.2. NCBI lineage: Eukaryota > Metazoa > Mollusca > Bivalvia > Cardiida > Cardiidae > Hippopus > Hippopus hippopus. The sequence continues at coordinate 46,093,091 of OX328098.1, read as the reverse complement.
AATCTGCGGATTATTTTGAAAAATCTCTAAAATTGATGCTGAAAAGCCTTTTCTTTTAAATGAACCACAGTGCCATATGCAACCCCGTTCATGTTGAACTAAAAACTAACAACTACTGACCTGCACCCGAGCCTCACTAAGGTTAACACGGCGCGCCAGCTCCTCTCTAACAAAAGCGTCAGGATAGTGAGTTCTCTCAAATACTCGTTCCAGGGCTGCTAACTGGGTACTGTTAAATGTCGTTCGATTCCTGCGTTGTTTTCGTCTTCTTTTGCTGTCTTTGTCGTCTTTATCGTCTTCGTTACCTACAATATTAAATAATAGTATTACTGATAAAACGAAGAAGAAGCAGGAAGAAGAAGAAGAAGAAGACGAGGAGGAGGAGAGTGATATTAGTAATACTAGTAAATGAGTACTCGATGGTTAAATGTATTTACCTCTCCTCCAAAAAAGAAAGGCAGGTGAAAGCAGTCAGTCATGGGTACTATAGTTATGCAGAAAATGAAGAGCCTAGATGACTAAAAATGCTGGATTTGGCCGACTGAGTTATATCTCTGAGTCCCTAACTCCTTATCAGACGACAGAATTCCAGGTATACATATACAGGGTGTTTCATAATATATGTTACACTTTCAAATATACCCGGGTAAAATCATTTGTAAAGGCATTACGATAAAATTCATACCATTGAATAAGTCAAAGAATACCGTTTTATGACATACGCAGTATGTAAGGTAACGTTAAACAATACAGGTGGCTAGCACTTTTCTAATCATACATCGATTTGAATGTTACCTTACATACCGGGCATATCATAAAACTTAATTCTTCGACTTATCAAATGTTATAAATTTTATCTGAATACCTTCATAAACAATATACGTTTGCTATATTTCAGAGTGTAACATATATTATGAAACACCCTGTATAAAGCATTTGCAAGCAACAAATTGAATGTGGCTAAAATGATGGGAATCGTCTCTGAAAGGTTGCTCTTTTCAAACAATGTTATCAAAAACCTTCTCTCTATAGGTCTAAAACACACAGGATTGTTTGCTAATTTTTTTCTGTGAATTCGATGAATTAAATGTAAGTAATGCATCTGCAAAACGTATCGACCCTTTCAGCGTGCGATATCCGCACAGGCTGACATGAGACGAACTTTTTTGCTATTTGTAAATGTTCTGCATGTCAAAGGACCTTTTGATTCAGTTGGTTATAAGGCAAAATGGATATTATGGGTCCATCATTCTGTGTTGACTTGCTTGTTATAATGTTTCATGGAGATTCATGAAACCCAATTTTCCAAAAACATGGATATGAATATCCTCTTTTTATGCATTCTGTCATTTCTTTATGACTTTTTAGTGCCGATCAAATATCGTTGCTACACGGTAATAATTATTTTTATGGCATTGCACTTAAGAAATTAAAACTGGTATTATCTGTAAGGTCAAAGATCTGGCTTGCAAAATGACATGCACATGTATACAGTTACATTACATAAAAATAGATATGATAAAACCGTGTGCTTATCGCGTGCTAGTCGGCTCAGGCCGTCATGTATCACGTGACTGATAGCTGTGGGCTTATGAGTGCAACGAGAACGGTAGTCTTCAGAGGTGAAACAGAAACTGATCATTGAATTCCATATTCACCAAGAACTCTAATGGAGTGTCGCTTTGGCAAAATGGGTTTAAGACATCTCCGAGATGCATCGCGCAAAGCAAATCATCAGAATTATACTTATGGATCCATAAAGTTCATTTTGCCTAACAACCCACCGAGCTATGAGGTAGACTTGTCTTTTGACATGCAGAAAATTGACCGATAGTAAAAAGGTTTTGATCCAGGTCAGCTTGCGTGGATTGCGCAGGCTGACCTTGGTCGATACTTTTTGCAGATGCATTAAACACCCTTTTGGCAGACAATTGACGTAATTACCTCGTAGTCTAATTCTCAAAAATTCTCTAAATGTGACACTACCACGATTTTTATTTGGTTAAACCAAATGGTTTAGCAAGCCTGAAATTGCATACCTATTACATCTACAATAAGGCTGAGAATGCAAATTTCAATGGTTGATGAAAATGGACCTAGAAGCCTTTGGCTTTAGAGGAATAGAGTGCGAAGCACTGGTTACAGAAACTCAAGAAATAATTAGACAAGTGCACTGGCCGCCGCGATATAACTGAAATAATGTTGAAAACGGCGTTCAACGCCGAACCAACAATCAATATAAAAGTACTCATCGGAAATGAATCGACAATGCAAGGTTCTGGTGAGTGCCTACAACGTAGGTTCAGAGCAGAAATAATGTTTCGGAGATTTTATTATTCCAAATGTATCTTATCTTTACATGTGGCTGGCACAGAGACATTTATGTCAGGGTATTCATTATTCAGCTCACCCAAAACAATTATTAGAGTCGACCATTTCGTTTTTACATGCGTTTACAATACCTGTGAATCTTACGACAAACTAAAACAATGTCTCCTAGTGAAGAAATATTTCTATCCTATATGTATGACTGAACAAGCGGACGGTATAGATCGAAGATCAGACTGCACGTTCTGTGCAGTCTGATCTTGGATTTATGCCGTCTGCAAATGCTTCTATTTTCGTTTATAGCACTGCAAGCTTTAGCAGGCTAAGGACGACAAGTAGGTCTATTGCGGTCAATGTAGACCCCAGTTCAGGCTACACTGCACTGTACTGAGCAGTCTACATTACAAAGGATACACTTGTTGACACTGTACAGACATAAAAATAATGCTGAAAATAATCCGTCTTGGATACCATACAGTCTTTAAATTTGATTCAGTGCAAAGATGGCAAAATGATATAAAAGAAAATGAAAATCTCCGGATATTAATAAATCTTTGATAGTAAGTAGACATGATCTTCCATAACTAATTACTGTTTTCGTAAAACTTGTTTCGTTCATTAAAACAGACATGAATAAAATTGTGTCGCAAATTAGCCCTCTTTCAAGACGGTATGTAATATAATGCACTAATCGGTATCATGTTTGTTTAAAGCTTTGGTTACCGAACAGTCCCGGGTTTTAACGACCCCTGGAAAAGGCTTTTGAAAACATAGTGGGAAAAGGTGAAAGAGCTCGTAACTATCACTATCTTCTTTTTCCAAAAATTTGTTCTACACTTTCAAAGTAATTTTTTTGTGTTTGAGCTATATTTGTCATCTACACGTTCTTTGCGTACGAAACTGAACCTCGAACGCCGCGGAGTCCAATTTGAGCATGTTATGGAAAGAACATGACGTTCAAGCAAAACAACCATGATGTAGAGAAGTTTGACGAATGATCACGCGTTTACCACATAATCCCATGTTTCAATGACCCTAGGGAAGAAGGCTTTTAGGGGAAAAAAAAGGAAAAAGGAGGAAATACTAGTAACCAGCATTTTCTCCTTTTCCCATTTTCTACCCTCTCGAGGAGATTTTTTCCTGTTTGAACCTTACTTAGTGTGTCGTCTGCATGTGCTTTCAAAGTGGATCAATCATAAACTCTGTCGTTTAGTAAAGAGTTAACTCATTACCAAACGACAATATTTTAGGCTTGTCCAAATCGAAAGCATTTGCAGACGACAAAATAAAAGTGATTGAAAATTTTAAATTTGTTTTGTGAAGGGTAGAAAACATTGTGGGAAAAGGAGAAAATGCTGGTTACCAGCATTTTCTCCTTTTCCCACAATGTTTTCTACAGGCTTCTTTCTCAGGGTCGTCAAAAGTAGGGATTGTGTGGTAATGGGTTAAAGTCAAAAAATATAATTCAAGAAATTTGCTGGACCTTTGCAGGATTTAATATTTTCTCCATTTTTTTATTTTTCATTCCTTTGAGATGCATTGACCATATAGATGCAAGTCTTTGCACCCATGCAGGAGAAAGTTTTTCGAAAACATTCTTCGAAGCAAAGGCTCCTTTTCCACCAACACATTCCATAGCATTAGAGAAGTACATTTTCCTGTCCAAAAATCAGTTCTTCTTTGTATAACTTTTCCCAGTTTTTTTCTAGCTTGAAATTAGCTCGTAGAGTAATGAAGTTTTATAAACAAATGAAAAAGTGCCCCTGTCGCGTAAGGTACAGGCGTCTCGGAGTGATTTGAAAGCCTTCTAAAAACCTAAAGAAGATGAAACGTGTGGGATGGACTTCTTACAGGGCTGAATGCTTTTTGTGTCGAGGGCGAAAACAGGAGATTTTACGGACGGCATAGATCCAAGATCAGACTGCACAAAATGTGCAGTCTGATCTTGGATCTATGCCGTCCGTTTGTGATGTAATGCCTCTGAGATAAAAATATTTTTGAGTTTCTGTGGATTGTATTTTTAGCCATTGAAAGAGGTCGAGTTTATTATATTTGGCGCTGAAAGAGTGGATCCTTTAACAAAAAAGAGCCATTTTGTTTTAACGACCCTGGTGCAGGATGATTAAAAAAAAAACATTATGAGAAAAGGAGAAAAGTACGATCGACATTTTTGCTCTTCTCCTAGTGCATTTCCTGTTCTATTATAGACAGCTCCCATCAATTGATGCATACTTAAGATGTGGTCTGCAAAATGCTTTCATTATGGCCAATAATAAAATGTTCTCATCTGGCAAAGAGTGATAGAGTAAAAAAGAGTTCCTTGCAGACTGAAATTAAAATATACTGCCAGAGTACCCTCTTAATTACCTTCTTTCAAAATATAAAACAATATGACGAGAGTTATTAACTCTTGCATTGCATAACAGATAAATTCGGCTTTCTTTTTTCTTTTTCAGGAGTTAAAAGTGTTGTTACACAATACATGAAGAGACCTTTCTAATATAGTTTAGAATTAGGTGGCGAACGGTATAGACCTAATGTCAGACTGCTCATTTAGATCAACGTCGTCCAAAAAAAAGCTATTAATGTAGCGGCATCACAGTGAAAGGTTTAATCCTTTACCAAACAGTTCCATGCCTAAATACCATGAGGAAAACGGCTTTTGAAAACATTTTGGGAAAAAGAGAAAATGCTGGTAACCAGCATTTTCTCCTTTTTCCAAAATGTTTTCTACCTTTTCAACGAAAATTTCCATCATTTGAGACACGTTTAACTAGTCGTCTGCAAATTTTCTCAATTTGGACAAGTCCAAAACGTTGTCGTTCCGTGAAGAGTTCAGAAGACTTCACGTTCCGAGACGCACTGAAAAAATTGTAAAGCACATAAAAAGAACACATGTTATTAGGATGGAGGGTCTTTTTGAATGCAGTAATCAAGTAGTAAACATCATTTCCAAACAGTATGGCTTGTTCCAAATGATGAATTCACAGTATGAGACCTCTTTACACATCTGTATATATCTGCCAACTTTCCCCACATGACCGCCATTTTGGAGAAAAAGCGAGAGATCACGTGGTTTAGAAATAACGTCGGGATCGCCAGACGCTCGGCAGAAATCGTCTTTCTGACACTGGTAATTTGTTTTTACATACATTATAGGCGTTTTTATTGAATCGTGAAAGTGTGTTGTTAATAAGGAAACTGCATGTGTACTGTAATGGTAGTTTTAGTTATTTCTTGGTGAAATAACGGTACGAAAACAGATCGCAGCGGGTACCACGATTGACTGGGTCGGGGAACGCGCAGAATGTTCATCCCATTTTACATCAAGACAGTTTTTGAAAAGATGTTTTAACCATTTACTTTATAATCTAGAGTTTTAACAACCCTGAGGAAAGAGCCTTTTGAAAAGATTAATGGAAAAGAAGAAAATGCTGATAACCAGCATTTTCTCCTCTTCCGACAATCTTTTCCACCCAATTATACACAAATTTAATTATTTGAGCCTCATTTAAATTCTCGTATGCAGGTGCTTTTAATTTGGACAAGTCTACATTTTTGTTGTATGGTAAAGAGTTAAAGCGTTGCTTCAAGTGTATTTCAATCCGATTAAACAGCAGAACAGTCAACGCTTCCTTGGTCATCTACTACAAAACATGAACCAGGTAAATGTTCCTCGCCTAAAGACCATTTCAGCACGACCAGCTCCATCGTAAATCGAGCCAGTGATATCAAGTACATACTAGCATATTCTCCTCAACTCTCATTATCATCTCCGGAAACTTTCCTTTTTTCCCGGTTGTAAAAGTATATTTCCACTGTATGAAAGATAATTATTGTCATAGATAAGTATCACGAAGCGGATGATGTATATTCAAGACTAGACTGCACGTTCTGTGCGTTCTGTGCAATCTGATCTTCAGCAAAGCCGTCCGCAACCGCTAGCCTACTGAAGTCGTCACTGATTAAAAAAAATACTAGTACTTAATTGGGCCCAGATCCTTACAATAAAAAATATATGAGCATTACACAATATGATATATCGGGATTAAAAGAGTTAACAATTTGGCCCAGGAGGAGCCTCTATATCTCGAGCTTCTTTTCAGGCACTTGCAAAATATGTTAAGAATAAATCAAATGAGGCTGTCTATTCAATTTTGCTACAGTTCATAGTTAACTAAGGCTAAAAATGCCAGGGGGACAGAGAGCTGTGATTTTAGGCGAACTCGTGAGTTTTTGCATTTGCAATTTTTTATTCGATGCAGCCTGTACACAAGAAAGCGATAGAAATAGAGGAATTTTCTCCATTGGTTACAGGCTATCCTCGATCCTATCTAAGCAAAGGTTTATTCCTACCTTTCTGAAAAAGACTTTGAATAGTAGAAGAGTTCAGTATAATCATTTAATGAGGACTTTGTGTATACTTGTGGTCAGTTCAGGCGGTTGAAAGCAGATCACTCTGTAGATTTGTGTTCAGTCCAGCCGGCTAAAAGCAGCATTATGTAATAAAAGCATCGTTTACAATTGTGATCAGTTCATTCAGTTGAAAACAACGTTACATAACAAGCGCTTTGTGTAGATTTATGCCAAGTTTAGCCAGAATGTGGAAGCAGTATGTAATGAAAGCACCATGTACATCTGTGGTCAGTTCAGCTGGCTAAAGGCAGCAATATGTAAAAAAGTATTGTGTATATTGTGGCCAGTTAAGTCGGCCAAAGGCAGCATTTTGTAATAATAGCAGTGTGTACATTATAGCCAATTCAGTCGGCTAAAGACAGCATTATGTAATGATAGTTGGCGTGTGCACGTTATGGCCAGTTCTGTCGGGCAAAGGCAGCATTATGTAATGATAGTTGGCGTGTGCACGTTATGGCCAGTTCTGTCGGGCAAAGGCAGCATTATGTAATGATAGTTGGCGTGTGCACGTTATGGCCAGTTCTGTTGGGCAAAGGCAGCATTATGTAATGATAGTAGTGTGTACATTATAGCCAGTTCAGTCGGTTAAAGGCAGCATTATGTAATGATAGTAGTGTGTACATTATGGTCAGTTTAGCCGGTTTTAAAAGGCAGCATTATTAATAAAAATATTTTGTACATTATGGCAAGTTCAGTCGACTAAAGGCAGCAATGTGTCATAATAAGTTAGTGTGTATTAATGGTCAGTACAGGCGGCAAAAGAGCATTATGTGCAATAGTAATAAGTTATGCCGGCTAAAGGTAGGTTTATTATGTAATAAGAGTATAGTGTACATTAGAAGTCGGCCAAATAAGGCTGAATTATATTATATGAGCATCATGTACATTAGTGATGTGTGTTTAACGATATAAAAAAAGGTAAAGAAAAATGGAATGTTAAGTTTTAACTCATGTCCAGTTTTTTACGAGGGATAGGCAGGGGTTAGTCAAAACACGCTGAAATTGAAATACATACTTTTCTTAATTAAGAAAAACATGGAGTATCCCATTTTAAAATGATTCTTGATAAAGATCAATTTCTCAAAGTACTGTCTTTAACTTTTCTGAGGAACACAAAGTGAACATTTGCTTAGACTTTAAGAAACATCTATAACTTAATAATGACTCAAAAATTCATAAAGTAAATTTTATAAAATTAAAACAGTTTTTCTTTTTCAAAAAAAAAAGTGTAAAAATTAAAATTCACATTTTTCATAGGAATTGAACAAATCTACTAAGTTTGTTTGTTTGTTTGTTTGTTTGTTTGTTTGTTTGTTTGTTTTCAACACAAAGCAAATATAATCGCGATTGTTTTACTTGGAATTGTACAACAGACAGTTCTGACAGACAGATCTAGAAAAGTGAAGTCAAGGCAAATGAAACTGAAGTAAAGGTAAATGTTCCATTTCCAACATTTTTTTTTTAAATTTTCTTCTTTCAAATATTTCGTCTTTGTATCATTTTCTTTAATGTGTATGATAATGATTTTAAATACGATGTATTGTGCGTGGTAAAAATAATCAATTGCAAGACAAAGAACTCGACAAACAAAAATGTATAGATATAAAAAAAAAACAATGAGTAAAACAATTTATATAGCAATAGATATGATTCCTGCGAGAATTAACGTGAATGAGTACTCGATCAATGAATAGTGCTGTAAATTACCTTTGATGTGGAACAGAAAATAATCGTGGGAAAATTTCAATTAGTATAGTAGTAGAAAGTATTAACCGTTGAACATTTCTTTATTAGACCGTCTGTACTCCCTGATTGAAAATAATTAGCACGGACTGAATTAAATTATTCAATTTGTCTAATTTACTCAGAATTAGTTGTGAATGAACTGAATTATATATCGATACGTCAGAATTCACCTACTGAGAGAAGGGGGCAGACGCTGTTTTATAATCTTTATCAAAAAGAAATTCGTCATAGGTTAAATCAACCAAAATCCGGCTAACTGTAATATTTGACGTCTTTCAAGAAAAATCTAAACAAAGATAAGCCTCCAACTCTGCACAGTCTGATCTTGATCTATACTACACGATTTCAGTTTAAATGTTTCAGATGTTTTTCTTCACCTAGTTTCATTAAATAAGTGGATTAGGAACGATCTTGGGTCCCATGGAATAATTCATTTCAGCCGAATAATTGTTAGAACCAAAGTGCCGATGTTTTGATGCGCGGTGAAGCCGTTTTCTAGCGTTCTTTTTAAAATTCATACAAACGCATAGCAAAGAGAGCTTAAGCAGTATATCCAACAATTATAACTGGACAATGATTTTTTTTAATTTATTTACTTACGCTTTTTAAATCTTAAAAATAGAAATGGTGTACATAAACCATCACTGATCAGGGTGTGTTCAGTACCTATTTATAGATATAGGAATTCGCCATTAAAAAAAGCGTAGGAATTTTACAAAAATTATTTAACAATTTACCAAACGGCAAAATTTCAGACTGGCCTAGATTGAAAGTTTTTGCAAAAAGATCGAGTCATTGAAAAATTGAAATTTGTCTTGAAAGGGTAGTGAACATTGTGGGAAAATTTTACACAAGCAGAAATTTAAAGTTTTTGCATACGAAAAAATTAAAGTCACTGAAAACGGAAATTTGTCTTGGAAGAGTAGGAATCATTATGGACAGAAGATAAAATGCTTGTCACCAGTATTTTCTCCTTTTCCCACAATATTTTCAAAAACCTTCTTCTTTAGATCAGTTTAAACATATTTATTTTACATCGATTGAGAAACAAGTTCTTACAACTTCTACTAATCTCTCTCGATTCTACTTCCTGGGAACTACACCAGTATCGTTTTATTTGTAGTTTTATTTTTTCTCATTGAAGATAGATCTACAATTTTAGAATTTTATTGCCGGAGAGCCCAAGATCTGTGACCCTGGTTTGAGATCAAAATTAGGTCCTGTAAGTTATTTAACTTCTGTTTAACGCTACAGTCTTGCAATACCCACAGCTAAACTTTTTCAGCAGCAATTACATTTTTGTTCAAATAATCCCTTTCTATTGTAATTAAAAAAGAAAGATTTTTTTTTTGTGAACGGTTTCCGTTAAAATTTATTTAAAAGAAAAGGGTGGTTTTTGTAAGGGCAGGTCTCCAAAATTTCTTACATCAAACTAATGGTAGGTATGAATGTAAAGAGTAGGCTGAGAATGATACAATTCATGGGATATTCGTGTTGCCTATCGACAGAGTATTCCAAGAATTTATCGAATGTGAAGATTAACAAAACTAATTTAAGTAGAGGTAACATAGTTGCTTAACCGCTCTAAACTTTTTGAAGCCCTTATTCTGGCCATCGCGGATGACTTTAGTGTTGTTCATGAGATGTGTGATAAAACGCGTGAATCGAATATCCAGTAATAAAAAAAGTTCATCGCACTCATTCATCCCGTTAGTATGGGATCGCTATCTATAATATAAAGGAAAGTTATTTTGTTTTTCATGATCAGAGTATTTTAGGAGCACACAAATGGTCTCGATCAAGTTGAAGACCCGTTAATTAAGGTTTGTTTTATCGGGGGTCGGGTCATTTTCAGACACTGATCTCGCTGGTAATGATACCTTCAACAATTAAAACTGAATTATTGCAGCGTCTTATCTCGGCGTCCCTTCCCGAACTTCGGGAACATCTAATCGACTGTCACCCAAGAACCTTTATAGTGCGGTTCTTATCTCGATTGTACAAATCGAGCGTAACTCGATTCCTGCAAGGCGCCACTAGGTGGCGCTATTAAATGAAAGTATCAACACAGTGTGACCCTTTAAATGATGCAGATGCCTTTTGGGGTCTGGTAGAACTTTCATTTGAATTATTTGCAGCAATTGTATCTGTTTCAGCTATAGTAAAATGAAGCATTTTAGATCACCTCAGCAGAAAACACCGAAATGCTAGCTGCTTTGGTCTGTTAATCTGTTTGGTATAGACAGTGAGGAACCCTGCACGGCTCAAAATAAATTACAAACCTTAATTCTGAATACCATTTTTTCCCTACTTTCATCAAATCATGAATTGCCAATATAGGATAATTTTGAAACAGCTTAAAATCAAATTACGTATTTTGACTTGATCACAATTACGTAACAGAACATGAACCATCACAGGCTCTTTCTGAATGCGATATGCATACAAGCGATCTCGTCAGCAAGAACTTAGGACACAATTTTATTTCTTTATTTCAGGCTGACCTAGGTCGAAACTTTTTGCCGTTGGTCAATTTTCTGAATGTCCAAGGACCATCCTTCCTCATGATTCGGTTGTTAGACAAAATGTATGATACGGGTCAATTATTTATTATGATTATGATGACTTCCACTGTATAATGCATCACGGAGATGCATAAAGCCTCTTTTGCCAAAGCATCTCTAATTCAATAGTTTAATCACATTTTCGGTAAACCTAATCATATCTTTTCATCTATCGGGTATCTTCACCTCTTTTTAATTTATTACAAAGACAGCATTAGAAGGATAGATATAAAAGGACCTGAAGTATAAAAAACGCCAATTAAAGCACGCTGTCGTTCTCTTCAACAATTACAGTCAACTCTTTCCAGACGACAAAATTTCAGAATCTTGCATATTGCAAGAATTTGCAGACCGTACAAATTAAATTTTTATACGGCTCAAATGATGGAATTTGTCCTATAAAAGATAGAAAGCATTAAGAAAAAAATTTTGGTTTCTAGCATTTCCTTCTTTTACCTCAATGTTTTCAAATAACGATTTTCTCAGTGACAGTAAAACTCTGGGTTGTATCGTAAAAGGTTAATAAGAGAAAAGAAACAACGAGAAACGCTGTTACGATCAGCACACTAACGTTACTGATGACTGTACAGAAGAAGGTGGTTGTAGAATCTGGCAATGATATTAGTGAGGTCGGGTTTCACTCGAGACAACTGATGTCTATTATACGTGGGGCACTCTGTTTTTCTTTGATTAACAGAATATTTGATCTATTGCCTTTGTAAACAATTACAACATGTAATCATAGTTGCTATACGAGATTTTTTTTTTCTACTTCTGATAAATCTGTATACGTGTGCATCCTGAAAATCACTCTGTCTACTTGTTTTGATCTCAATTCACTATTGTACAAGAAAGGTTTAGAACTGGTAACAGAAAAGAGAAATATTAAAGTGAAAGGAAATTGTCCTTTTGGGTGATATTCAAAACATGGAGGTAAAGGAGCATTTGAATATGAGACGGTTCTCTGATGCAATCATGTGATAGTAAAAAATAAAAGGTAGACCATATCTTCAACGGTTCCATTAAATCTATGAGCCATGCTCTGACAAAAGAAGGCTAAATGCATCTCCATGATCCATGATACAAAGCAAGTCATCACATAATTACGAATCCACAAAATCCATTTTGCTTAAAGACCAACTGAATCATGTGGTATACTGGTTCTTCGACATGTAGAAAATTTACCAAAACCAAAAGGTTTCGGTTCAGGTCAGCCTGCGCGGACTGCGCAGGCTGACCGTAGTCGATACTTTTTGGAGATGCATTAAGCACCCTTTTCACAGAGCATGGCTCATATGTATTTAAAAATCGAAGTTTCAACACAGCCAAGAGGAACCCGAGTTTTATAATTCATCCCGTATTTTGAAGACGTTTTCAAGCAACATATCGATCAGAAAATGAGACGTGGGTTGGAAGAGGTTCAGTTTGTTCAGACGAACTACAAAATATGGTCATCTGTAACTAAAATAATTATCCTTACACAAATGTTTCCAAAATATGATAAATATTCTTTATTGTGAACAGAGTGAAATCGAGAAGAAAAGAAAAGATGCCCACAGTTCGACTTTAACTGTTTTTGTAGACTTATTCTAACCTATCTATGGTTGATTTGTAAACACGTTACAACAAAACAAGAAAATAAGCAATTTTCATTTTGCCAAAACCAATCTTGATAGTATCACCTTTGAGATTTTATTTTCGCCAGTCACATTTGATTGAAATAGTTTTATTTTTAAATTTATCAACTTGACTTTTTTATTTCGTTGAGATGGTCTATGTCCAGTTATAAGTATTCATAATCAGCAACCACTCCACCCTAACTCAAAGATCATTGATCTGATAAGTTGAGACAAAATCTGAGCCAATTGGAAGCTTAGTCTTTGAATTTAGAACAAGATCAAAATAAAGAATTATTGAAGATTAAAGTGAATGTATAATTAAAACGAAATTAATCAGGTCGACGTGTGTAAGCTTAGATCCTACTTACGATTAAGCTTTGCCGTTGTTTTGTAACCGTTATACTGCTAAATAACTAAAATGAAATTTTCATTTCAATACTAAAACCCCCTAATATTGCTATTTCAAAAAAATATGTTTTTGGGAATTATTTCTCCTTCTCGGACAGTGTAGATCCAAAATCAGACTGCACGTTTAGTACAGTCTGATCTTGATCAACACTGTCCACAAAAGGTCAGTGAGTCGCGCTTAGCGGCTTAAGGGTTAATCAAGTTTTGGTGGTTCAATAGCTGGATAGTCTAAGTATAGTGTGACAAGTTTAGCCCTTATCTTCACAATCCGGACTTTTAACGACCGTGAAATAGAAGGCTTTTGAAACCATTGTGGGAAAAGGAGGATACGCCGGTAATCAGCAATTTCTCATTTTCCAACAATGTTTCCTGACCTTTCAAAGACAAATTTAATAATTTCTGCAAAGTTTAGTTTGTTGTCTGCAAATCTTTGCAATTTGGACAATCTACAATTTTGGCCTGTGGTAAAGAGTTGACGCTTAAAATATTTCGAACGTCTGTTGACCTGGAAACACGGTATGCTGGAAATCAAGATTTTTTTTTCTGCTTGAACAAATTTGATTGAAATAAACTGAATCGAAACAGTTCCCATGGCGTCACTGTGTCTCGAACTTTCCAAAATATTTTCAGCCATTTACATGATCAAATTTCTCCGAACCGCCACTTTTTTGCGTTCTTTGAAATACGATGTTTTGTTTTCTCTGCCGCGGAAGGATACATCAGATTCAGAAAGACGATACGTCAGAGTTAATAACTTTAATCCATCCGCGCAGGAAGAAGTATTCCGGCGATGTTCACGGATGAAATGACAGGAGTTTGGTACTATGGAAAGATAACATATAAATGTCAAACTTGATCTATTGTTTTCTCGTGATATCGTTCCTATACATGTGTGCATTCGGCATCTGCAGAGATCGTAACATCGGAGAAGACGCCTGTGGATCAGAACTACTTCGGTTTTAGCAGTACCTGTTGCTTGAAGTTTTTCCACATTATTCCTAACACATTCCTCTTATTGCGGGTACATATTAGCAAATTCACGTGAAAAAGAAATTCGGTACGAGTCAAAATACAACAAAACATACTCATGAAAGAAAATGCGGTGTTTTTTACACAGCAATGTACCATGGAAACGTCAAAGACGACAGTTGCTTTGTTTTGTGCGTGTTTGGTAACTGTGATTATATTTTTATAGTGCCGCTTATTATAGGAATAAATAGATAAATAAATTGTAAATAAATAAGTAAATAAATAAATGAATAAATAAATAAATAACATCGCATTGAAAAGCTCATAGTTTGTCAGCCTGATAAATTTACATTCATTGATAACTGGAAGCATGATACCCTCTGAATTTCTAAATCAATCTATTTATTATGAAATCTAGGGGTTTCTTTTTTTTTTTTCTAAAGCTAATACACTCCACTTGAATGCTATCATACTAATTCATGGCATTTTATCCATTTCTTTTTCAATAAAAGATTTGTAGAGATACAATATTTAGCATTTAAATACATGGTGGAATGTTGTAATGTTGGTATACCATATTTTTGTACATGTCTTTACATTGTTCATTTTATTTTAAAAGAAAAGCTGTATGATAACCTTTCTTTTATTCATTCGCATCACTTTTCGAACAAATTCAGGTCAACTTTCTTCTGCAGTCGAATACTTAAACTTTATGGTGTGATTTTACCACTTTAATTTCTTAACATATTTCGGTCAATCTGAAAAGAATACTGTAGTTATTTCCCAGAAATTACTTAATAATTGCATGTAATGAAATTTCGTCAAAAACAGCCACCCTTTCGTCTGTTGACTTATATATGCTGTCTTAACACCGAACAAATGAAGCAAGTTTAGCTGTAATAATTATTATTACTATTTACAAACATATGGTGAAAACATGTTATGTTGGGTAATGAAAATCTGAAAGGCAGAAAAAAAAATCGAAAGGGGGTGTTTTCTTAATTTTGAATAAACCTCGAATAGAATGGGTATATCTTCTCAATTATTTTATATTCAGCTGCCACATTGGACCTATTAATAAAAGATGTCATCACTATTCTAATGAAGAATCTTGGTGTTGTCGATTATGATCGTAATACTTTAAATATAATTTCTATTTGGGTTGAATCTTCTGTCGTTTTCTTCGATATTTACCATCATTTGCAAAGGCGTGTCCTTTCGAGCCGATACTTCGAAGTAGCAGACATTTCGAATCAATCGCTTACACGAATACTCGGTTTCATAAGCCTGATTCCTCTTAACTAGACTTATTCCTAAGTATATTTTTTTATATCAAGTGGCAAAGAATTTTAAAACAACTTTATTTTTTCTGTCATGAATTGCATGTCAAATTTCTTAGATATTATCCCCTTTCATCTTTTCACTAGGATAGAATTTCGTAAATTTTAGAATTACATGACTGTGAAGTATAGGGTTTGGTGGAAAGTACAGATTTTCATGCACTCTGCGGTTATCTTTCTTTCTTTCGGTTGTTTATTTGGATAGTGTAATTGGAAGAATCGAAGCTAATTAAGACACAGAATGTAAACTTGGACTTCTCTTTTGTGTAGACGATTCGCTCGATTTGTTGAGGCGCACGTGTTGTTAATTTACCATGGAGACCGATTGATTATCCTGGATACCGTGTTTTTACGAGAACTAGAACAATGATACTATAATACAATGAAGTGAATTTTGGTAACAGCTAAATTCTAGGGCCATACTCACCAACCATTCCAATTTCAATGTTTATTCTAAATTTGACGAGTCTGATTCGCTGAGACTTTTTGTCCTTGAAGTTAGATTAAAATAGCTATCGTTGGTGAAAACGACCCCAGTTAAACTTATCGTTGTATGCTAAAACAAAATACTGATGACGACCATGGAAAAATTTTGATGAAATAGGAAAAATCGGCTTGAAATAACTTTAATAACTTAAAGATAAACAACTGGAAAAAAATGTGGCGGAAGGTGTTTTTTGTTATATGTAATTTCTCATTTGACCATAATGTGTTTTGAAATGGTACCTATTACACTACAAAATATAGTCTGCAGGATGTAACGTGTTAATCAACGCCTATGACAATAATGTTGCCCGGCTTCACTCGTTCTTTCAGAACACTTCTGTCGATGCATTTTCTTGCACGTGAATTGCACGTCAATAGTCTGGGGTTTTCAAAATTTATTCTAATTCCAGGCACTTCGCATCTCTTTCCGACTCCGTATACACATTAAACCTTAACCACATAAACCCGACTTTTGACGACCCTGACGAAGAAACCTTTTGAAAACATTGTGGAAAAAGGAGAAAATTTTGGTAACTAACATTTTGTCCTTTTCCCACAATATTTTCTACTCTGTGAAAGACAATTTCAATGTTTTGAGTTATATTTAAGTTGTTGTCTGCAAATGCTTTCAATTTGGACAAGTCTAAAATTTTGTTGTTTTGTAAAGAGTTGAACATTGTAGCGCTGAACCCATATTTTAAACTTATGCTGACAATGTATATCAAAGATCAGACTACAGAATAGGTACTCTGATTTTGAATCTAAATCGTCCTCTTCTTTGCCAGGTACTTCGACAAAAACAACTTTGAAATGGCAATATGCGTATCTATAATAAATCTTCAATTTATTCATTTACTTATTAAGGCTTATTTCGTAACAAATTCTTGAAAGACTCACACGTGTCACAGTCAATACTCTTTCATTAATACGTTCTAAATGGACGTGTTGAATTACACAATCAAAACTTTTTCTGGCTGATTTTCAAACATAAACAAAGTGGTTCCAACGATGTATGTCTATATTGAGAAGACCTTTTTTAACGAAAGATGTTCGGTAGTTGTAATTGCTCAAAAAATATATATATATACTCAGTTCCATAAATAAGTGTGCACTTAATTTTCTTTTATTTCTCGTCGCATGTTTTACTGAAGACCAACAAATTTGGTATCATACTTTAGTTCCGAGTCTGTAGAAAATGCCAGGCTAATCAGATTTTGACTAAAAGAAAGTTTAAGTTAGGTTTTTGCAGTTTAAATGAAGGTGGTACTAAAACCAAAGTTGCAAAAGTACTCAAAGACTAAGGTAACATTAAAGTTAGGTTTTTCTTAAAGTTCTTGTAATTTTTCAATCACTATCTTGTATGGCCACCTCTGCTGTCGATACAGGCAATTATTCGACGTCGCATAGACCTTACATAACGTAAAATCATTGCATCAGGAATGTTATTCCATTCCTGAACAAGAGCGGTGGCCAAAACCTAACTTTAATGTTACCTTAGTCTTTGAGTACTTTTGCAACTTTGATTTTAGTACCACCTTCATTTAAACTGCAAAAACCTAACTTAAACTTTCTGTTAGTCAAAATCTGATTATCCTGGCATTTTCTACAGACTCTGAACTAAAGTATGATACCAAATTTGTTGGTCTTCAGTAAAACATGCGACAAGAAATAAAAGAAAATTAAGTGCACACTTATTTATGGAACTGAGTATATATATACTTGACATTAATGAATAGTTACTAACTTTGTGTATACATTTGTATAAGAAATAGTTTGTAATTGTTTGTCTTGAAAACGGTCTTGAAACCATTTTCAATGGTTTATAAAAAAAAAAAAAAATTATAAAATCGTAACTGTTTGAGGAAATAGAAAATTTAAAGGAACAAAAACAAATGAGTTCTCAAAAAAAAAATATCTTTTTGCCAGAATTAAGAATCCAGTAGCAAACATATCATGATTAAACTGCGTGTTCTACTCGGTTTGATCCTGACCTCTTTTGAGGCAAAAGAACCTACACTAATGTCAGTTAGTACCGAAACAGATTGTGAGAATCCTTAAGTTTAAGTTCTCATTTTGCTACTTTTCTGATATATTGCACAGATAAAATACTTAATTCTGACTGTCGAAATGTGGACAAACGAAGAACCGTTATAAAAAAATGTTTAAGCAATTAAATACACACAGGAAGCAGAACCAAAATGATTCAAACGGAAATACTGTAACAGTTTTATCTGAATTTGACTCATGCTCTGTGAAAAGGAGGTTTAATGAATCTGCATAAAGTATCGAACCGTGTCAGCCTGCCCGTACTCTTTTGGTCGTAATGTTTTGCTATTTGTAAATGTTCTGCATATCCAAGGACTTTTATACTGCATGATTCGGTCGGTTGATAAACAAAAAATCGCTTTAATCCTTTCTCAAACGATAAATTTTAGACCCTTCCAAACTGAGAGCATCCACTGACGACAAATTCAGAATTGGTACTAATGAGCTTTAGGTCTCTGATAGGGTAAAAAGCATTGTGGGAAAAGGAGAAAACGCTGGTTTCCAGCATTTTCTCCTTTTCCCTCAATGTTTTCAAAAGCCTTCTTTCCCAGGGTTGTGAAAACCAGGGATTGTTTGGTAAAGGGTTAATGGATCCATAATTATGTGATGACTTGCTTGGTATAATGGATCACGTAGATGCATTAAACCCCCTTTTGCCAGAGCATGGCTCATCTTTTTTTTTTTAA
The DNA here is from genome assembly GCA_946811185.2 of Hippopus hippopus. Taxonomy (NCBI): domain Eukaryota; kingdom Metazoa; phylum Mollusca; class Bivalvia; order Cardiida; family Cardiidae; genus Hippopus; species Hippopus hippopus. Next base: position 46,074,483 of record OX328098.1, on the reverse strand, counting down.
TACTGCAGATATATTTCGTGGTACTAAGAATTTTAAACAAAAGTCTGTCTCTATACATAAGTCCAATTAGCAGGCTTCTACTCGTACTAATGTGTTTGTTCACAGTTCCTGGTATTAATAGGGAGCTTTGTTTATCAACCATCATAATTTAACCAAATTTGTTTAATTAGCCTTTAACTAAATAATCCCTCTTGTACACATCTTTGTAGGGGGAAACCTTTTGAAAACATTATGGGATAATGAGAAAATGATAGAAACTACCTTTTTTTTCTTTTTCCGCGATGTTTTGTACCATTAAAATACAAATCCTATGGTTTTAGTCACATTTGAATGTGTCGTCTGCAACTACTATCAATTTCGCCATGTCTAAAACGTTGACGTCTGGTATAGAGTTAAACGCTGCAAGCACACATGGTTTTATTTCCGGTCCCAGTTTCTGATTAAGTAATGTTTGCATACATGTGTCCTGCAGCCTATCTCTGTGACGATTCCTGTCGTGCTGTAAAGACCACCTGCTATGTTTAGCCGATGTGGAACTAACTCGTAGATCTGAGAAAACTCGTCTTTAAATTGTGCTTCTTTTCCAACTTTTGCATCGGTCATAATTTATTAAATAAAAGGAAATATTCTTTTTTTGCCCCTAAGTAAAGAAAAATAAAAGGAGACACTATTCCTGACGAGTAACGTCTTCTTCTGCAACATTGTTTTTACAAGTTTTAATGTATGAACCCTTTACCACACAATCACGAGTTTTAACAACCTTGAAAGAAAAAGCCTTTTAAAAACATTGTGGGAAAAGACGAAAATGCTGGTAACCAGCATTTTCTCCTTTTCCCACAATGTTTTTTCTACCATTCCCAAAACGAATTTCAACTTTTGAAAAACATTTATTTTGTCGTCTGAAATTGCTTTCAATTTTGGACCAGTCTAAAATTCTGTCGTGTGGTAAAGAGTTAAACCTTGTTCTGATTGATGTTGATTAGCCATCTTTCGCAAGGGTGTCATACTCTGTTCATCGACTTTTTCCTTACAGTGAAAAAAAAACAGAGAGGTTTTTTTTAAAATTCTATTTTGTCTATACACCCTTTCCCGTTAACCCTTATCCTGCTAAATAAGTAAAATTAAATTTCTAAGCCGGTAGTAATAACCGGAATAATGCTACTTCAAACTTACATTTTGAATGAAAATTATCTCCTTATCGGACAGTGTAGATCCAAGATCAGACTGCACGTTCTGTGCAGTCTGATCTTGATCTACACGGTCCGCAAAAGGTCAGTGAGTCGCGCTTAGCAGCTTAAAGGTTAAAAACTGTTAATGAAGATTCCACGCAAAAAGTTCTTTTCGTTTCTAGGAATCGTTTCACAAAATTTACCAGCAGGTTCTGTGTTCATGGAAGTACACGGCCAATCATAATAATCAGCCCACTACGTGACAAATACACATCATCTTTAGACTTGTACATTATAATGCCGTAGGAATCTCTCCATTCATTAACTCCTTATCTCCCGGGGCAAATTTTTAAAGCAAATAAATTTTGAAGAGAACTTTGTGAACCTATAACTTGGAAAAAGAAAAAGAAATAGGGTTTTATATATTGGTACATGTAAAAACATTCTGGCAAAATGAGACATTCCTCGTTTCTATCATTGTCTTATTAAGCCAGAATGTTTTCGAAAATGGACCGCTGCAAGACGCATAAAAATGGTCTAATGAAGGTATGGATTAACCAAACGAGTGTTTCTACAAACCAAAAACACATGTGTTTTACCCTTTACCAAACAAGTCCGTGTTTTAACGACCCTGATAAAAAGGGATTTTGAAAAGGTTGTTGTGAACAAGAGAAAATGTTGGTAAGACGCATTTTCTCTTTCTTTTCAAAAAAAATTACTACTCTCTTATAGACTAATTCCATCATTTGAGCCACATTAATATTTTTGCCTGCAAATGCTTTCAATTACGACAAGTCTAAAATCTGTCGTCGGGTGAAAGGTCTACATTCTACGGGAATCCCTTTTCTTCGAAGTTGATCGTGACAAACGTATTCTAGATTATAGTTTCTATTTACAAGTACAAAAATAATAACACCATCGCGATGTTTTAAGCGGCTTTTAATTTTAAAGCTGTTTTCCCCCTATAATACTTTAACCGGAATTTTATGTAAGTTCTGATAGTTCTGGGAAGGGGGGGGGTGAATTTTTTTTCTTTTAAGATGAAATCGACAAGAAAGAAAGAGAGTGGCAAAAAAAGTGGAGGGCAGCCGGAAAAACATCTGGACCGCATATGATATCGTCCCCAGGGTGATTCGTAACTAGCTTTTGTATACATAATATAGATAATGCGCATGATTATGGTTCACTCTTTACCGCAAGGCAACGAGACAACCGAAATAGAAAAAAAATATATCAGACTCCGAGACATATTAACTGAGTCTCAAATAACGGAATTTGTCTTTAAAAGGGTAGAATTCGCTATGGGAAATGGAGAAAATGCAGGTTACCACCAATTTCTTTTTTTTTCCCATAATATCCCCAGGGTCTTCCACATGATTGTTTGTTAACCCTTAAGCTGGTAAATAAATGAAAAGAAAATTTCTGTTCAATAGTGAAAACCCAAATACGTGTATTGCGATTTCAAAATTGATTTCACCGGGAATAAATACCGTATCGGACAGTGTAGATTCAGGATCAGACTGCACGTTTGTGCAGTCTGATCTTGATCTACACTGTCGACAATAGCGCCTCGAGTCACGCTTAGCAACCTAAGGGTTAAGGGTACTTATATGAATAAAATAATCTCAGTCAGTGGGAAAGAAAAAAATGCAAGCTCATGTCCCGTATTCACAAACAACTCTCAAGAACAATCTTTGTATTATTCTCCAATATTTTCTAAATTTGAATGTAACATAACTTCTGATTGGCTAAACCAAATGGTTTTGCCTATCACAAGTTGCGTTACTTTCAAATTTAGAAAACTCTGAAAAATAAGTCTTAAAACGTTCTCAAGAATGGTTGGTGAATAAGGACCCTGCACAGTACTCCTCTGACGAAACTGTCAAAGTATCGGCCAGTGTAGTTTTAAGATCTGACTGCACGTTCTGTGCAACCTGATCTTGAACTCCATTGGCTGTAACAGCCCATAATGCTAACCATGGAGTTAATCAGATTGTGGTCATAAATAATCTCACTCGGCATAACTCGTGAATTCGTAAAAGTTTATGTACAACACTTCAATATTCCATGACGTTATTATTTTTTCACCACGACCACTTAACTCTTTACCACACAATCCCGTATTTTAACGACCTTAAGAAAGAGGCCTTTTGAAAACATTGTGGGAAAAGGAGAAAATGCTGGTCACCAGCATTTTCTCCTTTTCCCACAAAGTTTTCTACCCTATCAAAGACAACAATCATCATTTGAGCTACATTTATTTTGTCGTCTGCAAATGCTTTCAATTTGGATGAGTCCAAAATTTTGTTGTTTGGTAAAGAGTTAACCATTCACCACATAATCTAGAGCTGACAGGGAAGGCTTCTGAAAACATTGTGGGAAAAGGAGAAGACGCTGGTAACCAGCATTTTCTTCTTTTTCCACAATGTTTTCTACCTCTACAGGAAAAGAAATCATCATTAGAGGTACACTGAATTTGTCATCTGCAAATGCTTTCAAATTGGCTGGGTCTAAAATTTTCTCCTTTTTTATAAAGAGTTAGAAAGAGATTTAACCTTTTTTTACGATACTACAAATGACAGCTTTTCACAACATTGCAGAACAGGAAGTAGTTGATTGTTACAAGCAACTGCTCCTTTCTCTGCGATTTATTTGATACAGTTAATTTCCTTTGAAATTTTGTCTATCGTGTACTAGTAATTTGTATGTTCTTTGGGGGTTAGGTGTAAAAACAGTCTGTTCATTAATGAGCATATAGTAAGCATATGTCTTGTTGCTTTTGCGAACAGTGTAGATCAAGATTATATACTGCGCTGAACCTGCAGTCTGATCTTGGAACGCAATTTCCATTTCTTCTAGTGATGAACAGTTTCGTCTTTTTCTTCAAAAATAGCAGTAATCTAAATGACATTTGTTTTTGTCATATTCAGTAAATATAGTAAGTATAAGTTCGTAAGTAAATAAGACAGACAGGCAGACAGACCATGCTGCAAGTTGAAAAAAAAGCACCGTATGAGGACGTCAACAGCCAGCTGCAGTTGCATTAACAGAAAATTATAAGTAAAAAATGGGGCATATAACTGAGCCAAAAATATTTTAGATTTTACCTGCCTTCTAGAATGCCCCCCCCCCCCCCCCCACACACACACACTCCCATTTCATGGTTAACTTACTCGCCCAATTTTGAATTAAATACGCTTAGTAATTAAAAAATACCAGATGCCCAAGTTTTCGCATCACTATGACGGCGCGGACGACGACAGGGCTATGACAAAACCTCGATGTTTTCTTCGAAAACGACCAAGCTAAAAACCTTGTCTACAGGAAATAATGTGTCATTGCATTCTGCTGGTATTTATATATACACATTATGTACAAATTCTTTTTCCTCGTAATGTATATTGCCTATTTGTACAAAAACAGCTCGTGCCAACCCGAGCTAATAGCTCTCCCAGACTATAATTTATGTTATTAACCCATTAAGATCTCCGTGCCATGCATTATATAACTAAATCATGAGTCACGTTGCTTTTTTTTTGTCCCAAGTTACCATGTTTTGACTGTAATTTATTTAGAAATTTGTTCAGAAGATTTGAAATACGGGTTGTTTCAGTTAAAAGTAAAAGCAAACGTTTGGTTATCATAAGGCCGTTTTATGAAAAATATCATATAGAATAGTGCAGGTCTGGGATCAACTGAAATGTTCTTTCCAACCTAAAACTTTATCTCTTCTGTAGGCAAAACACTTTATGCTGTAAATAGTATACTGGCTAATGACCATGCGCAGACAATTTGTTTTATCAATATAAAGGCCCTTATTCACTTCCAATTTTTTAACAACATTCTTGGTCCAATTCTCAAAATTATTATCAAATTTCAAATTAAACCGATTTCTGATTGATTAAAGCAAATGGTTTAGCCAATCAGAAATTGTGTTACTATCTAAATCTAGAATTAGGCAAAGAATTCAAAAGAGAATGGTAGTCGAATACAGGTCCAGTTTTCATGCTATTTCAAATGTTAATCTGATCATCACTGTATGCAGAAATACTTTTACTATGTTGTCTATGGCATTATAAAAATAATGAGCATGCGCAAACCGAGTGTTTTGACCAGTACCAGGAAATTGTCATCAATTTTTCAAATCTGCAGCACAACAACCATGAACAATTTATTCAAACATGTAAATAGGCATTTTTTCCCCATTCGCGGTCGTTTCTCCTTACAGATGATATCCACGTCCCTTTATTCTTCTCCAGTGATGCTTTCTGGTTAGAGTATACAAACTTTCGTGTATGAACACTTTCACTACACGTTTTCATTTGGCAGCAAATATATTTTCACAGCAAGATAAAGAGACGGTTTAGTCATAATCTAGAATGCAAGAGTGGACAGTGTAGGTCAGAGGTCAGACTGCACGTTCTGTGCAGTCTGATCTTGATCTACACTGTCCACAAAAGAATCCTGTGTCATCTACAGTAAGGAAAGACTTAAGTAACAAAATTCAGACAACGGAAATACGAACATTTAATTTTTTTTATATAAAGACTCTTTGGATAACTTGAGTATTATTTATTGGCGGGAAGAAGAAACCATGGAGACACTTAAAGAAGAGGGTGGCGAACTCTGGAGTTCACATAAAATACAGATAAAACTCCGGATGATACGAAGTGATTTCTGTTTTATTTCAGAGCTATAATATGGAGAGAACTTCTTGACAGACTTAAGTAGACACTTCATAATGTGGTGATTTTTCTTTTCTCGTTTTTCCTACCTCTAAAAAAAACCCCAACATCTTACACATGCATCTCTGTAGGGTTATATGTTGCCTAGCGTTCGAGGGAAATATAATAATTGAGCCATCCTTTGGCAAAAGGGGTCTTATGCATCTGCGTGATGCATGGCATTAAAAAAGTCATCACGGTATCAGGAATCCATAAAATCCAGTTTGTCTAACAAATGAATGAATCATGAAGTAGAATGGTGCTTTGACATGTAGAAAATTGACCAATGGCAAAAAGTTTCGGCACAGGTCAGCCTGCGCAGACTGCGCAGGCTGACCTGAGTCGATACTTTTTGCAGATGCTGTAAGCCCTTTTCACAGAGTATGGCTCCAGTATATTTTGTAGATTTACATAAAGAAAACACGTCTTAAAAAATAAGTTGCTTTTGTCAATGCATGGGCTAACATGGTATAATTAAGCAGTGCGCTACCAAAATGGGTTTTATCACATAAAACCTCCTCCGGCAGTGTATTAAACCCATGACTTATTTTTGATAATACACTAGTGTATTATCGTTTTTTGGGTCCCGGTTCTGATCAGTTTTCAGTCACAAGCGCGTGAAGCGAGAGAAACCAACCACAGTTTGTGCGGGAATTGTACTGTTACGCTGTTTCTGGGAAAAATGACGTCACTGTTGCTAAGACGTATACGCGTGATAAGTTTTTGATTTTCATGTTTGATAAAAACCAAAAAATGCAGCGAAAGCCTCTTAAAATCATATTATTGCGGAAATAGGTGGACTTACTCCCTCTATAAACTATTTCACTCTTCTTTTGGTGTAAATGTCACAGAACTATCTAGTTGTGTATGTACACATTTGAAACCAAACTACAACGTAAACATGGACCCGTGAACGGTATAGAGGCTGAAGGTGATGATGCGGGATATTTTTCTGTCTGTCATTCGTTTTATGTGATAAATAGAATCTCACATTCGTGTTTATGTATTATCATTTTTATGAAACTCGTTGACTAAAATGTATTTGACGCTCGCCAAGGCTCGCGTCATACAATTTTAGTCAACTCGTTTGATTTAAATGATAATACATAAACACTCATGTAAGATCCTCTATTTATGCATCTTCGTAATGCATTATACCAAGCAAGTCGTAGGACAATATGGATCGGTTTGTTCTATAGGCCGGCTGAATCGTGAGGTATTGTGATCCTTTGATATGCAGAAAATTTACTAAAAGCAAACTGTTTCGACCAAGCTCAGGTCGCAAAGACTACGCAGGCTGACATGGGTCGATACGTTTAGCAGATGCATTACACAACATATGTGTACAACACACCAAGGTGATTTTTCACAAACACAAGTCTTGAACATACAGATTTATCAGGGTTAATGTTCAAGATACATGTACAAGCAGACGCACAGACATATAGGATCTGACACGAGTTGGCATTTGAGATAAAATTTTATTAAACGAGTCTAGAAAAAAATGTTATGAAGCGAGCTTAATAACACTTGTCTTGTACACGAGTTTGGTAAATTTCATCTCACAAGCAAACGAAAGTCAGATTCTTTTTATCATATAACTGTTTATTAAGAATTATAGTCCATGATGTGTTAAAACATAGGCCTCCATGTAAATGTGTATTGAAATTTACACGAAGCATATTGGCTTCTTTGACAGGTACACAACGGAAAAATATAGTTCTTACGAAACGTGCATATAATGATTTTGTTTTCAATATAAAGATAATATACCTCACAGCCATGTCACGATTACCAATTTGAAAGTTACTAGTAATCTCGCAAAGAAATCTTGTTCAGCAATGAGTTAGAAATGGGACGTATGATTATAAAGCGTTGACCAAATACGGCACTATTTGCTTGTCTCAGACGTGTGTAAGATAAGAAAATTCTTAATGGCTGTATTACGCTGAAGACAAGAGTAATTATGTGATAAAATGGAGTACATGTATTTGGGGAACCACATGAAACATCACTTCAGTCATTAATTTTCTTTGTGCTGAATAACAATAAAAATTGTCTTATCGCAAAAATTTTGATGATTACCAAAATCACATGATTTAGTGGATCAAAAATTATTTTGAGATATGTCCAATACAATACATGCACAGAAAGGTTTACATTGGCCTTCTAAGAGCATTTAGTGTAGAAGAAAATCAAAGATTGTTTGAATATGACATAAAATTCTATTTTTTACATAAAGCATACAAGCTCATTGTCAAACAGTACACTACAATAGAAAATGGTGCATGCACGGAAACGGTAGATTTATGTGCTCAAATTTTATAAATTAATTCACGGACAAAATAGATAAATTAATTCTAACGAGGCTTACTCATGTTTCTATTCTTTTCTTGAAAACAAGCACAAGATTTCGATGATTGTCGAATTAGGTAGTAATTGGTAATGAATATGAGAGTATTTCACATCATTTGGAAAAAATAAAAATGAGAAAGAGAAGGACCTGAAATTGTTCCATGAGTAAAGTGCCAGTAGTAACACCAAAATACAACGATTATTAATGTTTTTATTTTCCGTGGACGGGCAGAGTAGATCCTATATCAGAATGTAAACTTGTAACTGAGAGGGGGACATAACATTCAAATAACAATCAAACGACCCCTACCCTCCTCCCTCCCCGCAAAAAAAAGAGAAAAAAATGTAGAGGGTTCGTCTTTGCTGCTCCCTTCTCCTACACATATGTTTTAGAATTTTATAACCCACAACAATCTTTATACCATTATTTAACAATGTGTTTTGTTTTCTGTTGTTGACTTTTTCAGCAAAAAAAGTGCAGTATCTTAATTACAAAATACCCTACATCAAAAGAATTTAAAAAAAAGAATATATTAATACCAGGGGTCATAATTCACTGACCCTTCTTCACCCTTTACAGAATAATCCCGAGTTTTAACGACATTGAGGGCAAAGGAGCTTTTTAAAAACATTGTGCGAAAAGCAGAAATGCTGGTGACCAGCATTTTCTCCTTTTTCCACAATGTTTCTTACCATGTTTTCAGAGACGAATCCGAACACTCTAGCCATATTAAATTTCTTGTCTGCAAAATGCTTTCAGCATGGTCGAGTCTAAAAATTTGTCGTTTGGTAGATGATTAATTCTGTTTTCGTTCTAATTTCAAGGCTTACTATAGCATTGACCTCGCCCAGGGCGTCTCATCCTTAAATGATGGACTCTGGCCTATATCAATCAATCATTCTTAATTGACGGTTCCAAAATTAGAAAGTAACAAAATTTCTGACTGACTAAACAACACGTTCTAACCAATGATAAATAGAGTTACTTTTGAAATTAAAACAAGTTCTTGAGAATCACAATTAGGATGCAATTGGTAAATACAGACCTGGATCCGTATTCACGAATCATTCTAAGAATATTTTTCTCCAATTCTAGATTTAGAAAGTAACACAGCTTCTGATTGACTAAACAAATTGGTTTAGCCGATGAGAAGAACTTTGTGTTACGTTCAAATTTATACAATTCTAGAGAATAACACCAAGAATATTCTTGAACCCTCATCCTGCTAAATAAATTAAATGTAACTTTCAAGCCGGTAGCAAAAAACCTAAATATTGTTATTTCAAAGTGTTTTTTTTTTTAGAAAAATATCTCCTTAACGGACAGTGTAGATCAAAGATCAGACTGCACGTTCTGTGCAGTCTGATCTTGATCTACAGTGTCCGCAAAAGGTCTTTGAGTCGCGATTAGCAGCCTAAGGGTTGAAAATGGTTGGAGAAACGGGCCCTAATCTTCAATGTTCTTTTATGCTAGTTGAAATCGGACGGAAATTCTCACCATGTTTTCACTGGGCAAATGCCGATGGTATATAACGTTTAATTCCCCGTATTAGATATTAATACGCCATGAAGTTTGCCTCATGCTTAACTTTCTCTTTAAAACTTTGTTTTACTGCTGTACCCTTCTATCTGAAGCAATTTCTTGTGTTCCCTATAAAAACCGGTACAAGTTCAAAATTACACACAAGGAGATAAGTACAATGATACCGGGTGATCAAATAACCTTATCATCATCGCTTTTGTACATGATATCTTTGGTTAATGTTGCAGCGATCTCAGGAAATACATTTTACTCGTTTCTGTAAAAATATCGCATTTATGCCTGAACAAATGCCAGCCTCTATGACTCAAGTATTACAGTGCTATGACAAATTGCTTGTAACATACAATCGCTTCTTTTCCCAACATTTTTTTTCATACAGTTAAAAAACAGTTTATTTTGTCTAAATTCCTGATCTTCTTTGTAATATTTAATTTTTTGGAAGATCTAAAATATTCTGTACCGTTACGTATAGCTATCTTTTCTAAAAAGTGGTTGGTTCGTCGACCTTGCCCTTGCAGGAAAATGGGCACAATGGGAAAGTAATACAACTTCCTAGACACGTTTCGAAAATAATTTTTGAAGTTATACACTAACAGATTTAGCATAGAAAAATGTAAATTAAATACAGTTGGTTTTACGGACAAAATAGATCCGGGGACCATACTGCGCAAACCAAGCAGTGTCATCACGGACAAACGCTGTTCGAGCTTTTCCTAGATGTTCCGACCATAAAAGCTATGTAATTACATTACTTGTATCAATGTCCCCACGTGTTGCTAACCATAACATTAATATTGCTTTTATTCGACTCTCTAGGTATTTGTAGATTACTCATAACTCTGCACAGGTTTTCGCAAGCACGAATCTTGAAAATATTTTAACTGTTTCACTACCAACTCCAAAAATTCGGCTTTTTTCCCCGATGTCTAAAGTAGATTTCCACTGCAATTGAAGATGACTTGGGTCAAAGTCTAGCATTAGGTAGCGGACGGTGTATATCAAAAGCCATCGGCGAAAGCTACTTAAGTCGTCATTAGTAGTGAAAAACGTTTAAGTTTGTTTACTTTCTTCTTTACAGTATTTCTGTTAAATTAAGGGAACAAGTACACCTGTCGAGGGTATTTCCTTAAAACATTTTAACAAGCCAATGTATGCCTTCTTTCATAAGTAGACCTCGGCCAGTATTTACCAACCATTCTAAATTGAAGTCTTGGTCTAATATTAGAATCAGAAAGTAACGCATTTCATGATTGGTTTAGCCAATAAGAAATTGGGATGCCTTAATATTTATGAGATTCCTGTAAACTAGATGTTTGAAATAATATTAAAAATGGTTCTTCAATACGGGCTCTGGGAAAATGTTCCAAGGTAAGCGAAGAAATAATCCTGTTATATCTCCCCTAAAGAATCTTTAGGAAAAAATATCTGCTTCGCCGGTATTCGTAACCCTGGATTGCCAGCCGTGCGTTGCATTTCTCACTGGGTTTCCGGCCCTCACTCACCAACCATTCCAAATATTGTTCTAATTTCAGATTCCGAAACTTACCATCTGATTGGCCGAAACAAAACGTCTCGACCAATTGCATGGCTAGTTTTGCTATTCAAAATTACAACTGTAATTGGAATGGTTTGTGAATACGTTGCCTGGAAATGACGACACGCTTAAAGCCCTTCTAGCGGCGAAAAGGAAACAATTCGGGGAGTCAAATTGTAGGCAAACTAAATTAATACCATTTATGGATTTAATTATGAGTCTGACAATGTGTTATCGTGAGCATTTTTCGTCATAGTTCCAGTTGCTGGTAGAAAATGCATTGTAAAATTAGAACAAAAGTTAACAATCTTGTTCACGTTTTACAAAACATTTTTCTGCCAGCAACAGAAACTTTGACAGATAGATCTACCACTGTAACACATTATCAAATCTATACCTTTAAATGGTATGAATTGCACTTGTCTACAATTTGACCCCCGAATCGTTTACATTTCTGGCAGCTAGTGGCACTTTAGGTACAATAAGATACCTGGATTTAAAAAAAATCATATATCAGCATATTATACTTTCATGATTTTGGCTTTATATGCCATATCACGCAAATATGTTAACCCCTGAACCCTTTCCAAAACGATAAAAGTTTAGACTCTCGTATTCAAAACATCTGCAGACGACAAATTCAAAATTAGTACAAATGAGCTTAAAGCTCTTATAGGGTATAAAACATTGCGGGAAAAGGAGAAAATGCTGGTTACCAGCATTTTCTCCTTTTCCCACAATGTTTTCAAAAGCCTTCTTTCCCTGGGCTGTGAAACCAGGGTTTGTTTGGTAAAGGGTTTACATACCAAGCATAACTTGGACTTGAAGTTTGCGATCAGAACTGTAAATCTGATCTGCATCTACTCTGTGATATTTCGTGAAATATTCTGCGTGCCCTAAACTGCATTGAAACGTCATAATTCTTGCCTTTTAATTTAATTCAGTTTAATTACCTCCTTCACTACCGAATAAATAAACTACACGTTTTCAATGGTAGCAAGTATTGTTCCACAGCAAGATGAAGAGACGGTTCGGCCATAATCTAGAATAGAAGAGTGGACAGTGTAGATCAGAGATCAGACTGCACGTTCTGTGCAGTCTGATCTTGATCTACATTGTCCACAAAAGGATCCTGTTTTGTCTAGAGTAAGGAAACAGTTACTAACCGATAAGTTTTTTACTTTTAAAAATCATTTTAAACTCTAATGGAGTTATTAGATGACTTATTTTACACCGCTTTCAACATTATTTTCAGTCATAACGGCGACAGCTAACACAGCCTACCCTTGTACGTCTTGGGTTTCACCGATCGACCCTACTAAGCAAAGCCTGTGAGCTGTCCCGGAACATCCATGTTTGGAGTTCAATACCTTTATCAAAGAGCCAAACAGGAACCGTTAGAAGTCTAAGGGTTCCAGAAATAATATAAAATATTTATGATCACGTAATTATTGTTGCGCGAACATCGGTTACGATCTAACCTGTTTTGATAGCCCCCTGACTTAGGCACATCAAACGATTGTTGTACTTACAATAATTAGGGTATACGACCTTACATAGAAAACTGACGCCACCACTTGGACTCAAAAAATATTTAGCAATTGAAACTGTGTATCCTGTTTACCGAAATATTTTACATCAATTTTTGTTCATACAGTGAAATTATTTGTTTGTTTATTGACTCTTACAACATATGGCAGGGGTCCTGCTTGCCTTGGTGGTAAATTGTAAGATTTATAATCCTAGTTCGAGCCTAGCCTTGAAACATCTGGCCTTTCGTGGGAATGTCCTTGGCAAAGATAGTTCAGAGCCGTAGCCTAGTACTGGTAAACCACAGGACATACATGAATAAGCAAGCTATCGCAGTGATATAACTTTAAAATGTTGAAAGCGGCGTAAAACAACAATCAATCAATCAAACAATCAATCAATCAACCTTTGGCAACATATATGCTTTTGCAAACGGCATAGATCAAGATCAAACTGCATTTAACGTGGGTCTGATCTTAGATCTACATAATCCACTTGCTGATGCCAGACCATTACCAAACTTATCTTCAGTCACACTAGTTCCAGATACAATGGGCCATGCTTTAGTAATATGGGGTTTAGTAACTCTTATCAAACTTTCAGAGTGATGGTACAAACACGAATAATGCTACTTCAAATTTAATATTTGGAGCAAAAATGTCTCCATATCGGACAGTGCAGATCAAGATCAGACTTCACGTTCTACACTGTCCGCAAAAAGGTCAGAGAGTTGCGCTTAGCAGCCTAGGGGATACTGCACCTCCGTGATGCATTATACCAAGTAAGTCATCTCATAATTATGGATCCATAATATCCATCTAGTCTAACAACCGACTGAATCATGAGGAAGGCTGGTCCTTTGCTACTGATAGACCTAATCGAGAAAATGTTGTTGGAAAACGAGAAAATGACAGTTGTCAGTATTTTCTTCTTTTCCTACAATATTTCAAAAGGCTCAGGGTCGTTAAATATAGGGATCAGGTAAAGGGTTAAACATTTAATTTGATGTCGAAGAGTGTACGGACGTGCAGTCTGATCTTGGTCTAAACTCTTCGCAAAAGACTTTATAGGTTTAGAATAACACCACTGGTATGAGTAAATATAAATACGACATGATGGCCCTCGTCTATGGTTTCATTCCCCATTTTAAAAAACCTCTTATTTTCAAGCGTTTCCAGATGCGATAGCAGCTACAAAACACGATATACGTAACCAAGTACTTCCATATGATAGTGCTTTATGGGTAAGACGATTCTAATAATGCAAAAACAACCACCGGCTTGAAAATAGTTCGCTTTCTCTAATGTGTATTTTTAGGCTATTATCCTAAACATACACATGTATCGTCGACTGAAAGGCACAACAGCGACCAAAAATAAACAATGCTGATGTAAAAGTGCCTTCAAATTTAAATCATACCATTTAAAAGTATGGAAATTATTGTGAAGATGTCAATCTGTTATTGTACGTCAGTCCAAGTGTTAGTCGCTGGCAGGAAAAAAAATGAGAATTGAAACCAAGTAAAATATAAACAATAGACAGGGTGACCTGCCAACTTTTTTACCTAGTTTAAAAATTCATTTTTCTGCCAGCGGCTAACACTTGGACCGTCCGTACAATAACTGATCGTCATTGTCACAATATTGTTTACTTTTGGCCGCTATTGTGCCTTTAAAGGGTCTGGATGACCCTAAGAATATGCTCCTAAGGATGAAAATAATGCATACAAAATGCTTAAAAAATGAAAGTATATACCTTTCCATTAAATTTTATTAATAACTCTATATATATGTTGGAATAGTTTATGCTTAGATTTAAAAAAAAGAAAGAGCCAAGCTCTGTGAAAGGAGGCTTAATGCATCTGCGAAAAGTAACGGCCCAGGTCAAGCTGACCTGGGCCGAAACTTTTCGCAATCGGTCAATTATCTGTATGTCAAAGGACCAGTCTACCTCATGATTCCGTTGATTGTTAGACAAAATGGATTCTATAGATCCATGATCATGTGATAACATACTTGGTATTTTCCATCACGGAGATGCATTAAGCCCCCTTTTGCCAGAGTATGGCTCAAATGTTTTTCGTATCGACGTCATCTGGCTTTTGAAATAAAAAAGTCACCGAAATAAGATGGTCATCGAAACCGTAAAGTCTACCATACATAGACCCTTAGGGTTCTTGTAAAAAAAAAGGGGGGGTATCTCTTTACCAAACAATCCGTTGTTTTAACGACCCCGGGGAATAAAGCTTTTGAAAACATTGTGGGGAAAGGAGAAATGCTGGTAACCAACACTCTCTCCTTTTACTTCAGTGTTTTCTACCCTTTCATAAACAAATCTAATTATATGGGCCACTTTTTATTTTTCGTCTGAAACCCTTTAAATTTGGACAAGTATAAAATTTCATCGTTCGGTAAAGAGTTAAAATGAATAAGCACTTGAGACCGTATTCATCAACCGCTCTAGGGGTTCTTGTCTTTTCCCATCTTTCAAGACTTGTGTGAAGTGTGTGATTATTGACCCAGTTATTCTTTTCTTGAGACTGAATCGATTGAAATTTATAAATATGAGCCCTCAATCAACAAAGGTACCTACTGACTTGTTCTGTTATAGTAGTAATAATGACATGATTACAATTTTATGATCCTGGTGCAATCATCTGATCAATAACATTGCCAAAGTGTGATTGTGACCATACCGTACAATATGATACCATACCAAGCCATACTATAGAATAATACGATACCGTAAACCACTGTATACCTTACTAAAGAACCATACAGTACCAAAAAACAATACCATACCATACTATATCATACCACAAAACCATACCATACCATAAAGCATTTCTATATCAAAATAAATAACTATACCATACCATATCACACCACACAATATAAACATACCATACCGGTAAACCTAGTCTCAATAATGAGACGTTTATGGTGCTTCTTTTCATATTTGTACATTTATTGTGCATCACAGCATCTCAAGTCCATCGTGAATTTTCCGGTAGCAAAGCTACTGTACTGACTTTCTGTTTCCTCGGTTCAATCTGTATTGCAGAGAAATGCAGTTCATTTTGAGCGTTACGCCTGACCAAGGACAATTTATTAAACGTTTCATTTCCTAAAAGCGCTTTTAGAAGTCGTTTATAACATGTAAATCCCGAAAAGACTAACGAAAAAAATTACCGTGTTTGTCAGCCATTTTCTGTCTGTTTTGGTAAACATGAACATCTCGAGTAAAAGATGATTTGCACCGTTTTTTTTTTTATGTTTAGCGTGAACAGTGAAAATATTTGTATTTGAACCGAAGGATTATTGAATACGCAAGCATCAGGTATGTTAAAATTCTAGTTCTGTTGTCAATTTTAAACTTAAACTTGCGCACAAAATTTTTTAACCTTTTTTGTTTTTTCGCAATCTTCACCCATCAAAAACTAAAATCGCATTCATGGACAGTTATCTGTACTATGGTATACATATGGTATACCATATACCAAATCATGCTTTTCCATACCAAAGAGCCATACCAAACTATAGAGCGTTACCGTGTTGCATACTATAGATACATACCACACCATACTATAGAACCGTACAATACCATAAAACCATACCATACCAATCCATGTACTATACCGTACCTATTCCTTACCATAGAGCCATACCATTTCATAGAACATTACCATACCATACAAAAGAAGCATAACATACTATACTACAGAACTACACCATAGAATACCACATCATAGCATAGAACTATACCATAGAACATTACCATATCATGCCATAGAAGTTGAACCGTGCAATACCATACTATAGAGCTATACCATACTATGACAACTGTTTACCAATCGACAAAAAATTTCGACCACGCTAGTTCTGAAGAATTTTCAGACCGAAAATGAAATGTGCGCCAAAAAAAATGGATTTTTTGAAAGAAAATTGAGGGAAATGGAGAAAATGCTGGTTACCAGCATTTTCTCCCTTTTCCACAATGTTTTCATATACCGGATTCCTTATTGTCATTGAAACTCGCGATTGTTTGTTAGAGAATTGAATACCTCGACACCGAAAGAAAAAAAGATCGCGTTCTGAAATAACTGGTGCATTATTTTTTTTTTTCAGATATTTTCTAAGAGGTTTAAATATCATAAACAAAACAAAGCACTTGAGTTCAGAGTGTTATGTGAATCAAAATACCACATCATGACACAAGAGCCTGTTTCGTTTCTCTCTAAATACTTGGTACTTTTATTCTTTTCCACACAATCCCGAGTTGGGCTCCAAGGACAGGGACTTTTGAAAATATTGTGGGAAAATGAGAAAATGCTGGTAACCAGCATTTTCTCATTTTCCAACAATGTTTTCTATCCTTTCAATTATAAATTTCTTCACTTATTTTATCGTCTGCTAATGCTTTTATTTGTCATGTTAATTCTAAAATTATGTCATGTGGTAAAGAGTTTATTTCTTTACCAGACGACAAAATTTTAGACTTGTCCAAATTGAAAGCATTTACAGTCGAAAAGATCAAATATAGTTCAAACACTGTTACTTATGTTTGACTGGTAACAAAACCAAGTGCTAAAGTAGAAAGTGCTGGCTACCAGCATCTGCTCCTCTTTAAACAATTTTACGCGTTTTGTGCAGTCTGGTCTTGATCTATACTGCCCGCAAAGACAAATGGAATTTTCAAAAGTGCTCTCGAGGTTGAAAATCTGTGAGTTAGGAAAGCTAAAACGTAATTTAGGAAAGATTCGCAGTATATAGAAGCTGGATTTTGTAAACAGCTTGCACGACGGGTAAAACATTCCACCGACAAAAAAGTTCGGAATTCATGAATTGAAAACTGGTGTAAGAACGCAGCCCGGAAATAAACTACATAAAACTGTAACGGATTGTCGAAAATGAGAGTGTTTGTTTATTTTCTTAGAGAGACATGGTTTCATCGCCATGTGTTTGAATGGAGCTGTACACTGCACTCTGTTTTTTTTTTTATCCTAGCATAAAATTTTCATAGAGATTTATCGTGAAACATCACAGGGCACTAGCGCTTGGATATTCATAATCTGTACGAAAATTCACAAGACAAAGCTAAGACGAGCATGAGCCGTTTGTTTTTGTGCTTTGCCGGAAGCATGGAATTCGCAGAAGGATCTAAGAATATTCTTCCGCGTTTACGCGAAGCGAATAAGGTTCTCATAAACCGGGATTTATATTCATCCGCGCGGAGTAAAGCATAAATGTGAGTAAATAGAGGGGTCTGGATTATGTACAATTAATAGGCACATAAATGCACGAGAATATTGGCCCGGCTTCTAACGTTTGAAGTTGGGTAGAATTTCTATGATGTTTCCCTTCCTAACACCACGTTTTGCTGCTTCTTTAGTTAGTCTGAGCGAGTATGTTCATTTGTTAAACTCGTTACCCATACGACAAAATTCTAGACTTGTCCAAATTTCAAAGCATTTTCACACGACAAATTCAGTTTGGCTCACTTGATTGATTTTGTTCCTAGAAGGAAAGAAAACAATGTGGGAAAAGAAGAAAATGCAGGTAACCAGCATTTTCTTCTTTTCCCACAGTGTTTTCAAAGGTCTTTTCTAACATGGCATCGTCTTGTAAATGATAAACTCATCAAGCGCCAAATGTATTACTAGTAACTCTTCCATTGCCGAATAAATAAATGGCATTTTTCTCAAAGGCTACAAATACAATTCCGCTGCAAGATCAAGAGATAGTTCAGTTATAATCTAGAATACAGCAGTGGACAGTGTGGATCAGAGATCAGACTGCACTTTCTGTGCAGTCTGATCTTGATCTACACTGTCCACGAAAGCTCCTGACGTCGTCTTTGGTATGGAAGGAGTTAACTCGATGTCTTTCACGGCTGAAAATACAAGTCACTGATGCCAAGGCAGATCTAATGTTTTAGACTAAACATGAGAACAATGTACATCCGAGATTGCTCTATGCAGTCTGATCTTGATCTGTGCCGTTCACTAAAGCCCTAGTTTTCGTCTATGGCTCTAAAAGGGTTAAAGAAAATTAAATCAGGGAAAAGAAGCTTGCGCCAATATTGATGAAAGCTTTGCTTTCCGTAATTATTATAAGCAACTCTTTATACTTGGCTCTATGGCAGAATAAAGGGCTATGCTCTGACAATAGAGGGGATGGGTTAATGCATCTCTGTGCTGCATTATACCAAGCAAGACCAAGCAAGTCATTGAATAATTATGGATCTATAAAATCCATTTTGTCTAACAACCAACTGAATCCCAAGGTAGAATATCCTTGGATACACAGAAGATTTACCGAAAGCAAAAAGTATACCGACCAAGGTCAGCCAGCGCGGACTTCGCAGGTTGACCAGAGTCATTACCATTTGCAGATTCATTAAACCTCCTTTTAAAACGAAATGGATTTTCTTAATCAAGACTGAAAGTGCAGGTATTGCAATTTCAAAATATTTGACAAAGAAGCGGTGAGAGTAGACCTTATATCAGAGTGCTGTCTCAAGGTGCAACCAAAGTACTTTGAAGGTGAGTTAGTTCTTTTCCAAACCACAGAATTCTAGATTTGTCCAAATTGAAGGGAAATACAGACAACAAAATCTTAATTAGATCTCATTCTATCATGAATGGATATGTCTTTAGAAGGACAGAAAACATTTTGGGAAATTCAGAAAATGCTGGCTACCAGCATTTTCTCCTTTTCCCATAATATTTTCAGAAGGCTTTTTCGTCAGGGTCGTTAAAATACGGGATTGTTTGGCAATGAGTTGAAACGATAATACCAAAAAAAACTTGAAGTCTGAAAATTTTCTTCCAAGAGTCCTAATGTAAAGGGCACAGAAACAGACGTAGTAATCAAGGTCGTCGTATGCGACAGGACTATGGAATAGAACTCAAATAGAAAATAATTGATCTGAATAGAATGTAGAGGTCCAAGTAGGTGAAGACTAGGTAATGAAACCCTTAAGATGCTATTTATACTCCAATGAAACCTATTTTGTGCGTACTCATCAAAATTATCACATCGAGGCAATTGTTGTGAGTACCCACAACGTAGAAACTTTTGTTAGCGAAGCATTAAGATGACAATACCCTTTAAAATCCTAAATACTTCCCTTACCCGTACCTCTGGCATACGGATTGAATTACATTCTCATAAATATTCAACGAGGGTCGACCCCAGTTAATTAAGTAACAAGATAAATACATGGATCGAATGCGCCGTAACAAGCCTAATTACTCTAATTAACGCCGTTTTTTCCACGCCTATTATAGATCACCGGTCAAAGACACGTATCGCAGACAAACGGAACGCTATCACGTTTTTCCTCGAATATTTATCTTTTGAAAGCATTTGAAAATTTGGCGCAAATCTTGGTTTTGTATGATAGCGCATCCAAGCGTCGCGACCTCATCTGACGCTTGCGTCTATAATATCGGGAAGAAATATGACGACTTGGTGAACTTTTGAAATAATTTTGTCGGTGTTTTAACAAAGATTGATTAGATTTTCAACCGGAAGTTAACCTTTTTTTCTGCGGTTCTGCGATCTATACCCGGAAGTTGATGATATGTAACAGGGATTTATTCGTAACATTTTTTTCGGGTCATTGGCTGGGGGTCACAATTCATACATTAGTTTCCTTTGCATGTCTGTGAACCAAGAAAAAAGCAATAACGTTATTCCTACATCTACGAGAGATCTTACGTGCTCATTTCTCTCGCAGACAATGCTTTGAGTAGACTATGAGCTAGAGATAAAATTGCTCTGAATATGTATAAATATTGCCCGCCTCTCTCTCTCTCTCTCTCTCTCTCTCTCTCTCTCTCTCTCTCTCTCTCTCTCTGTCTTTCTCTCTCTCTCTCTCTCCATTTTTTCAGCAATTATCACTGTATCTGTAACACTTGGTTGCATGTAGTTCAAGAATTTTTGTTTAATCGTTAGTATGTTAATTTTGTCGGCATTACCAAGGAGAGCGCTTACCACTGTTAACTTTTGTAGACAACGTAAATCAATCAGTTAAGTTAAAATTCTAATGTCGTTCGAGTGATTTTGATAAAAAAGGATATATATAATATATTGCCAGAGGCTAATGTCGAATTAAAGAAACGTGCTTTCAATAAGCGTATTTCTTATTTTATTTATAAATGTGCCATGATCTGTGCAACGGGATCTAACACATATAAAAAACAGTATCGATCCATGTCAGCTTGCGCAGACCTCGCAGGCTGACATGGGTCTAAATATTTTGCTATTGGTCAATTCTCTGCATGTCAAAGGACCAGTCTACACCATGATTCAGTCAGTTTTTAGAGTAAATGGTTTGTATGGATCCGTAATTATGCGAAGACTTGCTTATTATAATGCATCACAGAGATGCATTAAATCCACTTTTCCAAGAGTGCAGATCAAATATATGAGCCACGCTCTGGCAAAAGGGGGCTTAATGCATCTCCGTGGTACATGATACCAGCCCAAGTCATCACAAAATTACGGATCTATAAGAGCCACTTTTTTGAATAACCAACTTAATCATAAGGTAAACTAGTCCTTTGACGAACAGACAATTGACCAATAGCGAAAAGTTTTGGCCAATGTCAGCCTGCGCGGACTGCACAGGCTGACCTGGGTCGATACCTTTCGCAGATGCATTAAGCCCCCTTTTCACAGAGCATGGCTCATATATTATGTAATTTATAGACGAATCTTCTGAAGAAATTACGCAAAGGCCGAGGATCGAGAGACCTCAAGATTCGTTTGTGTTTAACAAGGTTGCTTGATCTTTATCGACGCCATGAAACCTGTTTAGTAATCTGTTAACTCTCTTCTTACTGTTTACGACACCAGAAGCTTTTGTGGACAGTGTAGATCAAGATCAGACTGCACAGAACGCGCAGTCTGATCTCTGATCTACACCGTCCACTACTTTATTTTAGATTAACGCCAAACTGTCTATTCATCTTGCAGTGGAACTATATTTATAGCCAATGAAAAAGTGTTTATTATTTACTTGGTAGTGAAAAAGTTGAGAGTAATGTGTTAGAACTGTATCTTTTAACGAAGACGAAAAGGCGTATTCTTTTACTAATGAAGAAGCAGGGCTTTTGATAGATTTTTTATAATTACTTTGAAAAACACAACGAAAAAATTTCTTAGGGAAAAAAGAAATGCCTTTTTTGTGATATAGAACACGGAAAGGGGGAAAATGTTTCACGATTAAAAAGCAAGATTTACGTTTCCTATAATATTCTCTAAATAAATTGTCTTCTAGATAGGAGCTTAAAATTTGTACTTCTACAAGCACAATTTAGATCGAACCCAGAGAAAACTTTCGTAAGTTTTAGATATTACTTGGGCAAGTGAACAGTTTGTATAAAACGTTGTTTCTACCGTTGCTTGAAAATGGTTTGCTTTAGAGAGTGAGAGAGAGAGAGAGAGAGAGAGAGACGGACGGGCAGACAGACAGACAGACCAGTGCTTAATACCAGGATTTCTTTTGTGATGCAGATCCTTACAAAATCAAATTGATCTAATTTTAACACTACAAGATCTATCATAAAAATTTGAGAAAAAAACTTATGATTTGCTTCTAGTGTGCACTGTTCACATCCATGAAAGAAGGCAAAGAAAAAAAAAACATTCTAGATTGAGAAATAGAAAAAAAAATGTGTATCCGTTAACTAAAATGTCTTATGTTTCCCAAAGTTCGCATCATTCACGACTTAAAAATAAATAAAACATTTACACTTACTATAACACGTGCGATATTTACAAGAAATAGAAACCATGTGTTCCGTCTCACATCATATCAATACTAGACGACAAAATTTTAGAACCGTCCATTTTGAAAACATTTACAGACGACAACTTAAATGTGGCTAAAATGATGGGATTCGTGTACGACAGGATAGGAAAACATTGTGTGAAAAGGAAAAAATGCTGGTTACCAGCATTTTCTCCTTTTCCCACAATGTTTTCAAAAGGGTGTTCGCCTTACGGTCCTGAATACAAGTCGGAATCGTTTGATAAAGGATTAATACTTTCCACGCGAGTAAGAATATTGTTCCATTAAAACAGTGACTGACACATGCTTCTGTTTTTAATTTTTGGTGAGCGTGATTTCAATCATATTTTCTTAGAAACAGAGGAATTTGTTTTTTTTTTTATATCTTCCTGTATGAGTAGATGTACATGATATACGTGTAGTTTCTTATTTCTACTGTCCTGACTTTGTCTCCGAGAACTAATGGGCAAGCAGATTATCAGTTTTACTTGCCCAGGGAAAATTACCAAGAGAAATATCAAATGTGAAAAGAACTCATTTTTCGCAGCAAATAAACAAAGCAAACACTTTCTTTCCGTCTAAGTATTCCACATTTCTATTCTATTCCATGCCAGACCTTAGTGCAGACTGCCAAACTTTGCAATGGACAAATGAAAAAAAAAAAAGCGCATGGACAAATGGAAATCCAAATGTGTATCTTATTTGTCCTCTGTGAAGTGAGACAACGCATGCAAAATTTCAACATCCGGATACATTAAATCTTTACCAAACGACAGCTTTTTTTTTTTTTGGAAAAGAGTGGAAAACATTGCCTGCATTTTCACCTTTTCCCCACAGTGTTTTCAAAAACTTTCTTTTTCAGGGTCGATGGGGTATGCAGATGCCAGGAAAATCTTTGACCCCAAAATTTTTTCTCGCTAATAGTTTTAATATTTTTACCGCAGGCACTACTCGTATGTTGAAAAAGAAAGAAATAAAAACAAATGATAAAAGAAATGATAATCATTGACATGGCCGAAGTCGGCCTGTTAAATTGAAACCTGACAATCAGAAGTATACATTTCATTTATAAAGCATACAACTGGGTAAGAAAGGCTTGAAGAAACTACTTAAGAGAAAACTAACAAAAAAAGTGACTGTTTGTTGTTATCCTCAAAACCTGGGTTCCGTATTCACCGACCATTCTTAATTTCATTCTAGGTCTAAATCTAGATTTAGAAAGGAACTTTACTTCTGATTGGCTAATCCATTTGGCCTGCAACACGCGAAAAGGGGCATTCGGACATTTGCGTAAAGTGTCGTCTCGGATCAGCCTGCGCAGTCCGCGCAGGCTAATCCGAGACGGCACTTTACGACAACCTTGGATTTTGTCCTACAGTAGACTTGCGCAAAACAGAAAATAACCTAAAAACGGAAAGTGTCGTCTCGGATCAGCCTGCGCGGACTGCGCAGGCTGATCCGGCACGACGCTTTACGCAAATGTCCGAATACCCCTTTTCGCGTGTTACCGGCCATTTGGATTTGCCAATCAAAAGTAATGTTACTTGCAAAATTAGAAAATTCTTGGGAATAAGACTGAGAACATATGTAAGAATGGTTGGTGTAGAAGGACCCAAAGTTTTTTTCAGTTTTTAAGTTTTTCATCTAAACATTAATCTATTAACTCATGAAATAAATTGTAACAAAGGAGTTTGAAAGCATACAATGAAGGTATTTTCAGCATGATCATAATCATGTACATGTGTGAAATGATTCTGGTCAAGAAATGAGTGGTTTGTCTTTCTGTCATTGTGTGTGTTTTCGATAGCAGTCTACAACAAGATGAAAAATGTCTTACTTTGTTAATAGTTATTAAGTACTGTTTTAAAAATAAAGTGGGGGGGTATGAAGAAAAATATGTTTGCTGATACTTTCCTGAGTTTCAACCATGGGGGGGGAACTATCGAAATAAACTGAGCCATGTTTCCTGAAAAGGAAATTTTATGCATTTCCAAAACTTATTGGCCAAGGTCAGCCTGCACAGTCCGCGCAGGCTGACTTGAATCGAAACTTTTGTTATCGGTCAATTTTCTGCTTGTAGAAGAAGCGGTCTACCTCATGATTCAGTCGTCAGTCAGACAAAATAGATTTTATGGATTCATAATTATCTGGTGACTTGTCCTGGTATGATGGATCACGAAGATGGATTGAATCCCCGTTTGTCAGTGCGAAGCTTAATTATTTCAAACATAAAACTGAAGTTGTTCGCTCTTATTAGCAAATCCCTCGGTTGTTTCTGTTTTGTCTTTGCATTAAGAATAAACACCACGATAAAGATGGGACAGAAAATATATTAGCTGGCACTTTCTGTGTTTTATTAACCTTTTCGGCGCCATAGGCGAAAACGGTGACTTTTGCGGACGGCATAGATCAAGATCAGACCGCACAGAACGTGCAGTCTGATCTTTGATCTATGCCGTCTGCTTGTGTAGTCAAGCCTACACAATCAAAATCTTTGTAAGTTTAAATGGATTGTCTTTAGAGCCGTCGAAAGAGGTCGAGTTCATTTATTTGGCACTGAAATAGTTAAAGTATATAAATCCAGTCGGAGCAATTCTCTCAAGATTGTGGATGGTTAATAAATCCTGTAGTTGAGCTGTTTGACGCAGAAAAACAATGTATGCATCAAACCGTGATGGGTGAAAATACTTATTTAATTTTTTTTTTTTTTTTTTATTTGCAAAAATGAATTTATTGAAATTATACATGTAAATCTTAAATACAGAACTCATCTTGAATATGTAAGCCAGTCTGTTCTGTTCGCTTACCAACCGTGACGCCCCTTCAACAATTGTTATCATATTCAGCAAATTTTCAGTGTTGTTTTGGAAACAATTGTGGGGGAAAAAAAAGCCCGTTATTTAGCCGTTGCCGCTGTTGCTTTCCCGTAACTCAAACATAACTATAAATGAGCCATACTTTGTGAAAAGGGGGTTTAATACATCTCCAAGCAAGTCATCACATAATTATGGATCCATAAAATCTATCTCGTCTTGAATCTGAATCTTGACATAGGTTAGTCCTTCGACATGCCTAAAGTGTACCAATAGCAAAAAGTTTCGATTTAGGTCAGCCTGCACGGACTGCGCAGGCTTATTTGACAAGTGATAACCCCCTGGGTTTTTTTTTTTTCCCACTAAAAGCATGAACACTGATGGACGATTTCATTTCCTAGAAAACGGCATCTGAACAGTAATCGCTAATCAGATTTAGATACCGTTTGTTTGTCATTCTTCAACCCTAAAAATATATTTAGTGGGCAAATGTATAAATTTTGGAAATCGCACATTTCGGAAAACTTGCAGGATTTTGGGAGATGCAGTTTACTAACAGATCTGAATGCTAACGCAAATAATCAGAACCGCTGCTATACCACTATTCCAAACTAATAACCAAACAGGTATGCGCCTCTTTACTTTCTGATCTCCTTAAAGTCACTAGAACTTTCTGGATAACTCGTAAGTTCTTATAATTCGAAGCAATATTTTTCGGCTTATGTGTTCCCAAGTTATACAGATATTATCGTATTCCCTGTAAATCGGAGACAACAACGCTCAATGAATTTTACCTCCTCATTGTGACATCCAATTATTTCTTGTACCATCCGAAATGAAAATCAAAACAAAAGATTAAATAATGGCACACGTGTTGCAATAGACTCCTGCAGGGAAAAAAATACATATTATATGGAAAATTCCATGAAATCTACAGACATAATCCATCAACGTAAAATAACCGGCGGGACAAATTAAGTTAACTAAATTAAATCATTTCACTTACCGGAATTGGGGTCATTTGACGGGCTCTCCTGCGGTTCCTCCTTCAGACACGAGTCCTGGGCCATCTTTTGTTGACCCAACATATCCATGTCCGTAACTAGCCCTTGAGTGTGTCCATCTGGCTGACCGTGGGGATGATTGTTGGGCGAGTCTGCGGTACATGTTTGGGTTGGCAGACCCGGGGATGGGTCCGTGTTAGCGAACATAGCACAGTTTTCACTGGGGAGCTCGCCCAAGTCCAAGAGATGGTTCACCGAGAAACTCCCTTTGCTGTTTTGCAATGCATTATGGTATGCTAGTTTGTCAAAAGTAGAATACTGTCCGTCTCCCTGCTGGAGCATTGAATAAACACTCATTTTCGTTGGTTTTATTTCCTTGCCCTTTTTAGCGTTTCAGTTTTGTTAATTAACTCACACTGCGCTGGAATGCCGTTTCGTATGTCGCTCTAATAGCTAACATGCTATGTATTCCACTATGTGTAGAACTGTTCAGTCTACAACAGTCGAGAAAATTAGTATTAATTCGAGATAATTTCTAGCGCTGCTATGGTAATCAGCTACTAACACAAATACTCAGGCTAATTTCCTCAAATCACCAAATTCGATTTCCACAATTTTCTCACTCTCTTATCTAGATTGAATTTGTAAATACTAATGAATATAAAATTCCTGACTGTCGATATTCATACTCAGTGAATTAATAAATTGTAAATAAATGAAAAAAGCAGTCCTATATGATGTGTTCTGAACAAGCTAGCTCGCTTATTAGCCAGTTAGAGGACCAGCATCCCGCGTGTCTAAATACTCTGGTCTGATTGGCCGAAGATCATGGAAGCACCATTAAGATTCACATATCCAGCGATATCTGTTTAGGAGGAGGCGTGGCTTCCGTAAAGACATGCTATCCAATCAAAAGGTCTTGGAAAAAAAATGTTTCATGCAGGCATTCGGTCATTGTTTGCTTACAATGTGATCAATTTTGTTTTATTTCCAATATTTAGATAGTAGCAGGAAATTCTCCTTTCCTGGTAGAAAAATGTCCGCATGCAACACTGTGCAGCGCACACTGACTAACTGAAAACTAAGAATAAAAAAACTTGTTTTTTTTTAACAGATTTTTCACTGCTTTTTTTTTTTATTCTTTTCTAGATCTATCTATCCGCAAAATTTGTACATGTTTCATGAGGTAAGTTTATTATAAATTATTGTTTTTGAAAATAAGAGGAAATCAATCTACAAACATAGCTTTATTTCTTTTTCTCTACTCAAACTTTTTGTTGAAAATAAAACATTTCGAGTTTTCGCTGTTCCATTGATGTGAAATCTTTTGTAAATAATTCTTGCCACACACCCCTCCCAAAACGCAAAACTGGAATCGAGTTTCAACCAGAAAATATAACGAAGCAGCAAAATAACATACAGGTGAAAAATTAACAATAAATAGGACCTCTAATGACTTTGTTCTTTGAAAAAAAAAATAATAACTTAGGAGAATGAATTCATAAATTTTCAAGCCTATCTTTGAGACTTGAAAATTTGGTTCTAAAAATAGGGGTACAAAATAACTGAACTATAAGTAGAAACTTCATTTAATTTGGATATTGAAATCCTTTTTTTTTTATTTCACTTAGGCGTTGCATTTTTTTTTTTCCTCGCATTTGTTTTAATCCTTCACGAGCAAGACAGTGTATTTGTGAGTATATATCTTTAAAATTCTGCCATAAACAATATATGTTACCTTGCGAAACTCCGAGGAGGGAGTAAAGTTTACTCGTGGGGTATTTAAATACCTACTCATAATTCCAATTCGACCTTTACCTTACAGTCCATACCCTGAATAAAACGCTTTGAAAACATGATAGAAAAACGAGAAAATGTTGGTAATCAGCATTTTCTCTTTTTACTACAATGTATTGAACCCAACCACAAATTTCATCATATGAAACGCATTTTAATTTGTCGTCTCAATATGCTTTCAAACTGGAAAATTCCGTCGTCTGATAAAGAGTTTACAGGATTGTAATCGGCAACCACTCTTAACCGTTAGGCTGCTAAGAGCGACTCCCTGACCTTTTGCGGACAGCGTAGATCAAGATCAGACTGCACAGAACGTGCAGTCTGATCTTGGATCTTCGCTGTCCGATAAGGAGATATTTTTCTTTAAAAAAATTAAATTGAAATAGAATCATACGGGTTTTTACTATCGGCTTGAAAATTCCATTTAATTTATTTAGCGGGTTAAAGTTTAACCCTTTACCAGAGACAAAATTTTAGCTTTGTCGAAATTGAAAGCATATGCAGACGACAACTTCAGTGTAACTCAAATGGTGCAAGTTTTCTTTGATAGGGTAGAACACATTGTGGGAAAAGGAGAAAATGCTGGTTACCAGCATTTTCTCCTTTTCCCATAATGTTTTCAAAAGGCTTCTTTCTCAGGGGCGTTAAAAGTCGGGATTGTGCAGTAAAGGGTTAACATTGATATCAGTCTACAAGGCCAATATTCACCAATTATTCTCAATCCTTAGCCTGCTAAATAATAAGTTTAATGAAACTTTCAAGCGGATAGTAAAAACCGAAATACTGCTATTTCAGTTATTTTTGGAGAAAAATATTTCTTTAACGGACAGTGTAGATTAATGTCAGACTGCACGTTTGTAAATGTGTCAAACACAGTAGCCTAAAAGTTAGTAACTATTCTAGTCTAAGTCTCAAGAAATTTCAAAGTAACACAAATTCTGATTGGCTAAACCAAGTATGTGGTTTAGCCAATCTGAAATTGTGCAGCTTTCTAAATCTAGAAGTAGACAGGAAAGCCTTTGAAATTAGTTGGTGAATGCGGTCCAAGGACTAGCTTCTGATTCGCTGACATGGTTTGTCTCAGCCAATCAGATTGCTGGTCGTTGAGCTAAGATTTATAAGCATACTTATGATGAAACATTGAAAACATTGTGGAAAAAAGGTACGTTTCGTAGAGTTAATACGTAAGTATCTACAGACCACTTTTTCATCTCGCTGCATGTCATTTTCGAAAAACTAAATAAGCCATGCTCTATGAAATGGAAGCTTAATGCATCTACAAAAAATATTTACTTATGACCTGAATATAAAACTTTCTGCTTACAGTCAATTTTCTGCATGTCCAAGGACCTGTCTACCTCATTATTCTGTCGGTTGTTAGTCATTCAAGAACAAAAATTGTTTAGGTGTTCTCAAATTGCAGGAGCGCTTCTAATATGATCTCGGCGAGCTACTTTAAGAAAAAAAATGGCGGCAACTTGTACGGCTATACTAAATGTCCCTTTGGCATAGTTTGGAACAACTTTAACTCCTTACGATACAATCTTTTCCACAATGTTTAGTGTCCTTTTATGGACTAATCCCGTGTTTTGAACTATGAATACATTTTCTTGTCTGCAAGTGTTTTCAATTTCAGCAGGTCTAATTTTTGGTGTTTGTGAACAGTTAAACACAAAGCAACCATGCCATAGGGTTAACAAAGCTAACGAGTATTTCTTTGGTAAAATACGGGTAATGCTTTCAACATCATTTAACCCTTGGGCTGCTGAGCGCGACTGAAGGACCTTTTGCGGACGGTGTAGATCCAGATCAGACTGCACAAACGTGCAGTCTGATCTTGGATCTACACTGTCCGATAAAGAGATATTTCCCGCAAAATGACTTTAAAATAACAATATTTGAGTTTTTACTATCGGTTTGAAAGTTTTATTTAATTTAGGGGGTGAAAGGTTAACTAAATTCTATGGCGATTAATTGAATCGATTGAAAGGTGTTTTACGCGGCATTCAACATTATTTCAGACATATCACGACGAGAGCTCACATACTTACGTATTTTCTGGGTTTCACTGGTTTTACGCTAGGGCTCTGAGGGTCTATAACGATGAATAAAGTTGAGCAAGAAGTTTCACACCCAGGTTACCAAGGGTTGCCTATTTGCTGTTTAACCCTTTACCAAACGAAAAAAAAGTTGGACTGATTCAAATTGAAAACATTTGCAGACGAAAATTCATCTGTCGCTCAAAGTATGATTGCTGTCTATGAATGGGAAGAAAACATTGTGGGAAAAGGAGAAAATGCTGACAACCAGCATTTTTTCCTTTAACCATGATTTTAAAAGACCTCTTCCTGAGGATCGTTAAAACAAAGGACTGATCGGTAAAGGGTCAACACCTGCGAATATTATTTCATCAACTATCTGCAATTACAACTTATTTACAACAGGGATCGTATATAAGATCCCTGTTTACAATGGCTAAATGTCTTGCACATTTGGAACAAGAATTGTAGACTTTTTGTAGCATATTATATGTATATGTATTTTGAAAGTGTCTTATTATATTCTAGTATGTAAGAATGTTACAAATAAAATATGTTTAAACTAACAAGAATTGTAACAATTACTTTGGCCAGGTTTCCTATTTACCAACCATTCTCAAGAACCTTCTTAGTCTTATTCTCAAAGATTCTCTAAATTTGAAAGTAACGCAACTTCTGATTGGCTAAATCAAATGATTTAGCCAATTAGATGGCTTAACCGTTCGATTTAGCCAATCAGAAGTTGTTTTACTTTCAAATTCAGAAAATTCTAGAGAATCTGCTGAGTAACTTAAATGATACCTTCAAGTCGATAGTAAAATCCCAAAGGTTGCTAATTCAAGGTTATTTTGGGGACGATAAATATCTCCTTATCGGACAGTGTAGATCAAAGATCAGACTGCACGTTCTGTGCAGTCTGATCTTGATCTACACTGTTCGCAAAAGGTCAGTGAGTCGCGCTAAGCAGCCTTACGGTTAAGAATGATTGAGTACAGGCCCTGGCCTTAGGACACGATAATCATGATATCGACAGTTATAATGAGACACCGTTACTATTCTTGTTTCTGGTCTCTCGTTTTAATGGTATTTCAAGCCCCTTTTCTTTCATATAACTACATGAAAGGCAGCTTACTTATTTCAGCCATGCTCTGCGAAAAAGGGGATTAAATGCATCTATGTGTACACTATACCAAGCAAGTCATCTCATAATCATGGCACCATAAAATCCATTTTGTCTAACAACTGACTGAATCAGATTTTAAACAGGTCATTGGTCATGCAGAAAACTTACCAGCGCAGACTGATCTTGGTCGATCTTTTGCAGATGGATTAAAGCCGTTTTTCACAGAGCATGGTACGTATATTTTTCTTTTCCCACCAGTAATCGGCGGGATTATTTTATTGCTATGACGTGACCTGCAAAAACTAGTTTTGGTAACAACACTGTAGTTCAAAATGGCACGGTTACATAAATATAACTACTAGTATTACATGTACTTTTCTGGAATAAAAAGAACAACTCACTTATATTTTTTTCCCTTACTTTTAATAACTTTTAAACCACAGAAATAATTTCTACAACTTTTGTAACAAAAAAAACCCCTATTTTCATCTACCTTGTCCTCCTCATTGACATAGGTTGGCTTCAATATAACCAATGCAAACACGGGACTGCATTCAACAAGTTGAAATTTAATTCTGTTCTATTTACCAACCAGTTCATTTAATTGAAATCTATTATTTACCAACCAGTCTACATTCAATTCAATTCTATTATTTACCAACCAGTCTATTTTGCCTGAGAATTAATCTACAAACTTTATGTCCATAAATTATATCTGATTACTATCCACATATGCATCACAAAGATTTGTATTGTATTGTCTGACATTGAGCTGTATGCCTTAAGTTGAAATGTTATGTTATGCTATATAATCAATTTAATTCTATTATTTACCAACCAGTCCACATTCAGTTCAATTCGATTCTGAAATTCAAAGACTACCTAACTGATTGGCTGAGACAGTCTGTCAGATAGTTTGCCTTGAAATAAAGATAGAATGTAATTTAACTCTTGCCAAACAACAAAAATTCAGACTTGTCCAAATTGAAAGCATTTGCAGATGACTAAATAACTGTGACTCATACTCGTAAACTGATTTTTTTTTTGGGGGGGGAGGGGGGGTGAAGGTAAGAAAACATTGTGGATTACCAGCATTTTCTCCTTTTCCCTAAGTATTTTCTAGCCTCGCAAAGACAAAGCCCATTTTTGAGTCACAGATTAATTACCATCTGCAAGCACTGGATTTCAACGAGCCTTAACATTTGTCTTATAGTATGTGATTAAATAACTGGTGAATCTAGACCATAAAAGACCACAGTAGCTACAAAAGACAATTTGTATAATAAAATGCTCTGTTATTCCGCATAAACATTATTATTGAACTTAGTTCATCCAACAAATCAAATTAGTTACCAATCATCTAGGTTTCCAATTATAATCATGCCCTTGCAATTCACTGGTAATCAGCATTTTCTCCTCTTCCAAACTGTTTTCTTCCCTTTCAAAGACAAAATCCTCTATTTTGAACAACAATAAATTTGTCATCTGCAAATGCTTTCAATTTGAATAAGTCTAAGACTGTGATGTCTGGTCCATGTTAACTCATTACCAAACAACAAAATTTTGGACCTGTCCAAATTGAAAGCAATTGCAGATGACAAAGGTGGCAAAAATGACTCAATTTTCCTTGATAGAGCAGAAAACATTGTGTGAAAAGGAGGAAATGCTGGTTACTAGCATTTTCTCCTTTTCTCACAATCTTTTCAAAAGGCCTCTTCCTCAGGGTTGTTAAAAGTCGGGACTGTGTTGTAAAGAGTTAAACTTCAGGCAATCATAGTCATCAAAATACAGTTATAAACCCTCAGAGAGCAAAACAAACACACTAGAAATTTTCAGTCCAGCAAAAAAAAAGGAGACGAACATAATGTAAATTTATGGCATTACTTTTTCTTCTATATAAAACAGAAACAGTAGATTCATAATAATAGCCTGCATAATTTGTGCTGTGTGATTTTTATCTTCACTGACAAAAAAAAACAACCAGTAGTAAAATGCATTTCAATCAAAGTTTTTTGATATAATGGTCCCTACAGAATAAAGCAAAAATCCCTTACATGGTGAAAGGTCACAGAACACCCTCTTCGATAATCACATTTATTAATCCTTATCCTGTTAAATAAGTTGAATGAAACTTTCAAGCCTTCAGTAAAAATGCAAATGTTGCTATTTAAAGATCAAACTGCACCTTTTGTGCAGTCTGATCTTGATCTACACAGTCTGCAAAAGGTTCCTGAATGGCACTTAGCAACCTAAAGGCTAATCAAAAAAAGGAGAAAATTCTGGTAAAGAGCATTTTCTCCTTTTGCCACAATATTTTCTATCTTTTTTCAGACAAATGCTCATCAAAATACACTTGATCATTTAGTATTAAAGAGGCAAAAAATGCTAACAAAATTGCATAAAAATGTTTATTTATACCATTTAATACCCAACAAAAAACAAAATCCATAGACCCTAAAAAATTTCCCTCTCTTCTGTTTGACCCATTGTGGACTATTACATCACAAACTATTTGAGAACCGAACTCGAGCCCCATGAGTAACTCAATGGATAAGTGATAGTAGGTTAGTAACTCACTTGATAAGTGATAGTGGGTTTTAAACAAGATGTTTCCATGCAAAACAAGACCCCTTATTTAGGGGTAAAACTGTAGCTCCTATAATGGACATACAGAACACAAAATTGCTATTCAACACCATAAGAATGCAAAAATATTAAATATTCATACATTTTGAGAACTGCCTTTAATGACATTCAGTATCTCTAAAAATGGATACTTCTGCATGTAAAGATATCAAACATCTCTAAATGTGGAGACTTCTTTTTGAAAGATATCAAATATCTCTGAATGTGGAGAACTCTATGTACATGACATTGTACGTGTATAAGATATTAAATATCTCTAAATGTAGTGTTTTTGCATTTTAAGATCTTGAAAATCTCTAAATGTGGAGACTTCTTCACGTACAGATATTTCATATCCCTAAATGTTGTAACTTCTGCATGTTAAGAAATAACATATGAGAAAAGTCTGCATGTAAAGAAACTAACTATCTCTGAATGTGGAGACTTCTGCATTTTAAGATCTTGAATCTCTCTGAACGTAGATTTCCTGCAAGTAAAGACTTTAACCATTTACCACACAATCCCGACTTTTAACGACCTTGAAAGAGAAGGCTTTTGAAAACATGGTGGGAAAAGGAGAAAATGCTGGCGACCAGCATTTTCTCCTTTTCCCACCATGTTTTCTACCCCATCAAATACAGAAATCACCATTTAAGCAAAAGTTAATTTATTGTCTGCAAATGCTCTCATTTTGGTCCAGTTAAAAATTTTGTTGTTTGGTAAAGAGTTAAATATCTCAAAGTGAGGAGACTTCTGCAACAGCAATAAATGCTTTAATCAACAATATCCATGGGGTTTGATTAAATCTTTCCAAGACAACAAAGTTTAAGACATGTGTTGACAAAACTTGCAACATATTAACTCTTATCCTGCTGAGTATGTAAGTTTAAACTTTTAAGGCAATAGTACAAACCCAAATAAAGCTGCTTCAAACTTACTTTTTGGTGAAAAGCGATCACCTTATTGGACAGTGTAGATCCAAGATCAGACTGCATGTTCTGTGCAGTCTGATCTTGACCTACACTGTCCGCAAAAGGTCAGTGAGTCATGCTTAGCAGTCTAAGGGTTAAATGTGGCTAAAATGATAGAACTTATCTATGAAAACACAGAAAATATTGTCAGAACAGGAGAAAATGCTGAAGACTAACATTTATTCATTTTCCAACACTGTTTCTAAACCTTTCTTTATCAATAGCGAACCAACAATGGATGGTTTGGATAACCCTTTGCCACACAATCCTGAGTTTCAACAACTCAAAGAAAAAAAGGCTTCTGAAAACATTATGGGAAAAGGAGAAAATGCTGGTCGATCACAATAAGAGTGCAAATAAAAAGCAGTCTGACCTATTCTAAAACTTGATTTTATAAAACTTAACTTCTTATCAAAATGACAAAATTTTGAACTAACTCAAATCCAAAACATTTGCAGATGATAAAATAAATGTTGCTGAAATAGTGAACCTTGTCTTTGAAAAGTTAGAAAATGTAGTGGGAAAAGGGGAAATTGCTTGTTACAAATGAGGAAAAGGTTTAAGATAATTCTTGAAGGAGCTTTACTAATAGATGTTGTTATGAAACCTATGTATGGCTGACCATAGTCTCAAATCCTGCTGAATACTGAGGTTCATAGTGATTGAATATGCAAAAAATTTTACCAAAAGCAAAAAATTTTGACCCAGGTTTGACATGGGCTGCACAGGGTGACCCGAGTTGATACTTTTCGCAGATGCATTAAACACCTTTTTCACAGAGCATTGCTCAAATCTATGATGTAAAATATAACATAGATACCTATAGATATATAGATATGAATAAAAGTTGTATTACAAGACCTAGTGTCTAACCCAATATGCAATATAAAAGGTGATTTAATTAGGAACAACTGAGGTTGTCCAAGGGGGAGAATCCATTTTATCCTCACAGAATTGCCACAATATTTCCATGGAGAGTAGGTGATGTAGATGTGAGAAGTCTGATCTCAATCAGCTATAAAGACAGCAACAACAACTAAAGCCATCCTTAGCCTATCTACAGGCACTGCTAACATGTCTTCATTTCTTCATGTTTCTGACAGGATATTCTAATTCATGTACTCCTAACCCTTTACTAAACATGAAAATTTAAGACTTGTCCATAATGAAAGCACTTGCATACAACAAACAGGAAGTGGCACAGACAATGGAATTTGTGTCTGAAAGACCAGAAAACATTGAGAAAAAAGGAAAAATGTTGGTAAGCAGCATTTTATCCTTTTTTCACAATGTTTTCAAAGCCAACTTTGTCCCGGCCGTTAAAACTAGGAACCATGTGGTCAAGGATTAATGTACAAATTTAGAAAGACTTAAATTTTAACAAAACTTTTACAAGAAAAGGGAATTATCCCTTTACCACACAATCCAGAGTTTTAATGACTCTGAGAAAGAATGCTTTTGAAAACATTGTGGGAAAAGGAGAAAATGCTGATAACCAGCATTTTCTTCTTTTCCCACAATGCTTTCTTATCTTTTACAGACAAACCCCATTACTTGTGCCACATTTACTATGTCCTTTGAAAATGCTTCCAATTCGATCTGTCTAAAATTTTGTCCTGTGGTAAAGAGTTAAGACAGACTTGACTAATAATCAAACTTTTACAAATAGATTTGGTAAAAGCAGTAATTGCATGAACTCTTACAAAAGATATTTTCACTTCCAAAATTCTTTGCATATTATATAAAGAAAAGCCACTAATTTTGCAAATATCTATTCCTTTCATTGTTTGTAATTCTACAATGTATGAAAAAAAAAAACCTGGAAGATATGGTTTAACTCTATACCAAATGATGAAATTTTAGACTGGTCCAAAATTGACAGCATTTGTAGACAAAACAACTAATTATTGCACCGGTTAGAAAATTTTCTTTGAAAGGGTAGAAAACATTGTGGGAAAAGGAGAAAATGCTGGTTACCAGCAATTTCTCCTTTTCCAACACTATTTTCAAAAGTCCTTTTGCTTCAGGTTTTTAAAACTTAGGATTGTTTGGCAAAGGGTTAAATCAGATAACCTTCAGCATCTTGAATGAGACACTTTTTGGATACACTTAACATGTCTAAAAGAGAAATTTCCTATGACAAGCACTTTCCCCTTTTGGCACAATGTTTTTATAGGTATTCATGTATTTTGATTAATTCATATTGGTTATTCAAATTTTACAAAAAATCTTTCTGACAGTGATTTGCTACAACTTTTTTTTTTCAGGAGATGTCAGTTTTTAACACACAATCCTGAGTTCTAACAACTTTGAGAAAGAAGACATTTAAAAACATTGTTGGAAAAGGGGAAAATGCTGGGAGCCAGCATTTTCTCCTTTTCCTACAATGCTTTCTACCCTTCCCAAAACAATATTCATTTTTTCAGTAACATTTATTTTGTCATCTGCAAGTGCTCTCAATTTGGAGGACTATAATGTTATCTTGTGGAAAAAAATTAACTTTACAAAACAAACTGTTCAATAAATGAGCCATGCTATGTGAAAAGGGGGCTTAATGCATTTGCGAAAAGTATCGACCCAGGTCAGCCTGTGCTGTCCACGCAGGCTGACCCAGACTGAAACTGTTCGCTCTTGGTCAATTTTCTGTATGTCCAAGGACCAGCCTATCTTATGATTAAGTTGGTTGTTAAAAATCTTGGATATCATTGATCCATAAGTATGTGATAGCTTGAGTGATAACATGGATCGCGGAGATGCATTTAGCCCCTTTTTGCCAGAGCAAAGCTTGTATAATGCTGAAAAACATGCTGTCTGTTCGATCTGTGTCCCGTTTACCAGTCATCATCTCCCCAATCTCCACCTTCTTCTGTTATCTAGAAAACAGGAAGAAAGAGCAATAAAAAAATATGAGTCATGCTCTGTTAAAAAGAGGTTTAACGCATTTGCATCAAGTATCAACTCAGGTCAGCCTGTGCAGTCTTTGCAGGCTGACCTGGGTTGATACTTTCTGTTATTGGTCATTTTTCCCAGAGCATTGCTCATATCAATCTGGTACAAACCAAGCACTTTTGATATTAGAGGCCAAACTCTCTACCCCTATACCCATGTCTCCCTGCAACAAAAAAGAGCAATGCATACACATGCCAACACTCAGCTGCCATTGCTTTTCATGAAAATTCGAAGTCGAAAAAGGGCATAACTGCATCAAACATACTTTGGTGGTTACCTGGCCTTGTTGTTTGGGTTCTCCTTTCGATAAAGAACAACTTGTCCAAGTTTAGAGTAAATACCTTTAGTAATGACAGAGATATCTTAAAATGTCAAAGTTTTTGAAATGTCAAAGTTTTTGCACAACCATGCATGTGACATGTAGACAATGATGCCAGAGCTACAACAATACCTTTTATTTTCTTCAAAAACAGTTGAGCTTAAAGTACTGATCTGCAGGAATAAGTTCAACAAATTTACATGATAAATTCGTAACGTATGATAAAAGAAAGAAAGAATGAAAGACAAAAAAACGAAAGAAAATTTATGCCACTTAACTCTTTACCAAACGACAAAATTTTAGACCTGTCCAAATTGAAACCACTTGCAGATGACAAAATAAATGTGACTGAAAAACTGAAATTGTTTTGGGAAAGGGTAGAAAACATTGAGGGAAAAGGAGAAAATGCTGGTTACCAGCATTTTCTCCTTTTCACACAATGTTTTCAAGTCTTCTCTCTCAGGATTGTTAAAAGTCGGGATTGTGTGTTAAAGAGTTAAGTACCTTGAGCTAATATGTCCTACAACAGCAAAAGTATACTGAAGAACAATGAGAGTAAGAAATTACGGTATAATTACTCCCAAAATTTTCTTTGAGTACCAATTTGGTCAAGTCTAAAATTTTGCTGTTCAGTACAGGGTTAACTATCAACCAGAAGTCAAAGTTGGACTCTTCCATTTTGAAAATATTTGCAGATGGCATATTAAGATTGGCTAAAATTGTCATATTTCTTAGAAAGTATGTCAAAATTGCGGAAAATGAAGAAAATGCTGGTTTCAAGCATTTTTTTTTTTTTCCCTTTTTTTCCACAATGTTTTTAAAAGCCTTCTTTCTTAAGGTCATGAAACTCAGGATCCTATGTCGACCCCTTGCCAAATTATCCTCAGTTTTAATAACCTTAAGGAAAAGGACTTTTGTAAACATTGTGGGAAAAGCAGAAGATACTGATAACTAGCATTTTCTCCTTTTCCCACAATGTTTTCTATAATTTCTAGGACAGGAATCACACTTTTGAGTAACACAGACATCAACAAATGCTTTCAAATTAGTCCAGTCTAAAAGTTTGTTGTTTGGTACAAATGAGTTAATCTTGATCTTATAAAAAGATAACAACAACACAAGTTTGAAAGTACAACTTACCTCTGTTGTTGACCCAAGTACCTCAAAGGATAATTTAGTTCTTGTATTTGACGATAAGTTTTCTAATCCAGCTTCATCTAGGTTTTTACCCCCATTTTTCAAAACATCAGAGACATTCTTTGATTGAATTGTTGGTGCCATATCCGCAAAAAAATCAAATGGGTCATCACTGACAGCTTGGACTTTAATGTCAATAGTTTTAATGTCAAATTCTGACCCGAGATCCTTTTCCTTGGCAGTATGCTGTCTGGCTTTATTTGAAACTGAAACCTTATTATTATATTTTGAGCTATAGTTTTGAACTGACTTTTCGATTTCTGATATGGCTGCATCATGGTCCATTTCCTGTTTATCCACAGATTTAGTTCTTTTTGGCACAAGTTTGAGTGCACTTTTTGAACTCTTATCTGAATGTCTTGGAGAGATCTTTGTCTTATTTACAGCAGATGATTTACTTTCTACTTTCATGTTCTGTAACTCTCTTTCTATCTCATCACTATAATCAGACTCATTTGAATTATCTCCCTTGTCATCCCAGTTATCCCAATCATTTTTCTGTTCTATGCTCTCTGCAGTTAAACTTTCAGTGTCAGAATGTTGTATTATCAAGTCAGATGTTGTATTGATGTCTTCATCAGAGATTTCTAGAGGCTGGTTTTGGTCCTTTTTTATATTTGTAGGATGCAGACTGTGATCATTATCTGACTGGTTCTGGATGTTATGAGATTCAGGAATGTGTGAAATACTGGAGAATACTGATTCTGATGAAGATTTCGAAGCTTCCTCATTATGTATTGGATGGATTTCTTTATCTGAAAAAATGAATGAAAATCAACAAATTAAGAAAAGCTATTATATTAAGACGTACTAAGAAAATCTGATGGAAAGATAAAATGTATTTTATAAGAGATGTATAGAAAATTGCAGCTATACAAGCAATTGCCTGATGCATCTAACAGCTCCAATTTCCTCAAAGTTTTCAACTATTTACTAAAGAAATGCACTGATCCGTATCAGTGTGCACTGTAATAAACAATTCAGAAAGAATAATTTATTGGTGTGAATACCATGGAAATTCATATAGAAGTTTCTGTTACAGCTGTCTCACATTACTGTTGGTAAAACTGTGCCTCCGAGAAATATTTCTCCACATATCAGTTAACCCTTTCCAAAACGACAAATTTCAAACTCTTCCAAATTCAAAACGTTTGCTGCAGATGACAAGCTCTAAATACAATACAAATAATCTTAGGTTCTGTGATATGGTAGAAAACATTGTTGGAAAAGGAGAAAATGCTGGCTACCAGCATTTTCTCCATTTCCAATAACATTTACACAAGCTCTCTTCCATTAAAACTAAGAATTGTGTAGTACAGAGCAAGCTCAATTTGAAAACTAAACATGGAAAAAAAAGACCTTACAATCTAGTATCTGTGGACCTACTTTTTTGCTTCACTTTATCACGAGCCTTCTTTCTCTCCTCTCTCCTTTTCTTCATTTCTTCTCTTTTCTTCTCTCTTTCCTTATGTTTGATGTCTTTATCTTCATCAACGTGGTTTTCACTGGAAAGAGAACAAAGGTTTTGACTTTGATGTTCTATTTAAATATAATTCTTGAACCAGATGTTTCATATAAACACTTGGTGTGCTCAATGCCAGTAAATAAAATGGTTAAACGGTTAGTACAACAGAAAATATTGACAATCTCTGCAATTTTGGCCAATCTAACAATATTTGACCACTGCACTATAGGTCAGACTGCTTAACCTAATGCATTAACCCTTTACCAAACTAAAAAAATTTAGATTGGTCCAAATTCAAAGCATTTGCAGATGAAAAAATAAATGTGGCTCAAATGATGGGATTTGTAAAAGTAAGGGTAGAAAACAATGTGGGAAAAGAAGAAAATGGTGGTTACCAGCATTTTCTTCTTTCCAGCAATGTTAGCAAAACCTTCTTTCTCAGTTACCTGTATTTTCTTCTTTTCCAGCAATGTTTGCAAGAGCCTCCGGGTTGTTAAAACTCAGAATTGTATGGTATAAAGTACACAAAAGTACTTGATGTTGCCTTTTACCCTTGACACCTGATTTGTCAGTTGAAAATGCGCTCAATTTGGTTAATTCAAAATTTTGTCATGTTGTTAAATAGGCATTCCATGATTGCAATGCTGGTCTTTTATACAGTCCTACCATAGACTTTAAAAAAAAAATGTGGAAGAAGCATGTGCCCCTCTTCACAGAATGTTTTCCATAGCTGTTACAAACAATCTTTTTCTTTCTTTGTCCATATTGTAATTTGCCATCCATTTTTTAAAAATGGCCTTCATGGAGGTGTAATATGTCAGGAGCAATGGACAAGAAATTTAAATATGAGCCATGCTCTGGCAAAAGGGTGTTTACTGCATCTCTGTGATGGAATGATGCACTATATCAAGTAAGACATCACATAAAAAATTTAATGTGGATCCATAAAATCAATTTTGTCTTGCAACCAACAAAATCATGAGGCAGAATGTCCTTTGACATGCCGGAAATTGAACAATAGAAAAAAGTTTCTACCAAGGTCAGC
The DNA here is from genome assembly GCA_946811185.2 of Hippopus hippopus. Lineage (NCBI taxonomy): Eukaryota > Metazoa > Mollusca > Bivalvia > Cardiida > Cardiidae > Hippopus > Hippopus hippopus. The sequence continues at coordinate 46,032,480 of OX328098.1, read as the reverse complement.
CTGTACAGACTGCGCAGGCTGACTTGGGTCAATATTTTTTGTAGATGCATTAAGCCCCCTTTCACAGAGCATGGCTCATATATGTACTTACTTATATTTGGCTAAGTCTTTAAGTAGCACCTTTCCTTTTTTGTTAGGACTAACTGATTTGATATTGTTGATTGGTGCATGGGAAGTTGCATTCCTCTGAAATATGGAAAGTATTTTTAACAAGATGGTTAACTGTTCTTACCACTATCAAACCAGTTAAGACTGTAATGTATGGATAGAGAGAGCCATTCACATCAGAGGTTTTGGGTATAAATTTTAATGAGCACAGCAACCTATGGATCTATCCTCATTATAGTACTAACACCTGTTAGGTTTCCAGAGAGAAATAATTAAGACAGAATGAAATGTAATTTGTGCAACTCATGATTTGGCTGTTTTTTTTGGTTTATTTATCATTGCCACCTGTTTTCCATATGGGCAATGCCCCTAGAAGGCTGTTAGTTACATTACAGGGGTTGGTGAAAGATACAGGACAAAACCCATCCCAAGTTATGCCTGGTTATTTCACATACTCATTGTATAGAACTATCATACAGGACCGTGGATTAACGTCTCATCTGAAACACAGTAAGTAATTGTTAAAAGGGCAAGCCTGAAATTATTGTCCATTCAGAATGAAAGCTACATTTAGAATTGTTAGTAAATACAGACAATGCAAACGACAGTGTAAAAAAAGCTCACCTTTGGCAAGGCCTCCTTGAAGAATGATTTACTCTGCCCTCCTATAATAACATCCCTGCCCAGAACTGGAACCATCTCTGCCAATGCATGAAGACTAAGGGCTGCTATTTCATTGCTTGTATCCCGTAGGCCTAACAATACCTTTAAATACAACAAAACTGAAAAGAATAGAGTCAATTTTTTTTGTTATTTGTAACTTTTCTGCATGTCCAAGGAGTGCAAGGACCATACTAGACCTCATGATTCAGTTGGTTGTTCAACAAAATGAATTTTATGGTTCCATATTTATATGATGATATATAGATGCATTAAACTCTCTTTTCCCAGAGCACAGATCAAATAAATTTTATTTTCAGAGACTTTATATCTCAACAAAACTAAAAATCCAACTAATCCTATTCCACAAAATCCCTTGTTTACATGATTATTTTATGACCCTGAGGCAGACAGTTTTTGAAACATTTTGGAACAAGAAGGAAGTGCTGGCTACCAGCATGTTCTCCTTTTCCAACAATGACTTTCGTGTATTCAAAGGCAAATCCCATCATATGAACCATTCTCAGTATGTCAACTGCAAAATTAATGCTCTCACATTGGACCATTTAAATATTTACTTGATTGATTTAATAGTGTTTTATGCTGCTTTCACCATTATTTCAGTTATATCACAGCGACAGCAGGCATATTCATGCACATACTGGGTTTCACTAGTTCTAAGTTAGGGCTCTGAAGTATCTTGCACAAGGATACTCCAAGGAAAAACCCAGTGCTTCCAGTGAGGCTCCAACCCGAGGCCTCAAGTTTAGAAGTCTTACACTTTACCATTGAGACACCGAGGACCCCCAAATACTTACCTGAGGGAATACATCAAATTCCAATGCATCAACACCCACCAAATGAACAAAGTTCTTAAAGTACTTCAACAGTGTCATATGTATATGGTAGTCCTTCACTGAAAACATTTTCACAAGTCGAGGTATCACAAATTGCTTGAACACAGATTCATCCAGTAATGGTCTTTCATCTTCTCCCTTCTCATCTATACTGCCAGATTCTTCAACTGTGAAGAAAAAATGTATCAGTGACAAGAGATCCAGATCATGGCCTATATTGAAACGGGAGGAAACAAGGCTGACCTGGAAGGAAACTTTTCGTTATCAGTCATTCTTTCAATGTATGTCTGAGGACTAGTCCACCTCATGATTAAGTCGATTGTTGAAAACAGTGCATATTATGAATCCATAATTATGTGATGGTCTGCTTGGTACCATGGATCCCAGAGATGCATTTAGCCCCCTTTTCCCAGAGCATGGCTCACTTGTATGCTATGGTTTCACCTCATTTGAAGTTTGGGAGGATCAGCTAATCTCTGACAATGAGAAAACCCATTCAAGCAATAATTATAATACATGTTCTATTTTTTTAATGTCAAGATACTTATCAGGTATGTACACACTGACTGTTGCTCAACTTGGTGGCTGTTCACCAAAAGGCAATATCAGAACAACCTCCCTCTTCAGGATTCAAACCTTCCAGCCAGCTTCATGGATGAATCCTTCAAGGACAAGGCCACAGAGATGGAAGGTAATGCAAAACTTAAACATTAAACTGTTAAAGGCTGTATAGGAAAGAATATCTCACAAAATAACCCAACATATAAATCTAACGACACTCTGCACAATCCTGTGTGGTCTGATGTAATATTGATCTATGTTGAAAAAGAACAACTAGGGTTATACTTTGGGTACAAGCTAAAATAATTATTATTCCATGAGCCTTATGTTTAAGATAAATCTTAGCATGAACAACACTTTTCTGATTGAGAAATTGATTTATGGTACTGAACTCATTACAGTACAGATATGATTTTCTGAAGAATGTTTTGCAAAACTTGGTGCAAAAGCAAGCAGTTGCTTGTAACAAAGTATTTCATACAGCTGAGAAAGGCCATTTCCAAATCTTCACATGTTTTTTCTTTGTGTTGTTTGCTCTAGATTTTGATTGATATAAATCAGCCTGTACAAGAAATGCTATATTCCAAATTCCTTTTTTTAACACTGTTTTCAACAGCCTTTTTACCCGAGTCATGAAAAAAGGGGGCCTTTTGATAAATGTTTAAGCTTTGAAAAAATATGAATAAGGTAAGCAAACTAACCTGATCGGGGAACCAACAAACTAGGTATAACATACTCTGTTGCTGTTGGATCCAGCATCACAAATCTAGACAGCAGACTGGGTACCAGTCTTTGTCCAATCAGCTTCTCAGGAAGACATCTTAGCTTTTGGAGTAATGATCTGAAAACAGCAACACAAGAAACACTCAAATCTGTCAAAGTAAACACCTCTAATTAGCAACCAGCCTGTCTGAAAAGGTCAACATTTCCAAATAGTGAAAAAAAAAAGAAGACACTTACCTCTATGAAGCAAGCACCTAGCATAAGTCTGATTGACTGAATGGCGTTTTACTGTGCTTTCAACATTATTTCAGTCATATTGGGGTGACAGCTAATCTTATTCTGCATTTCACCAGAACTAGGCTGGGGCTCTAAAGTGTCTTGCCAAAGGACTCTCTCACTAAGAACCCAGTGCATCAAGCGAGGCTCAAATCTGGGGCCTCCAGGTTATGAGTCCTACAATTTACCACTGTGCGAAGCTGAATCCCCATACAAAAGCACTTTTGAAAACATTGTTACATAAGCAAAATTTTGCTCTTTGCTGATGCAAACAAAGGTTGTAATAGGTACTTCAAGGGCCATGATTTAAATCAAGGCACTGGTCATGTAGCTTCACATATCATGATATAATTGTATATGTATACTCACTTGAAGAATTCTTTTCTTTCAATCTCCGATTTCAAAGCAACATGCTTCAGAAAGGAGGCAATCTCTAGGAAATCATTTCTGAAAATGAAATACAAGTATCATTAAGTCTCAACAGAACAATCCCAGGGTTTAAAAAGATGTTTGAAAACATTGTGGAACAAGAGCAAAGTGCTGGTAAACAATATTTTCTCCTTTTCCCTTCATTATTTTTTTACCCTCTCAAATACCAATTTAATAATCTGATTTGTTGTCTGTGAATATTTTCAAATTGGAAAAACATAAAATTTTTGTCTGGTAAAGAGTGAACACATGAAGAACTGTAGATGCTTCTTTGTCCCAAAGGAAAGAGTTAAAAACAGTCTGGCAAAACCAGAAATTCTTCATGTCCAGCAAATTCTTCTCCTCCAACAATTTTAGCACATGCATAAACATATTTAACTCTTTACCAGATGCCAAATTTTTTACTTGTCAAAACTGAAAGTTTTTGGAGACAAACAAATTAGAATGTGATCCAAATTATTTGTCTTTGAACGGGTAAAACAACATTGTGGGAAAAGAAGAAATGCTGGTAACTTGCATATTTCCAGTTGTCTTTTTCCCTAGGATTGTTAAAATTCTGGATTGTGTGGTAAAGGGTTAATGAACACCTATCACTTCCAAACCATCATCAAATAAAGTGGTTTACAGGATAATTATTCCTTTTCTTTCGCAGTTTTTAACAGTCTGACCTAAACAGTAGTCAACTCTTTGTTGACAAAATTGTAGACTTGACCAAATTGAAAGCAGTTGCAGACAACAATTTAAATGCGGCTCAAATGATGGAATTTGTTCTTAATAGGGTAGAAAATATTGTGGGAAAAGGAGACAATGCTGGTTACAAACATTTTCTCCTTTACCCACAATATTTTCAAAAGGCTTATTTTTCAGGGTAGTTAAAACTCAGTATTGTAAAGTAAAGGGTTAATAAAATGCGTCTTCTGTCAATTTCCTTGTCATGTGAGATGTACACGTTCATCATATACTTACGAAAACAGCCTATCTTGTAGAAGTGATGCAACCTTTGGTCTCAGTTTTGGATCTTTATTCAAACACTCATCCTGTATGCGTAGCTCAAAAGTTTTTGTCAGATCTCCTGGTTTGAAAATAAGCAAAAAAAAAGCAAGAACTTTAGAATATCTTTATTCATTATCCAAGAACTTTAGAATATCTTTATTCATTATGTGGATGAAGCTGTCGATCTGTATTCACCAAACATTATGGCATATCCAGAAATTGCTGATACTACTAAATTAATGTCGAAAGGCGGTATTAATCAGCAAACAAAACAAACAAATGGATAAAGTTAATGGTAAAATCATCACCTATAGATCATTAACTTGCTCAAAATCTAAATCTTACAATACAAATAATAATTTTCAATGGATACATCTGTTTAGGTCATGATCAGTCTGACCTTGGATATATACTTTCCACTGTGTTGAATTTTTATACAACCACTAAAAAATCTTAAAAAAGTGCAATAGTTGTCTCTTTTTTTGTGTGTGTGAATGAAATGTCCATTTTGTGTTACTATTACTTTCTTTACCGTATAGGTTAAATTTTTCACAAATCAGTATACATGATAAAAAAAAAAACAACTGGTTGGAAATCAAAATGAGCCCTGATCTGGCAAAAGGGGGCTTAATGCATCTCTGTGATACATGATACTTGCCCAAGTCATCACCTAATTATAGATCTATAAGAGCCACTTTTTTAAATAACCGATTTAATCATGAGATAGACTGGTCCTTTGATAAACAGAAAATTGACCAATAGCGAAAAGTTTCGGCCCAGGTCAGCCTGCGCAGACTGCGCAGGCTGACCTGGGTCGATACTTTTCGCAGATGCATTAAGCCCCCTTTTCACAGAGCATGGCTCAAATACAGTTGGGCTACGCTGTGTGAAAAGGGGGTTTACGAGGGGTGATCAAAAAGATCGTGGACCAACTCGTTATTTTGAAAACTACTTCACGTAGGATTACCAAAAATTGCACAGATGAGCATTAATTATCTGGTAACAGACTAAAGCTTTCAAATATCGTCTTATTCAAATAGGTAAAGTGTGACGTCATTTTAATGACTATACTGCATTAGTGGTCCAAAATGTCGGACGACGTTTTATTTGAGCCGAGAGTAATCATTAAGTTTTATTTCAAACTTGGAAAGTATTTATCAGAAATCAAAACCGATTTAGAAAAAGATCAAGAGCAATCTGCACTCAAGGAATCTGATATTCGTAAATGGATCGGACCAGTTTAGACATGAGTGCGATACTGTTAAAGATGACCCTAAATCCGGCCGTCCATCAACATCAGTCATTGACAAAATCATCACAGATGTAGAGCAATATGTAAAAGAAGATAGCCAAGATAATGTTAGGAAAATAGCTGACATATTTAGCAATTCATGTAAAAGTGCCAAGGAGATTCTGACTGACAATATTGGAATGTCGCGTGTTTACAAAAAGCGGGTACCTCGACTATTGACGTCCGAGCCAACGGGGCTAAGGGTCGAAAGTGTTAAGAAATTTGGGAATGCATGAGTGTAGAAGGGTCAAACTTTAATGACTGTATTGTAACATTCAATGAAACATAGGTAAACTTTAACAAGACTGAAACTAAACAGCAAAGCAGTGAATAGAAACATTCAACATCGCCTTCCGCATTTAAATCCAAAATTTCTGAGTCACTCGGTAAAGTTATGTGCATCATATTTTTCTATACGCCTTTTTTCTTTTAAATTATGTTGTATCTATACATACAACAGTCAATGCTGAGTTTTATGCCCAAATTATTCAAAGGAATTTCACAAACACCATACGAAAAAAACAGCCAGAAGTTCTGCGGAGTGACGTCACTTGACACCATTTAACGCCCTAGCTCACAAAGCCACACTTGTACAGAAAACTCTGCAAAAACTAAACACAGAAACGCTGGCAAACCCTCCCTATAGTTCAGTCCTGACCCCTTGTGACCTTTCGATAGTTCATGTTTTGAAAGATTCTCTATTTGGCGCGCACTACGAGGGCAGAGAGGAACTAATCCTCACTATGACCGGGTCCTTGAGAGTAACGTTACGTGACGCAGTCATGCACGTGTTTCGCCCATGGAAATCAAGAATAAATAAGTGCATAGAATTCGAAGGAGGTTATTTTCAAAAACAGTTGACATTCCAAGTTGTTTTTTATAACAATATTCCAATACATGCACTCATGTCAGCCTGGGCAGTCCACGCAAGCTGACATGGGTCGTAACATTTTGCTATTCTTATATTTTCAGCATGTCAAAGGACCATTCTACCTCATGAATCTATGGACCCATAATTATATGATATCTTGCTTAATAAATGCATTTAACACTGTTTTGCCAGAACATGGCTCATTTCTTGATTTCTATGCAAAATGTTCAGAGAAAAGGAATACTGCTTGTATTAAGTCACCCTTTCCTTTTTTTTTTTGTCATTAATTTCTACAACTGGTTTCTGCAGTATGTAAAATATCATATTTTTGTGGTTAAACTTCACATCGAACAATTCTGTCTTCATGACCCTGAGAAAGTCAGCTTTAGAAAACAGTAAGAGAAAAGAAGTAAATGCAGGTAACCATAACTTTTTCCTTTTCTATTAATGCTTACTACTCTTTCGAAGATAAATCCAATCCTTTGAACCAAATTTAACTCTTTACCAGATGACAAGATTTTAGAATTGTCAAATCAAAAGCATCTGCAGATGACAAATTAAATGTTGCTCAAATGATGAGATCTGGTAAAGGGTTAACTTCTCAACTTCCAACACTTCCAGTTCAGACAAATCTTAAATTCTTGTGGGTAAGGACAACTCCAATCAACAAAATTTTGGGATGGTCCATATTAAAAGTATTGGCAAATGTTTTCCTAGGGGTAGTTAAAACACAGGATTGTTCGGTAGAGGCCTAAATTCTTACCCAGGTCCACCATTTTCTCCAATAAAGACTCTGTCATTACACCAAATGCATAAATGTCTCGTGCATGCCCATACTCTACATCTGTCACCAATCTATCTTCCTGAAATCATAGTACAGGGACAGATAAGGGAGATACAATGTCATACAATTTGAAGATTGAAGGAGTAATATTTTCCTCCTCACATAACTCTATACCTGACCACAAAATTTTAGACTCTTTCATACACGCATTTACCCTACATTTCTGGAGCCTTATGAAATATTGCATTGTGTTCTCATGTGGGGGGAGGTATGCCACTGGGAATTACCAAAAACAAATGTAGTGGATTTTGATGAAAGTCCCAAAAAAAGGGGTTAGAAGCATGAAATAAATAGAATATTTGGTTGGTTTTTTTTTCAGTAGAAGTTTGAAATTTATTTCATGAAGTGAACATCATTGGTAATATGTTCACTCATTGCTGCACCACTTGTAAAACTATTTCAGATGATTCTCACTTTATAAAGTTAATTTTTTGCAGTTTGCTCTATGCATCAACCTTTCCCAAGTGAAAAATCTTAGACTTATTCAAATACAAAAAACCGGCAAAAGACAAACTTGAAATTCATACAAATGCATTAAATTTCTTCGATAGGGTTGAAAATATTATGAGAAAAGAAAGGAAAGCTGTTTCTTAGCAATTTCTCCTCTTCCCACAATTTTTCCAAAGCTTTATCTATAACGGTTGTTAAAACATAGGATCGTATGGTGAAGAGCTATCAGTGAGACAAAAGAAAGGTTGCGGTGAAAGTTATACCAGCTCTTCTGGAGTAAATGTCTCTTCCTCTCTCACATTTTTTGAAGAGTTGAGGAGTTGCTGAGTGACAGCTGTAAACTGACAGGCATGTTCAAGACCTCCTAACCTCCAACTACCATCTCCACTTACGTACAAACATCCAGCATGCAAGTTGTTGTGACAGATCTTGGCCTGTTAAACAAAGTAATCATGCTTTATAGCACAATATACAATTGAGCCATGCTCTGTGAAAAGGGGGCTTAATGCATCTGCAAAAAGTATCGACCCAGGTCAGCCTGCGCATTCAGCACAGACTGACCTGAGTCGAAACTTTTTGCCATTGATCCATTTTCTGCATGTCCAAGGACGATTCCAATTAATGATTCCGTCAGTTGTCAGAAGAAATAGCTATCATGGATCCATAAGGCCTAAAAAAAAAAATCTATGTTTAGGGTTTCCCTACCCTACCTAGAAAATGCTGCCGACCCTAATCTTTTTACCTTATCATATGATTGAAAAAAAATTTTTTTCGTGTGTGATTTCGGTATAATGCATTACAGAGATGGTATAATGCATTACAGAGATGGTATAATGCATTACAGAGATGTATTAAACCACCTTTTTCCAGAGCACTTCTCAATTATATGAGCTATAAATGTATTTCTCTGCTTTTATTCACATTCCATTCCTCTTATTAGACAGATTATTTAAATCTTAAGTATTAAAGCGCCAGAAACCAACCAGACACTTTCAGTCCAGAAATCAGACCTAAATAATGGCGATTTTAGGGGTGCTCTAGTCCAGAATGTCTTAGGAAAGCAGTGAAAAGATCAGAATGTAAATTTGCTGCAGTCTGGTCTTGATCTACACTGCTAACAGAAGCAATAGTAGTAGTAAAAAGGTGCTTCAAGAGTTGACATTTACTTCTTTAAATATTCTATGATGTCTATTATAATACCTCTGAAGGAGCTATTTGTAATTAAAAGTGAAAAACTAAATACCATATTTTGCAGCATCTGATCCAGTAAGGTTTACAGTAATTTTCTGCTGTCCAGTATTTAATAAAAGGTTAAGAAAAGAAAAATGTAAAAAAAAAAAAGTTCATTCTACAAGACGTGAAAAAATCAAAGAAAACTTGTGGTCATACCCTATCATGCAAAAATTCTAATCCTTCCAAAACATTTTGAAGTCCAGCACAAATCTCTGTTGAGGACATCTTAGAGAGGACCGTCTCAAGAGGGACAACCTTTTCTGTGATAAGACAGGGTCCATTACCAGTCTCTTCAAATCCAACATAGTGGAGAATATATGGATGACGCAAGCTTTTCAATTGCTGCAGGAAAGAATGAGAGTACATATAATTCATTCTAATACACAGTGAACCTTAATTCTTTTACAAACAATAAAATTTCAGACATCCAAACTGAAAGCATTTTCAGACGACAAACCAAATGCTGCTCAGATGATCAAATTTGTCATTGAAACCACAAAAAATGTTGTGGGAAACAGAGAAAATGCTGATTACCAGCATTTTCTCCTTTTTTCCACAATGTTCTAAAACGCTTTCTTTTCCAGGTTTTGTTTGATATAGTGCTAAACCATGCTTTAGATTATATTTTTTCAGTCAGAATGTGAAACCACATTGTTGTTACAATATGCCTTGACCCTTAGACTGCTAAACTCGACTCACTGACCTTTTGCGGACAGCATATATCAAGATCAGACTGCAGAGAATGTGCAGTCTGATCTTGGATCTACACACTGTCCGTTAAGGAGATATATTTCCTCCAAAAATACCTTTCAAACAGCAATATTTCGATTTTTACCATCGGCTTGAAAGTTTCATTTCCTTTATTTAGCAGGATAAGGGTTGAAAGTTTACAACGAATGCTAGTCAGTGAAATAAGGCTCTCATTTGAAGCATGGCTAGTGTCTGAATATCTTTAAAGCTGTATTTCAGTCTTAAGATACTCTACCTCTGTCAACAAACTACCGAAATAATATCGGAAATATACAGGGTATCCAAAAAGTCGTGCACCATCCTGAAAACACATTCATTGTTACAGATGCTCAAATTGAGCACCATTTTCAGTAATACAACACTGTACTCTCCGCAAAAAGCTGTTTTGAACATTCCGTAGGGTATCCGGTGGGATGAACATTGTGAAAATGGTGCTCAATTTGAGCATCTGTAACAATGAATGTGTTTTCAGGATGGTGCACGACTTTTTGGACACCCTGTATAACTTGATGTACAGAGTAACGCTTGTGTTCAGGTTTTGGAGGACAAGAGGCCACCCACTGCTGGTCAGGAACTGCTGCCTTTAAAGGATTCAATTCTTTCAAGAGCTTAAGAATTTACAGAATGAGTGTTTACTTCGCAGATTTATCCCTTGTCTGCAAATGAATTGCTGCATGTGCCAATAGAAGTACCATACTAATCCACAAAATCTACGAGGGGTGATCAGAAAGAACGTGGACCAGGGCCTGTATCGGAATATTGTTATAAAAATCAAGTTGTAATGTTTACTGTTTTTGAAAAAATACTCCTTTGAATTCTATGCACTTATTCATTCTTGATTCCCATGTGCGCAGGCCCGTCATGTGACATTACTCTCAAGGATCCTGTCATAGTGAGGGTTAGTTCCTCTCTGCTCTAGTTGCGCATGCCACACAGAGAATCTGTCAAGGTGTCACGTAGAGAATCTTTCAAAACAGAGGTCACAAGGGGTCAGGACTGAATTATAGGGAGAGTTGTCTTGTGTTTCTATGTTTAGTTTTTATAAAGTTTCCTGTACAAGTGTGGCCTTGTGAGCAAGGGCGTTATCATGGTGGACAGTGACGTCACTCTGCAGGACTTCTGGCTGTTTTTTCGCATGGTGTTTGAGAAATTTATCTGAATAATGTGGGCATTGACTCAGCACTGACTGTAGTATGTATAGATAAAACATGATTTAGCAGAAAAAAAGTGAATAGAAAAACGTGATGCGCATACCTTTACCACAAGAATTAGAAAATTTGGCTTTAACAGCAGATGGTGATGTTGGATGTTTCTATACACTGCTTTGTTGTTAAGTAGTAAAGTATGACCTCTCTACCCTAATGCGTTCTGAAATTTCTTAACAGATTTCAACCCTAATCCCCATTGGCTCGGGCGTCTATAGTTGAGGTACCCACCTTGTGCAAACATGCAACATTCCAAGATTGTTAGTCAAAAGCTCGATGGCACTTTTATAAGAAATGTTAAATGTGTCGGCTATTTTTCTTACAGTATCTCGGCAATCTTGTATCACATGCTGCTCTACATCCGTGATGATTTTGTCTATGACTGATGTTGATGGATGGCCATATTTAGGGTCATCTTTAACAGTATCGCACCTTCTCTAAATCAGTCCGATCCATTTACGAATATCAGATTCTTGAGTTCAGAGACCCCTTAATCTTTTTCTAAATCAGGTTTGATTTCTAACAAATACTTTCCGAGTCTGCAGTAAAACTTTATGATTATTCTCAGCTCAAAGAAAACTTCGTCAAACATTTTGGACCACTAATGCAGTATATGACGTCATTAAAATGATGTTACACTTTACCCACTTGAATAAGACATTTGAAAGCTTAAGTGGGTTATCAGATAATTAATGCTCATCTATGCAATTTTTCGTAATCCTACATGAAATAGTTTTAAAAATAATGCGGTGGTCCAAGTTCTTTATGATCACCTCGTACTGTACTTGAAGCAAAAGGAGGCACCCAAGCAGTGTTCTGTAGATACGCAACTCTATGGGAACTAACCCTTTGCAATAATACCATGTTTTAACGACCCTGAGAACACATTCTGGGAAAATGAGAAAATTGTTAGTTACCTGAATGTTCTCCTTTTCACACAATGTTTTCTACCCTTTTATAGATAAATAATTTTGAGTCACGTTAAACATGGTTTCTGAAAGTACTTTTAGTCTGGACAAGCCTGAAATGTTTGTAGTTTGGTAAAGAAATTATCCTTGTAGACTATACCTTTGTTAGCATCCGTAGACTGTCGTCTTTCTGTCTATCCTTAGGAGGCAGTTTGAACAAACTGATTTCGTCATCGTTCGAGAGCCGCCCGTTTTCGATTTCCCAAGGCCCGTTCTGGTAAGTTTCACCATACTCACAGTTTTCGAGAATGCTGCTTTCCGCGCCCATGAGAAATGGTTACATCTGACCTAACCACATGACTAGGCAAAGAACTCGAAATTTATCTTAGACATGTGTAACAGTTGACATGGCCTTCGTTTCAACCGGAAGTAAATAGTGATGGCAAACGATCTTTACTATGCGTCACAACGAAGTAGAAAGTGCCAACTTTCAAATACTTTATTAATATTCATATTTTAAAGTCCGCCCACAATATTTAACAGTAGAGAACAATATCGGATGTATATTTAAGATCAAAAATTGGTTGTGCTCAATAGAATTCAAACTGAGTTTTCATACAGATCAATATTCCTAAACTGAAAAAAAAACGCTCTTGAATTTTCTTATGGGTGGACTTTTATATATGAATATTTATTAAGTATATTACCTTTCTCTCATAATTGGGGAGGGGGAAATCAGCCCTCAATTTACAAAATTATAGACTCATTTCTATTCAAAGGATTTGCAGAATATATTATAAATGACCCAAATGATGATATTTGTTATATAAAGAGTATGAAACATTGTGGGAAAAGAAGAAAATCCTGTTTCTTCTTTTCCCTCAATATCTATAAAAGCATTATTCCTCAGGATTGTTAAAACTCAGAATTGTGTGTGGTAATGGCTTGAAGCAGATTTTATTTTGCATGTTTTTATGGTTTGTTTTGTTTCAGAAAATCATACCAAAGAAGTCTGAAAACATGGATTTTAATCCTTAGAGAGCCAAATAAAACCAACAGACATTTTAAGTTGTAAAATTAGACTCAGATAGTTATTATTTGCTGGTTGCTTTTGTCTGTGAAGATTTAGCAAAGTGGACAGTGTAGATCAACGCTCAGACTGCACGTTTTGTGCAGTCTGATCTTGATCTATACTGGCCGCAAAGGCAACCATAGTCATGAAGGGGGCTTACGGGTTAAAATTATATCAGAATTTCCTGTTCCCTTACAAATGACATTAATATTTAACAGTATATATAGCAGTTATTGCATAACATGGGATAAATATATCTGATCTGGCAATAGGGGGTTTAATGTGTCTTTGTGATGCATTATATCAACCAAGTCACATATTTGTGAAAATAGTCATAGATCTAATTACCTTCCTTAATGTCAAATTACAGGTAGTCCACAAGAATCATGGTTGTAACAATTGTAGCTCTAGAATGTGAAAATTATATATAATATAGTTATATTTCCATACTAAATATTATCTGTTTGACAGCAACTTTAGTCGTTTGACAATCAACAGGAGATGAGTAAGTTATTGTTTTTATCTTGAACAGGACAAAAATTTATGGTCTTTCCATTATTTTTATGGTCAAAGGGAGAAAACTCGCACAGTATTTAACTATGAGTTATGAAGAGTGACCTCCCTTGATGTGAACCCTACCACCGCCACCAAATCCCAATATAAAATGTTCAGCACAAACTCAAAATACTTTTGACATCAACAAACAATATTTTCAACGGGAGAGTTGTTATTAATAAATTATACTTAAACGGGATCTCCCAGCAAATACTGACAAGGGTTTGGCAAAGATCTCCAACGTAAGATGAACACATTTGGTTCATGAACTGGATTCAAAAGTGCTTTGACTAACCTTGCAGTTCGAAGCCAATTTCGGACGTAACATTACATTTCGGCTAGATATAGATCTGTACAATCGCTGAGAAAACTAAATAGAATAATTAATACAGGGTCGAAAATCTGTTTGTTCTATTAGGTTATTTTATGAGCCAAAGTTTTGGTAACCTAAATCTATTTTTCGAAGCCTAACTAAGCCAGGACAGATTACTGAGGTGCACTGCACATTTAACCGTAATTCTAAAAAATCATAAATATAGTCCTATCTCCTTATCGGACAGTGTAGATCAAAGATTGGACTGCAGCTTCTGTGTAGTCTGATCTTGATCTACACTGTGTGCAAAAGGTCAGATAGTCGCGCTTAGCAGCCTAAAGGTTAACAGCATGTTATGTTCATTTGACACGATTCACGAATCTATTTCATCGTAGACTAGGCCTACGTGTTGTGACCTGAAAATTCTAATTTAGATCTATTTGAATATCTTTAGATCTATTAAAATCCAAGACCTATGTTAAATTCGTATTCAAAGCGAAATCTTACCTTGATTTTTAATCAAACATTTAGGCCTAATTCCTTTTTTTAAAATTTTGGCGGTTGCTAACAAACATGATGAAATACAAGGGAGACTACCCTCGGTTTACAAATAAAGGTATCTTTTTCTCTCACGGCTCTTTCTCCTGTCTCTTATCTTCAAAACAATAAAATAGTCATTATTCTATTATAATAACATATATATTTGAGATTTCATTACATTTCGACGGAAAGAAAACGTTCTCTATACCGATCGTTCCGGGAGACCCAGTAAACGAACAACATATTCTAACTTTTTTTATGCTGTTAGCGATTATAAGGGAGGTGACTCTGGTATTACTTGATATGAACAAATACAAGAGTTTTCTCCCTTAGACCATAAATTGTTCGGTAGTGTTAAAAGTCAAGCAGTGAAGGATATCTAGGTGACATTGAGTAAGTGTCGATGTACGAGTTTTCTCCCTTAGACCAACATTCATTTTACAACAGAGCTGAGTTCTTCAAAACTTGGTCGGTTCCATAATTACATCTATCTGATTTGATCAGTAGATGATCTGAATTTTTCCGAATGTGGCCGCATCATGCCTACTGGAGGCCGATATACGAATTTTCTCCCTAAGTATCGTTTTCTTTTTATGTATAAAGGGAGATGACTGAAACTCGCACACTTAGATGATTGTTGGACTCTAATCTATTGACAAAAGTGCTTTCCAAATGATCAAGTTAGGCAACTCTTAACTACTTATTTAGTTATTTAGACGTAGTTTGGCTCTTTAACTCATCAGCACTTCATCAAAATGCTAAAAGGAGCAGTTGGTAAATGTTTTTATATACTCCTGCAGTCTTATCTCTCAGGTTATCCGTTATATCTTTCCACACTTCATGAATATGCCGGTGAAAAAGTGGGTGGGGTACCCGATTCATACCCAGAGTAGCTCTAAAATGAGTATAGTTACACCCAATATTTATGTGCAGTCTTTTCATGCAGTGGTCGTTTTCCATTGTATCTTGATGCATTTGCAGGCGTAAAAGTTATTGGGCTCAAATGATGAAATTTGGTTTTTAAAGGATTGAAAACATTGTGGAGAAAGGAGAAAATGCTGGTTACAGGCATTCCCTCCTTTCTCCACAATGTTTTGCAAAGACCTCTCCTTCAGTGTAATTGAAACTTTGTATTGTGTGGTAAAGAGTTAAAAGATAGAAGAATGAGGAAATACTGGTTTCCACAGTTTGTCTTTGCCCATGATACTTGCATTTCTTCTTCCTTTGGGTTCTTATAACATAATGATTTATGTACCATAGTATCTGTGAAAGACATGTTTGGTAAATTGTACTTTAATAGTAAATTGCTTGGAGGTTTTGGTAACAATGTACTTCAGTCTCAATATAATGAGGCACTACGGTGATTTTTTTCATATTGGACATTTATTTGCACTGTACTGTTTCAAGTCCATCGTAAATTTTCCGGTTGCAAAGATAGAGCGCTATAATGACTCTCTGTTTCGTCGGTTTAATCTGTATTGAAGTGAAATGCAATTAACTTTTAGTAACAAACATAACCAAAGACAAATTATGAAACCTTTCATTACCTAAAGAGTCATATATAACATGTAAATCTTGGAAAAACACCGATGAAATTTATCATGCATGTGTTTTCGGGAACGTAAGCAACTCCAGTAAAAGATGAAATGCACGGTTTTCTCTTATGTTCAGCGTTTAAATTGAAAATATTTGTATTTCAAATGAAGGGTTATTAAACAAGCAGGCAACAGGTATTTTTAAATCATAGTTTTTGCACTATTTGCGAAATTACAAGAGTTCAAACTTGCGCACAAAATCTGTGCAGAGCTTTCAACTGATTTGTTCTTGATTGTCTCTGTACCCAGAGGGTACCAGTCAAAAACTAACATCGCCTTTGGGGACAGTTATCTGTACTACAATGTACTTATGAAATGTTATTTGTATGATCATGACCTGTTTTATACCAAATACCAGGGTTTGATTTGTTCATCATCTAACCCTTTGATTTCTGAGCATTAGTTCAACAATCTTTTTGGACATGGTTTTACTTTTATACATGAGAAACAAATTGAAGTTATGGTACTGGTCCAATTGGAAATCATTATGGTGTACTAATACAGCAATACTGAAATCCCAGCGGTTTACTGTATAAGCGCAGTTTACCCAACCTGTTAGTTACCAAAACATCTGTCACCCAATTGTTTGATAAAGGGTAAACCAGTTGTTTGATAAAAGTTAAATCCTATCCTGGAAAAGATTTGTTCTTACCAACATCTCTACAGATAGCACTATGCCTATATCTTTTTCTCATCGTCTGAGTAATCTTCACATAAACACCTAGATAACCCTTTATCTCACAACCCCAAGTTTCGATGACCCTTTGAAAAAGATGTTTTTGAAAAGATTGTTGAAAAAGGAGAAACCAGCATTTTCTGCTATTCTCATAGTGTTTTCTTCATTTCTTAAATCGTTTGAGCCATATTTGTAATATGCAAATACTTTTAATTGGGACAAATCTATGATTTTGTCATCTGGAGAAGGATTAAACAGTGACTATATTTGTATACTTTGTAATTTCAGATTTGACCCAAGTTGGTGGAATTGACCGCCCATCATCCCCAGCAAGATTGGCTCACACGTCAGACAAACATCCAAAATACACACTAGAAGCTATAAATGTGTTACGAAAGCACAGAGAACTTTGCGATGTTGTCCTGATTGTTGGACAACGAAAGATTTTTGCACACAGAGTCATACTGTCAGCATGTAGTCCATATTTTCATGCCATGTTTACAGGAGAACTAGCTGAAAGCAGGCAAACAGAAGTGACAATAAGAGACATTGATGAAAATGCAATGGAATTGTTAATAGACTTTTGTTACATGTCGAACATAACAGTGGAAGAAAGCAATGTGCAAACACTGTTGCCTGCTGCTTGTCTGTTACAATTAGCTGAAATTCAGGATGTTTGTTGTGAGTTCCTAAAACGTCAGCTAGATCCCTCGAATTGTCTTGGTATAAGGGCTTTTGCAGACACCCATGCTTGCAGAGATCTGTTACGGATAGCTGATAAATTTACACAGCACAATTTTCAGGAGGTAGTGTTTTGATTTCACTTTGTACCTTTTACCAAATATCTCATGATAGATCTAGTACAACCCTGAGAAAAAAGGCTTTTGAAAATATTGTTGGAGAAGGAGAAATTGCTGGTAACCAGCATTTTCTCCCTTCCCACAATGTTTTGACCTTTTCATAGACAAAAGCCCATCATTTCAGCCAGATTCAGTTATGCTATCTGCAAATGCATTCATTTGGACAAGTCTCGAATTCGTAGTCTGTGAGCTACTAAATGCAACAACTAATTCTATATGTGGTAAGCTATAATATTACTATCTATAGAACTATTATGATCACTGTAGTGTAAGGTAAGAACCTGAGACTCTCACATCAGATATTCTAAGTACAAACCTGGTGATGAAAAAAGGTCATCCTTTTGAACTAACCACATTACAGTGCAAGTACTTGTTACAGAAAATTGTCAACACGAATGATGAGTGTAAAGTAAACTGCAGGTTTGTTTCACGATTGGTTAGAAATAAAAAGCTTTGAATTTAATCGTTTACCAAACAGTCGCATGTTCTAAAATTGTTGACCAGGACACTGTTTAGAAACATTGTTTTAACCCTTTTCCACACAACAACTTTTAGACTTTCCCAAATTCAAAACATCTGCGGACAACAAATTCAGAATTAATACAAATGAGCCTAAGTTCTCTAATAAGATAGAAAACATTGTGGGAATAGGAGAAAATGCTGGTTACCAGCATTTTCTCCTTTTCCCACAATGTTTTCAAAAGACTTCTTCCTCAGGGTCATTAAAACAAGGGATTGTTTGGTAAAGGGTTAAAAGGAGAAAATGCTTGTAGCCAGCATTTTCTTGTTTTCCTACAATGACTCCTACCCTTTCACAGACTATTCTCATCATTATACCCCCGCAAAACGAATGTTTTCGGGGGTATACTGGAATCAGCCTGTCTGTCCGTCAGTGCGTCCATCCGTGTGTCCGTCTGTGTACAAAATACTAGTAATTGCCTGTTTCTGTCAAAGCGCTGGCAGGGGTATTAAGTCACATTCAGTGACAGCTCTAGTTTGAGCTACACTTAATTTGACATCAGCAAGTGCTTTGCATTCAGGCAAGTCTAAGATTTTGCTATTTGGTAAGGGGTTTAAACTATTAACTCTTTACCAAACGACAAAATTTTTGACTGGTCTAAATTGAAAGCATTTGCAGAGGAAAAATTAAAGGTGGTCAAAATGACAAAGTTTATCTAAGATAGGACAGAAAACATTGAGGGAAAAGGAGAAAATGCTGTTCACCAGCATTTTCTGCTTTTCCCTCAATGTTTTCATAAGACTTCTTCCTCAGGGTCGTTAAAAAGTCGGGATTGTGTGGTAAAGGGTTAATCATGTACCACACAATTCTGAATTCCAAGTTTTAGCAACCTTGAGGAACAAGGCCTGTGAAAACATGTAGGAGAAAGAGAGAATGCTAGAAACCAACATTTTCTCTTTTCACCTCAATGTTTTCTACCCTTTCAAAGGTAAACTTAAGTTTTTGGGTCACATTTTTTGTCTGCAATTGCTTTCAATTTGGACTAGTCTATATTTTTGTTGTTTGGTAAAGAGTTAAGTGTGAATTGACTGTGATTTCAGGACCATCCTGGACTTTTAGCTTGAGTTTTTGCTAGCCAAGCTCTGGTAGCTCAGTTGGTAGTATACAGGACTTGAGAATAGGAGGTCACTGGTTCAATCCCCAGCTCGGCCAATTTCTCTCCAAGGATTGATGATAGTCATTGCGACAGGATTCTTTCCTTCTCACTGCTGACCACTGTTTCGACCATGGTTATGTGGGAAAGCAGCCAGTGGCTTGGAAAAAATATTATGCGGAGTACTGGTAACAGAAACTCTAGGAAGCTTTGGATAGGTGCACTGGCCACCGCAATATAACTGAAATAATGTTGAAAAAAAATTTTAAACACCATACAATCAATTGAGGTTTTGCTCATTGGTTTTTTTTTTTCAGGTGATGGAAAGTGAAGAGTTTATGTTACTACCTGTTAACCAATTAGTTGATATTATCTCAAGTGATGAACTCAATGTGAGATCTGAAGAGCAAGTGTTCAGTGCTGTGATGGGCTGGGTAAAATACAACATACAGGAACGGCGGGTCAATCTTCCTACTGTGAGTATTTTGTAACCGTTTACCTTATAATCCCAGGTTTTAACAGCCACAGAAGGCTTTGGAAAACATTTTTGGAAAAGGAGAAAATGCTGGTAACCAGCATTTTCTCCTTTTCCCACAATGTTTTCTGACCTCTCACTGACAAATTCGGTAATTTTAGCCACATTTAATTTTATTGTTTACAAATACTTTGAAATTGGACAAAAACAAATTTATCTTGTTTAGTAAGGGCTAACCCTGCGGCCTCATGTAGTTTTCAGTGTAGATCAGGACCAGACTACATAGAAAGAATAGTTTGAACGCTGTTCACTGTGTTCTGTGCAGTAATGGGCTTGGTGAAAAATACCAGAAAGCAGCAATGAATCAGTCTTTTTACTAGAGTGTTAACCCTGCAGCAACTAGTAGTTACTTTGCTTAATAATGTAAATCAAAATCAGACTACACAGAAAGAGCAATTTGAACACTGTCCACTATGTTCAGTGCGATGGTGGGCTGGTTAGAAAGTTTTGCTGGAAAAGGAGAAAATGATGGTTACAGGCACTTATTCCTCTTCCCTTGGTGTTTTCAAAAGCCTCACCTTTTTACCAAATTATTATTACATGTACATCATATTTTTTTTATGAAGGTTTTATCCTTTATCAACAAAAGTCATAGTTTTAGTGACTTCCTCCCCCAACAAAAGATAGCTTTAAAATACTGTGTAAAATGTAGAAAATGTTACAGGTAGTTACCACCATTTTCTACCTTTGTTACAATGTACCTTTTGCTTTTTTAAAAGACAGAGTTGATCATTTAGTTTCTTTTGTCATCTTTCAAATGTTTTCACTTGTCTGTGTAGATCAGTCCAGATCAGTCCAGAATTTTCTTGTGTTGTAAAGGGTTAAACTTTATACCATTCCAGGTATTACAACATGTGAGACTTCCTCTGATGAGCCCCAAATTTCTGGTAGGTACAGTGGGAACAGATCTATTAATCAAGAGTGATGATGCTTGTCGAGATCTTGTTGACGAAGCAAAGAATTACCTCCTTCTCCCACAGGAAAGACCTTTAATGCAGGGACCCAGGACAAGGGCCAGAAAGCCAATTAGATGTGGAGAAGTACTGTTTGCTGGTGAGTGTATTGTGTAAAGTTAACCCAACTTTCAAACTGAACCCTGTAATTTGGTTTTGAGAAAGCATTAGCAAAGATACATTTTTTTTTAAAGGAATGTTGGGGCCATACTTAAAAAGTCTGAATGTGGCTGTACTCTACAGTCAACAGTATTTAATCAGTATCATGGTGACATACATCTAACACTTATCAGGGATTCACCCTTGCCAGGCAGGTGAGACTTACGAAATATTGAGAGAAAAACAGCCATGATATTGTACTTTTTATCATCTTGCTTACTCATTGAAAATAACTATGTTTTTGTGGGAGACAGTGATTTAGAGAGGGGGCTTTCTACATCAAAGGTTCGAGGTTCAAATCCCATGATGGGTGGGGTCAACCTTTGGAACAACCTACAACTTAGTGCTAGGTTTCCAGTGAGCAATCATAGAGATTGATTAAAATAAGTTGAAGATATGTTAAATGAGTATGCTTAACCCTTTACCACACGGCAAAATTTAAGACCTATCCAAATTGAAAGCATTTGCAGACGACAATTTTGTAGTAGCTCAAATGACGCAACTTTTCTTTGATAGGGTAGAAAACCTTGTGGGAAAAGGAGAAAATGCTGGTTACCAGCATTTTCTCCTTTTCCCACAATGTTTTCAAAAGGCCTCTTCTTCAGGGGCGTTAAAAGGCGTCACTGTGTGGTAAAGAGTTAAACTGACAACAAAACTTTGGACTGGACCAAATTCAAAGCATTTTCAGATAACAAAATAAATGTGACTGAAAAATTGAAATCTGTTTTTGGAAGGGTACAAAACCTTGTAGGAAAAGGAGAAAATGGTGGTTACCAGTATTTTCTCCTTTTCCCATATTATTTTGAAAGTATACTCTTTCAAAGTAGTTAAAACTTTGGATTGTGTGGTAAAGAGTTAAAGGAATGTTACATTACAAAGAATCAACCATGTCACTTAAACAGCAAACACTGCATCTTGCTACTGATAACTTTGTGAAACTTGACAGCTTTTTTCACGAGCAATTTCTACTTTTGCCTCAATGCTGTCATTCATTCCCATATGGTGTTTGATGTTAATTTATCCCAGGGATTGAGTTAAGCTTCAGAGCTTGTTGCATACCAACAGAATTCGGTGCCATTGTAGAACTGTTGTGTTCTGTAGATATGGCACAAGACATATACATTTTTTGGTCTAAAGTGTAAAATTTTTACAGAACAAACAAAGTTTACAGTTCTGAAGACTGATGCACACAAATAACCAATGATACATTACAGTTGGTGGTTGGTGTAGCGGAGACGCAATCTCAAGTGTAGAAAGATACGATCCTCAGACAGGAGAATGGAGAATGGTAGCCCCAATGTGTAAAAGAAGGTGTGGTGTGGGCGTGGCAGTGTTGAATGATTTACTGTATGCGGTGGGAGGCCATGACGGACAGTCCTACTTAAATAGTATTGAAAGGTATTTTACATAATTTTTTTCTCACTGCCAGCATCTTAGTATGGCAAAAGTGATACATCTTGATTCCAGAGTCCTAATGTGAGATGAAAAAAATGACCGTAGAATGACCTATTCATCATATTGTATGAAAAGAGATACTGTGTAAGTGGAAATTTTTGCGACAGGGAAATTTTTGCAATTTTGCGAATTTGAAAAATTCACAAACTTTGCTGCTCGCATATTTTACCACAAGTATACCAACAAATAACTAGTGTCTTGAATTCGCAAATATTTCCATACGCAAAATGTCTGTAATCGGTAACTCGCAATTTTTTTGACACACATAATTATATATCCATGTATACAGTATTGTGGTGTGTCTTTCAAACAGTCAGTGTAAAGGCTCTTGGTAGACCCACCAAAAACCATTACAAAATTTTAATGACACAAAGAACAAACATCTAATTAAAGGAAAATTGTCGAGTTTCCAATAGTATTGAAATTAGTGTGGAAAAAAGAACAATTGTTGGTTTCAATTATGCATACATGTATCTATAAAAATGGGATTTTTACAAAGAATTATTACGAGTGGTATTTAAGAACAAATTTTTACTGAGATGATAAATTTTACAAACTACTTTCTTCCAGATTTGATCCTCAGACAAACCAGTGGAGTAGTGATGTTGCACCCACAAGTTCCTGTCGCACCAGTGTGGGAGTGGCTGTCCTGGATAATTACATGTATGCTGTGGGTGGGCAGGATGGTGTGTCATGTCTCAATTTTGTAGAAAGGTAAATACAGAAAAAATCAATTTCCCTTTCCTCAACTCTTTCCTCTTTGCCTAATTGCAATGTCTGCAAGTCCTCACCCAGCTTTTTTTTTTTCCCAAGTATAATTTCTCTTTTTTTTTTTCCTAAGAGATTGAAAGGGGGTGTTCATGGTTAACAGGGCAATAGCAATTCTATGTTTCTTACATAAGCAGCCTGAGCAACAACTGCAATGTTTTTTAAAATGTGTCTGTTCATTCCATTACCTTGAAAGAATTCATACACTCTAATAGCTGTAAGTGTGAATAATAAGATTGTTACATGTACTTTGTTCTAAATTTTTTACCATATTAAATATGGAAACTTTTGTCAACAAAGGTATGATCCTCAACTGAACAAATGGACAAAAGTGGCCTCAATGAGCACAAGAAGACTAGGAGTGGGGGTGGCTGTACTCGGAGGCTTTTTATACGCGGTAGGTGGAAGTGATGGCACATCCCCATTGAATACAGGTAAGTTGATTTAACCCTTTACCAAACAACAGAATTTTGGCGTCGACCAAACTGGAAGCATTTGCAGGCAACAAATGTACAGTCAAATACCCATACCTACTGCAAAAATGTTCGAAGTATAGAAAGTTTGATGTGCAGAGATTCTTCTGACAAGTATGTAGGAAGTAGGTAACTCAAAGCGTACTTGGTTCACAGACCATGTATTCAATTGTTCCCTATAGTTAACCGATTGTTGTTTTGAAAATTAAACATTAAATGATGCATACTGTTTATTGTCTTTTATTAACATTTGTATATTTCCGTAATAATTTGCGTTTATAGGAACATTGATGAAAATCATAAATATTAAAGGCATTTCATTGGGCGGAGTTGCAGGAGTTATTGTTGTAGCCCTGGCATTGTTTGTGTCGTCATGGTGCAGAAACTTTGACATTTTGTAGTATCTCTTTAATTACTGAAGATATTTACTTCAAATAAAATTTTTGACAAGTTGTTAACTATCAAAAGGAGAACTCATACAAGAGGGGCAGGTAACCATCAAAGTATTTTCTACACTGTCATGCCCCATTTTCAACTTAAAATTTTCACTGAAAATCAATCACTTGCAGCCGAGCATTGGCACCTGTATGCGGTACTCTTGTATTTTATGGTTTTGGATGCCCTGAAAATAGCTTGTATAGTTATGGGTAAAATTCTGTTTGCAGTTGAAAGATATGATCCTAGAACAAACAGATGGGTGCCAGTTTCACCCATGGGTACGAGAAGAAAACACCTGGGTGTAGCTGTCTATAATAACATGATATATGCTGTTGGGGGTCGGGACGATACCACAGAGTTAAGTAGTGCAGAGAGATATAATCCACAGACTAACACATGGCAGCCAGTGGTTGCTATGACATCCAGGAGGAGTGGGGTATGCCTTTCATTTATCACTTCTTTTAATCAATTGGCATGATTGCCCAGTGATTTTGGAACTTAAAGGAGTTGTTGTGTAAAACAGATGGCCTCTGAACCAAAGTTATAAATGTTTGACAGTTCTGTTATTCATATAATTAACGCTTATACAAATCATATAAAAAGTACATACCATGATTTTCCTATTAGACACACCCTGTGGCCAGTCAGTTGATCAAGTTGAAATAAATTGGTGCAAATAATGACATAAACAATACCCTAATTTCTTCACAAATGGATGTTATTAACACCTGGCTATACATCTGAGTATACATACACTTCAGATAACATTTTAGATTCTTAGTAACATGAAAATCATCAGCTAACTTTGAAGAATGGTGTCTCTGATTAATCGGAAAATACTATTTAATCTTGAAAACAATCATGATAGAAGGTAAATTGATACAGAACTGCAGTCAAGAGCCAGTTTCCCAGATAGTAATATGCTCGGCTGGGTAGCTCAATGGTTAGAATATACGACTCGTGACGTGGTGGTTCGATACCAGGTTGAGGCAAATTTTCTTTAAGGTGCTTTTTCACCTGTCACCTCTGATGCATGTGAGAAAAGTAGGGAGTGACTTTGTAAGAAAGTTGTGTCAGTACCGATGTGAGAAAGCCAGGAAACACATGCGTAGGTACACTGACCACTGTGATTTGACTTAAGCTGTTAAAACGGCATTAAATTCCAATACAAATAAACAAACAAATCCAGATGGAAATCATTTTAGTACTGGCACTAATTAAAACCAGACATTAATGTTATGATCATCCTCAGAAAGTTGGGCTTGTTTTACTTCTATTTTCTGATTTATTCTCTTCCCTCTCCCCTTGATTTGGAGACTGTAAGGCAAATAGGAGTGTTGAACAAAGATAATATGGTATCTTTATATATGAGCTGCGCTCTGGCAATATGGGGTTTTATTTAATACTTTTAGAAATGATGGTGGATTATGGTTTGATATTTCATGGTTATGACCAGTGAAAAATAACAATGTCATATTTTCTAACTCTTCCATTGAAGGCCGAAACAGTAGTTCCTGTGCACTAGTTACATAGGTAAACAATGGGTGCCATTCAATCAGAGGGAAATATGACAATGTACATGCATTTACCCAACATTTCATGTGCTTTATGTAATATTGTAATGCATTTTTATGTGGAGGGGGGATACACTAAGGAGAATTACCGAAAACAACTGAACTAGATTTAAACGAAGGTTCCAACAAAAAAGTGGTTAGAAGCATGAAATGAGCAGAATATTTTTTTTTTCCATGAGAGATTGAAATTTATTTCATCTCGTGAACATTATCAGTTACATTTTCACTCATGGCTGCACCATTCGTGAATATACTACTGATGATGTTCATTCAATGAAATAAATTTTGATCTTTCACCAAAAAAAAGTATCCTCTATTTATTCATCTCTGTGGTGCATTGTACCAAGAAAGTCATCACATAATTATGGTCTATAAAATCTATTTTGTCTTTTGACAGTGGGTTCTTAATAAACTTTTTAGGAGAATAAGAAAATGTTGATTTTTAGCAACTGAGCCATTAGGTAGACTGGGTTCTTGGACATGCAGAAAATTGAGCAATTGCAAAGTTTCAACCTAGGTCAGCCTGCGCAGGCTGACCTGGGTAGATACTTTTTACATATGCATTAAATACAACTTAATACAGCTCGACTAATCTTATGTTTTGCTCTGTTTGTGGGGCATAAACTGATGTAGTCTCTTTTTTTGCAATTTCAGGTTGGTTTGGCTGTTGTGAATGGCCAGTTAATGGCAATAGGTGGGTTTGATGGGACAACCTACTTAAAGACAATAGAAATGTATGACCCTGAAAATAACTGTTGGAAGCTCTGTGGGGGTATGAATTATAGACGTCTGGGTGGGGGAGTGGGGGTGGTGAGGATGCCACAACATGAGACACATCTGTGGTGACCCATGTGATGGGTTAGTGATGCATGTGTTGGACGTTTACTATCACAAGGGCTAAAACTGTTGTAGTTGATATTTTCATTCAAATACAGAAGTCTGTTGTCTTCTATGGGCTCATTGCAGGTATTTTCTTACCCCTTTACCAAGCAAAAAATTCGCCTTTGAAAGGGTAGAAAACATTATGGGAAAAGGAGAAAATGCTGGTTACCAGCATTTTCTCCTTTTTCCACAATGTTTTCTAAAGGCTTCTTCTCAGGATTATATGGTGAAGGGTTAATGACCTAAGAATGTTGTTTTAACTCCTTACCCACCAACAAGGTTTTAATTATCCAGATTGAAAAAATTTACAGTGAATAAATTTTATCTGGCTGATATTATGGAATTTGTCTTGGAAAGAGTATAAACATTGAGGGAAAAGGAGAAAATGTTGGTAACCATCTTCAATCCCTTTCCCCAAAAGCTTTATTTCTCAGGGTTAAAAAATTATGGGATTCTTTGTTAAAGAGTTGGTGAAGTGGTTATCTGAAATCAGACAAGAAATAAAAACCTAAATTTTCCATTCAATGGCTACTTTTGCCACCTTATTAATGAAATAGCAGACAGTGTAGATCCATGATAAGTCTACATGGCTGTGCAGTCTTATCTTGATCTACTCTACCTGAAAAAGCAACCTGTAGTTTTGCTTAGCAAAGAAAGGGTTCGAGCTTTTTGAGAAGTATGAAAGAAGTAAGTAATAATCAGATTGAGAAACTAACAGAAAGGATTGTCTGAATTACAGAAACAGCACAGAAACACAGTAGTATTTTGACTCCAAATATTTTAAAATATTTCTTAACTCTTTACCAAATGACAAAATTTTAGACTTTGCCAAATTGAAAGCATTTGCAGATGACAAAATACACATGACTCAAAAATTAAAACTTGACTTTTGAAAAGTAGAAAAGATTGTGGGAAAAGGAGAAAATGCTGGTTACCAGCATTTTCTCCTTTTCCCACAATGTTTTCGGAAGGCTTCTTCCTCAGGGTCGTTAAAACCAGGGATTGTTTGGTGAAGGGTTAAATGCCAGCATGACTCAGTTTTAGTATATTCTCCATTCATCTTTTTTTTTTCCCTAGCCTGTCATGCATCCATCATGCATTGATTATAGTTTCATTTATCAATTTTAGCTTTTTACCTCACAATCCCAAGTTTTAACAACCCTTTCAAAAAGGTTGTAGGAAAGGAAGAAAAGGATGGCAACCAGAATTCTCTACTTTTTGTACAGTGTTTCTACCCTGTCAAAGAACTTCAGTTGATTTATACTACTTAAAGATTTGTCGTCTGCAGATTTTATTCAATTTGGAAGAATCTAAAATATGTCGTTTACGGTTTGGAAAATGGTTGAGGAAGAGTGTCAAAGATGAAAGGTTAATGATAATTTTTTTTTTTTGGATGTTGCAAGTGGGCTAGTAATGTTTCGTTTCGCAAGCAAACCTTTCCCATACCAAGTAACCAAGGACGACAACATTTTGGAATAGACATTCTAGATGTAGCAGTTTAAAGAGTTTGGTGTCCCAAATATTGCAGAACAATGGTTTTGCGACACTTGCTCTTAGATAAATATAGGTCACAAAAGAGCAAGTGTTTCTTTTCATATGCCAAAGTTTATGTAATTAACTTTTTATCAAAACAAAATTTGGGACTTTCCCATTTCAAAGCATTTACAGACTAGAGGCGCTTGAGCGCCTGTATCGCTCCACAGGCCTGATATTTCTATAATGGCAAAAGGAAGTTTTTAACAATTATCATTCAATCCTGCATTTTAGCTCACTGAAGAAACAATTTGGTAGACAACCACCATAGGAACTTACCTGCAAAACAACAATGAAATCCAATGAATAGTTTTAGAGAAGAAATTTTTCAAAGATTTTACTTTATACCATAAAAGGAAAATGAGTCTCCCATAAAAGCCATGTTTTTTGACAGATCTTTTTTTTTTTTAAGGAATTCTGTAAACCTGTATCTAAGGAACATTCCTGCAAAATAATAATGCTATCCAAATAGCGGTTTGGGAGGAGAAGATTTTTAAAGGTTTTTTACTTTGGTTGCCATGGCAATCAGAATTCTTCATGGAACACAATTATTTGAAGGAATTTGAAAGAGGACCACCAAAGGAACATTCCTGTGAAATTTGGTAAAAATCCAGTCAATAGTTTCTGAGGAGAAGTTTTTTAAAGAAAAAGTTTACGGACGCACGCACGGACGGACGCACGCACGGCGGACACAACGCCATGACAATAGCTCGCTGGCCTTCGGCCAGTGGAGCTAATAACAGATCAAATATAGCTCATATGATCAGATATGGCTTTTGGAGGGTAGAAAACATTGTGGGAAAAGGAAAAAAAGCTGGTTATTTTTCCTTAGGTTTTTAAAATTTGTGAATGTGTGGTAAAAGGTAAATGTATTTTATTAGCCTGCACTTCTGGCAACTTGCATTTCTCTAACCCATAATTGTATAGGCTAATTTTAGACAAAATTAAAGGCAAGTGGCACAAAGGAGCAATATCTGCATGGACAAAAAATGTGGGGAAAAGAGCAGTTAACTTATTTCAAACACTAGTCCCAATCTCAGTTTTTAGCTCGGCTGTATTCAATGAAACAATCGAGGTATCATCCTAGCCCTGGCAGCATCTTAGCTGTTGTCATGCTAAAACTTTGATATTTTCTGATAGGTCTTTCTTTAGTGTAGTTATTCACTTCAAAATTGGGCTAGCCCAGCCCCGGTAGCTCAGTCGGTAGCGCGCAGGACTTGAGAACAGGGGGTCGTGGGTTCGATCCCTGGCTTGGCCAATTTCTTTCTGAGGATTGATGATAGTCACTGCAACAGGATTCATTCCTCTCCCACTGCTGACCATTGTTACAACAGTGATTATGTGGGAAAGCAGCCAGTGGCTTGGAAAGAAAATTGTGCGGAGTACTGGTAAAAGAGACTCCAGGAAAGCATGGATAGGTGCACTGGCTGCCGCAATATAACTGAAATAATGTTGAAAACAGCGTTAAACATCATACAATCAAAATTGGGCTAGTTTTTAACCCTTTACAACAAAATCCAGAGTTTTAACGACCCTGGAAGAGAAGGCCTTTGAAAACATTGTGGGAAAAGGAGAAAATACTGGTAACCAGCATTTTCTCCTTTTCTCACAGTGTTCTCTGCCTTTTTCGGAGACAAATCCCATCATTTGAGTTGCACTGAATATGTCGTCTGCAAATGCTTTCAATTTGGACAAGTCTAAACTTTTGTGTGGTAAAGAGTTAACAATCAAAACAGGAACCCATACCAGAAGGGCAGATAACCCTCAAAACTATTTACAGAGTAATATCTCAGTGATAAATCTTTTACTCTGGTGGTCCTTTGGTCCGGCCCATACTAAGCTTGGACTCTGGAAGTGCATTGCCTGAAGGCTTTTTAGTCTGACCAGAGTCAACAGAAAGGATCAAACCTGTACATGTCCTTGGTACAAATAAGCACTTTAACCTCTGACCTACAAAGAACCTTCCACACTACTTCAAATCTCCCTACATTCGACAGCAGTGTCGACTATATAGTTTGTTACATTAACCCTTTACCAAATGACAAAGTTTTAGACCTGTCCTCATTACAAGCATTTGCAGACAACAAATTAAAACATGGCTTTAATGAAAGGATTTGTCTATGAAAGGTGGACATTGCCAAAAGAAGGAGAAATGGCTGGTTACCAGTAGTGTCTCCTTTTCCTACAATGTTTACAGTTTAAAAAAGCCTCCTGCGTCAGGTTCATTGTAATTTGTGGTTGTTGGGTAAAGGGTTCGATTGTTAGGTAAAGGATTAAGATGTCTGTCACTGAATGTTGTATGAGTATTGTATCTTTTATCAAACTATTCAGAATTTTAATGACCCAGAGGAAGAAGCTGGTTGAAAACTTTGTGGGAAAAAGAAGAAAATGCTAGTAGCTAGCATTTTCTCGTTTCCACAATGTTTTTTACCATTTCAAAGATGAACCCCATCATTTGAAGCACATTCATTTGTTTTCTGAAAATGCTTTAAGTTGGACAGGGCTACAACTTTTTCCACTGGTAAAGTGTTCTAGCGCTATAAGCAAATTCAGGTGCTTTTTGAAACAATGTAGATTACAATCAATCAGCACAAAACATGCTGTATGATCGTTCATTTTTTGTCATCTAGTAAAGAATTAAGGATTTATGTTGCATGTTTCTTGTTTCAGTTATTATTTATTTAAAAGTTGTATACGCTTTCTTCAATGTGGAATAAAGCTGTAAAAAACCATTAAATTATTTCCTATCCAACCCTTTGTATTATTTTCTATATAACCTTTATATTTGAGTCATGCTCTGTGAAAAGGAGTTTTAATGCATCAGAGAGACTATTCTACCTCATGATTTAGTCGGTTGTTAGACAAAATGGATTTTATAGATCAATAATTATGTGATGTCCTGCTTGGTATAATGTGTCAGGGGATTTATTTATAATACCCCTTTTTGCAAGTGCATGGTTCATATTTTTTCTGTCCCTAACAATGGCTAGATAAACGAAGTAGTTGAATATCAGTTACTTGGTACCTGCTCTGTTACTACTGAAGATATTTACTTCAAACTTGGAAAGTTGTTTACTATGGGGGGGGGGGTATAAAACAAGGCAGGTAACTATCAAAGTATTTCTGACACAGTTATGCCCCTTTTTCGACTTAAAAATAATTTTTTTCACTGAAAATCAAAGACTTGCACCTAAGTATTGGCACCCGCATGCAGTGCTCATTTTCTATTTGCAACAGACTGCTGTTGAAAATACTGTGACAAAAGCATACCATCTTGTACAGAGAAACTATCTTCTTTTCCTGAAATACAGATGTTTTTGGAGTATTCATGCACTGTACTTCTGTTTTTGTAGATTATCAAAATAGACTAGGGTGTTATTAGATATTGGGAGCAAATTTGTTTGAGGAGGTGATAAGCTAATTTCTGTCCGTTTTGACATACTAAGCTAGATACTAGCATGTGGCAAGAACACCCTTCAAATCCTTTATCTTTGTATAACATGGATGGTTCTTTGAATACTGTTTTATGCTGTTTTCAAGGAAACAGCTCTCTTATTTGTTTCAATAATACTAGACAGGCTTTGCTGCACAGTGCCTTGTAAAAGGGCACTCCCATTCAACCACTTCTACTGTCCAGGAACAATCCCAGAGCTCCTTAACTTTTCCTGAGAGTTAACTCGCACACACACACACACACACACACACACACACATATATATATAGGTGTCCGGAAAGTAAGGTAACACTTTTGTCCATTTATAATATAGCTTTTAATTTCAGATGAAGACATAAAAATATATAAACATGTATATAAAATATGTATTTAAAAGTTTTTTTGTGTGATAATTTTATTCAATTTTTTTTGCATTACACAATTTGATACAAATTTAAAATTAGAAATACTTTTTTGCCATTGGAATTATTTTAGTAAAAAATGAAGTTTTCATTGTGATGCCTTTTATGCTGTTTTCATACTAACCATACACAATGAAATTGTCCATCGCTTTGGCACACATTCTAATATCGGTTTCCTGTTTAATATTCTTTAATAACTTGTCTGCACTGTCTGGCTTTGGATTGTAGACCTTTGACTTCAAATAACCCTATAGGAAGCAATCATACGGGTTGAGGTCGTGACTACCCAGGCCACGATATTCCACAATCTTTTACCGCCAGATATTGTCTCTGTATTATCCTATCACCAAATGTATCAATTGAAAAGTCTATCACAGTATTAGATATGTGTGCCACAGCACCATCCTGCATGAATCACATGCTTTACAATGAGGGAGACTTCTTTTCAAGCTCTGGAACAAACTTGTTTTTCAAAAGTGATAGGTAGCACTGGGAATTAATCATGTCATATAAGACATTATGGCCCATTAACACTGTGACATGACTTTGCACAACAAACTCAGTTTTTCACTGTACATCGATCTCTCTGTGAACCAGTGTGGTTGTTCATGGGTCCAAAACCGCATATTTTGTTTACAAACATGTCCAGACAACAGGAAGTAAGAGAACATCATTAATTACTAAAATCACTAAAATTACTAAATGACTTTACTAATTGCAAATTGTCACAAGATACGCCCGTCCCACCGCCAGTTGTTGAGGGGGGATAATAATCGTAACTGGCAGGTAGAGGAAAATAGTAGTGCAGCAGAAATCATGTTAGTGATTGAAATAGGCATGAATGTCTCCTGTAATGTTAAGGAAACATGCATATAAAGTTTCAGGTGATTCCAACATGAAAAGACAAAGTTGTATTGTAGAGAAGCATGAAAAGCTGTAAAAAAAAAAATAATGAATAGGGAATAATTCCAAAAGGGCATTAGGTAAGGTTATGGCTCCAGTGCATTACACTTTTCATAACTGCAACAAACATGTTTACCAAGTCTCAAGTCAATTTGACTTGAGGTGACAAAGTTCCGTTCCAGACAAGCAAGAAATACTGTAAAAATGAAGATCAAAGTGGAATTACTCAAAATCCGCACTAAGTAGAGTTATTGTTCTTGAGCACTATACTCTGTAATATTGCAACAACCATGCATACCAAGTTTGAAGTCATTCTGACTTGAGATCACAAAGTTATATTCTGGACAAGCACTAAATGCTGTAAAAATGACGATCAAAGGGAAATAACTCAAAGAAAGCACGAGATAGAGTTACAATTCTTGTGCACTGCACTTCCAAATATTGCAACAAATAAGCATACCATATTTCAAGTCATTCCTGCTAAAGATGACAAAGTTATGCTCCGGACAAGCAAGAAATGCTATAAAAATGGAGATCTAAGCGGGAATAACTCAAAATTCGTGCTAGGAAGAGTTATGGTTCTTGTGCACTGCACTCCGTAATTTTTCAACAATCATGCATACCAAATTTGAAGATGTTCAGACTAAAAATGACAAAGTTATATTCCGGGCAAGCAGAAAATGCTGTAAAAATGACAAAGGGAAATAACTCAAAGAGAGTACGAGGTAGAGTTATGGTTCTTTTGCACTGCACTCCGTATTATTGCAACAAACACAAACGCCAAGTTTCAAGTCAATTGGACTGGAGATGACAAAGTTAAGCTTCGGACAAAGAACTGGACTGTAAAAATGAAGATCAAAGTGTAATTACTCAAAATCTGCGCTAAGTAGAGTTATTGTTCTTGTGCAGTGTACTCCGTAATATTACAACAAACATGCATACCAAGTTTGAAGTCATTCTGACTTGAGATGACAAAGATATTCCAGACAAGCACTAAATGCTGTAAAAATGACAATCAAAGGGAAATAACTCAAAGACAGCACAAGGTAGAGTTACAATTCTTGTGCACTGCACTTCCAAATATTGCAACAAATAAGCATACCATATTTCAAGTCATTCCTGCTAAAGATGACAAAGTTACACTCCGGACAAGCAAGAAATGCTATAAAAAATGAAGGTCAAAGGGGGAATAACTCAAAATTTGTGCTAGGAAGAGTTAAGGTTCTTGTGCACTGCACTCCGTAATTTTTCAACAATCATGCATACCAAATTTGAAGATGTTCAGGCTAGAGATGACAAAGTTATATTCCGGACAAGCAGAAAATGCTGTAAAAATGACGATCAAAGGAAAATACTTCAGACAGCACGAGGTAGAGTTATGGTTCTTTCTCACTGCACTCCATATTATTGCAACAAACACAAATGCCAAGTTTCAAGTCAATCGGACTGCAGATGACAAAGTTATGCTCCGGACAAGCAGAAAAATGCTGTAAAAATGACAATCTAAGGGAAATTACTCGAAGACAGTACGAGGTAGAGTTATGGTTCTTTCGCACTGCACTCCGTATTATTGCAACAAACACACATGCCAAGTTTCAAGTCAATCAGACTGGAGATGACAAAGTTACACTCCAGACAAGCAGAAAATGCTGTAAAAATGACGATTAAAGGGAAATAACTCAAAGACAGCACGAGGTAGAGTTATGGTTCTTTCGCACTGCACTCTCCCTTAATGAGATCTATCCACCCATGAAGTTTCATAACTGTAGCTAGTATAGTTTTGGAGATATGCTTTGGACAAAATTCAAGTATGAATATAAACAAAGGGAAATAACTCAAAAATTAAGTAAGCAAGAGTTATGATTCCTGTGCACTGCACTCCCCCTTGATAAGATCTATCCACCCATGAAGTTTCATAACCTTAGCTAGTATAGTCTTGGAGATATGCTCCGGACAAAATTCAAGTATGAAAAACAACAAAGGGCAATAACTCAAAAATTAAGGAAGCAAGGGTTATGATTCCTGTGCACTGCACTCCCCCTTGATGAGATCTATCCACCCATGAAGTTTCATAACCTTAGCTAGTATAGTCTTGGAGATATGCTCCGGACAAAATTCAAATATGAAAAACAACAAAGGGCAATAACTCAAAAATTAAGGAAGCAAGGGTTATGATTCCTGTGCACTACACTCCCCCTTGATGAGATCTATCCACCCATGAAGTTTTATAACCTTAGCTAGTATAGTCTTGGAGATATGCTCCGGACAAAATTCAAGTATGAAAAACAACAAAGGGCAATAACTCAAAAGTTAAGGAAGCAAGAGTTATGATTCCTGTGCACTGCACTCCCCCTTGATGAGATCTATCCACCCATGAAATTTCATAACCGTAGCTAGTATAGTTTTGGAGATATGCTCCGGACAAAATTCAAGTATGAAAAACAACAAAGGGCAATAACTCAAAAATTAAGCAAGCGAGAGTTATGATTCCTGTGCACTGCACTCCCCCTTGATGAGATCTATCCACCCATGAAATTTCATAACCGTAGCTAGGATAGTTTTGGAGATATGCTCCGGACAAAATTCAAGTATGAAAAACAACAAAGGGCAATAACTCAAAAATTAAGCAAGCAAGAGTTATGATTCCTGTGCACTGCACTCCACCTTGATGAGATCTATCCACCCATGGAATTTCATAACTGTAGCTAGCATAGTTTTGGAGATATGCTCCGGACAAAGAATGGGGACACCGCCCGCCCATCCGCCCGCCCGCCACGGGTGATCCCATAATACGTCCCGTCTTCGACAGGCGTATAAAAAAATGTACCAATCCAGAAAAGTAAACCTGTTATTAGTCATCAGTGTTAAAATCTCTATATTTTAGTAGCCATGTCAATATAGCAGTACAATAGTATCTGTATAAAATCTGGAATCTGTAAATTACGTTTTTTGTTTGTATTTTAAAGTTCAATTACTAACACAGAATACTAACAACGAATTGTAAGGTGCTTTGAGGGATGGCCATGACCCTCAAGTACCATATAGATGTAGACAATAAAGTTTAAAAAAAAAAAATGACACCAATAGCCAAAACATATTTCTGATTTGAAATCTGTATAAAAGTGTTGAAATAGTATTTATTCTCCAGGTGCTCTACACTTGATTTTTCATGAAACAATCCTGTGTTTTAACAACAGGAAAACACTTTGGAAAATATCGTAGGAAAAGGAGAAAAAGTTGTTGAACAGCATTTGTCCATTTTCCACGAAGTTTTCTTCCCTTTCAAATACAAATCCCATCAATTGAGCCACATTTAATATTTCACCTGCAACTGCTTTAAATTTGGACAAGTCTAAAATTGTTTTGTCAGGATTAAGGTGTAAAACTATTTTAGGGACCATATTTACATTCAGACAATCCTAATTGTAATTCTAATTCTACAGTAAAGTGTAGAAATCTGATCAATAGACTGACACATTTTGTCTTAACAAATATCAGATGCCTGGTCTTGTAATTTTGGATAAGAAGTTGAACAGTGTTTAGAATGGTTGGTGAATAGCTGCCAGTTTTTACTCTCTTTTTCCCTCCATCCCATCCTATAAAATATTATAACATGCTCTTCCAATAAAATACTCTACATCTTTCTAAAACACTTAGTGAAGATCTTAGTTTTATTGTTTTCATGACTTGTTCATTTTCACAAAACAATCTGCAAATTAATCTTTTTATTCCCACATTTCATTTATTATCTCTTCTTACAAACATGAAAGTTCACAACAAACGCATAGGTGAAATACAAACTGCCCTGCCTGGGATTCAAACTCAAGTGGTAAAGATCCTCGTTTAACAAAGATTACATAGGCTAACTACTGAGCTAAAGAGAATTATCCCTTAAGCAGTAGCAAGGTATTGATTTTATATGGGAAGAAGCTATGCTGGAAGGAAGGAGTTATGCTGGAAGGAAGGAGTGATCTGCCGTAACACTCTCATTTTAGGTTTCAAGTGGAACTGAATTGCTCATCATAAGATTCAAAGAGTCTCTAATTTGTGTATGCTCTTGACAAGTCCTCCAAACGAAAAACATGGAAATTTAATGTCAACATTGTCTTCTTCCTTCTAAAAACTCAACTTCACTTGACACTTTATTAAACAGTAACAACCTCGTATTTTAACTAATCTGAGTAAAAAGCTTTTGAAAACACTGGGATAATATGGAAAATGCTGGTAAACATCAATTTGGACCACTTTATCATCTGCAAATGCTTTCAATTCCGAGGAATCTAACATTTTGTTATTTGGTAGAGTTAACACATTAACACCAGCAGACAGCTTTTTTTCATCATGCATCAAACTAAAATTGAAAATACTATGGTAAAAAGGGAAGGTGCTTCTAATTTCTCCTTTGCCACAACACTCTGACTCTATTTCATTCAATTAATCCCAATCAATGCTGGTAATCGCTAATTTATAGTGTGCTTTCAAAGGTGTCTGCTGCAAGTGTGTTTCCGGAGATAATAAGTTATATCTTAATGTATTCCTGTATTACAACTTGCTTAGCCAAGTTGAACATGTCAGGAAACTTCAGGAAGCTTCCCTTCCTTCTACAATATATTTTTGACCATGATCAAGCATTCACTTCTTTTGTTCAACTCTCCAGTAAGGTTTACTGTATGATTTACTGTCTAATTTAGTGGACTGGTTCTCTTTGGCCTGTTGTACATGGCTATACCTACTGCTACCTGGCTCTGCGACTGGTTTACTAGATAATGTCATCTCTTCTTTAGATCTTTCCATATGCCTTAATTTGGCTTCAATGGCTCTAATCTTTGCCTCAGCGCTGTAATTGAATAAGGGGTGCTAATGAATAAAAGAAAGATAACAAAATCTTCCTGAATAAGAATTCAATCAGCTCAAAAACAAAATATGTCTAGGCAAATTAAAAAAAATATATAATCTACCTTGGCCTGCAAAGATAATTTAGTCAAAGACATTGGCAGAAATATCATTGACATTACTGATGTAAGAATGTGAAGTTTTGATCTTGTATGATCAACGCTGTAAGTTAATTCTAAAAAGTATACCCAAAAAGTCTATTCATTTGCTGTAGACTCATATATTTAGCAATTGAAAAACTAGAGGCGCTTGAGCGCCTGTATCGCTCCACAGGCCTGATATTTCTATAATGGCGAAAGGAAGTTTTTAACAATTATCATTCAATCCTGCATTTTAGCTCACTGAAGAAACAATTTGGTAGACAACCACCATAGGAACTTACCTGCAAAACAACAATGAAATCCAATGAATAGTTTTAGAGAAGAAATTTTTCAAAGATTTTACTTTATACCATAAAAGGAAAATGAGTCTCCCATAAAAGCCATGTTTTTTGTCAGATCTTTTTTTTTTTTAACGAATTCTGTAAACCTGTATCTAAGGAACATTCCTGCAAAATAATAATGCTATCCAAATAGCGGTTTGGGAGGAGAAGATTTTTAAAGGTTTTTTACTTTGGTTGCCATGGCAACCAGAATTCTTCATGGAACAAAATTATTTGAAGGAATTTGAAAGAGGACCACCAAAGGAACATTCCTGTGAAATTTGGTAAAAGTCCAGTCAATAGTTTCTGAGGAGAAGTTTTTTAAAGAAAAAGTTTACGGACGCACGCACTGACGAACGAACGAACGGACGGACAGACGGACGCATGACGGACACAACGCCATGACAATAGCTCGCTAGCTCACTGAAGAAACAATTTGGTAGACAACCACCATAGGAACTTACCTGCAAAACAACAATGAAATCCAATGAATAGTTTTAGAGATGAAATTTTTCAAAGATTTTACTTTATACCATAAAAGGAAAATGAGTCTCCCATAAAAGCCATGATTTTTGACAGATCTTTTTTTTTTTCAAGGAATTCTGTAAACCTGTATCTAAGGAACATTCCTGCAAAATAATAATGCTATCCAAATAGCGGTTTGGGAGGAGAAGATTTTTAAAGGTTTTTTACTTTGGTTGCCATGGCAACCAGAATTCTTCATGGAACACAATTATTTGAAGGAATTTGAAAGAGGACCACCAAAGGAACATTCCTGTGAAATTTGGTAAAAATCCACTCAATAGTTTCTGAGGAGAAGTTTTTTAAAGAAAAAGTTTACGGACGCACGCACGCACGCACGCACGCACGCACGCACGGACGGACGAACGGACGGACGGACGGACGCACGACGGACACAACGCCATGACAATAGCTCTCTGGCCTTTGGCCAGTGGAGCTAATAAAAACCCTATTTATTCATTCAGATGCACAACTGCAAAAGGACAATGTACATTTTAGAGGGTGCCTTTGCATGGAAAAAATTCTGAGTAAATTTAGAAAACAGCCTTTTGCAAACCTCAATTCCTCTGACATGTTATCCACAGGCTTGGAGGTTTCCTTTCCCCTGACTTCTTCATCCTGTATATAAAAGAAATTAGAAACGAATTAGTGATAAGAATCAGATTTCTCTACCTGACAAACAATTCTTGATCTTTATTTCTTTTAAGCCTTTAGCAAACAATTCTGTGCATAAACAATCCTGTGAAGGAAGGCTTTTGAAAACAATGTGGGAAACAGAAAAAATGCTGGTAACCAGCATTTTCTCCTTTTTCCACAATGTTTTTCTATCCTTACAATGACAAATCCCCTTAAATAATTAATATAAGATGTCTTGTCT
Organism: Hippopus hippopus; assembly: GCA_946811185.2. NCBI lineage: Eukaryota > Metazoa > Mollusca > Bivalvia > Cardiida > Cardiidae > Hippopus > Hippopus hippopus. The sequence goes on along the minus strand of OX328098.1, from coordinate 45,992,856 downwards.
GCAAATACTTCAATATGAGCCAGCCTAAATTTTTTTTTATGTTTATCTCTAAAAGAAGCCATGCTCTATGAAATAGGGATTAACACATCTGCAAAAAGCATTGACCAAGGTCAGCCTGGGCAGTCCACGCAGGCTGACCCCGGTCAAAAGTTTTTCCTATTGGTACATCTTCTGCATGTCAAACGACTATTCCACCTCATAATTCAGCTAGTTGTGATAAAATGGATTTAATGGATCCACAATCATGCAATGACTTGCTTGGTATAATGCACCACAGAGATGCATTTAACCCCCTTTTCCCGAAGCCTCACTCAAATGTCAAAATAGTAAGTCTTTAGCACAAATATTCGTAAGGTTTGTCATTCATATCCTGAAAACTTATGCTATTTTACAGATATTTTTCAACTGTTAAACACTTAATGCACCATTATGTATTTACCAAACAAGGAAATTTTAGACTCATCCAAATTGAAAGCATTTACAGACGACAAATCAAAAGTGGCTAAAATCACAGTACTTGTCACTGGTAGGGAAGAAAACATTTTGGGAACAGGAGCAAATGCTGGTCACCAGTATTTTCTCCTTTTCCCAAAATGTTTTACAAAGCTTCTTTCCACAGGCTGTTAAAACTCAGGATTGCGTGGCAATGGGTTAAAGCATAGTTTTTGCAAACAGTTAAGATTAGAAAACGTTATAAATCTGACAGAAAAAGCAAGCTAATTATTGCAAATTCAAGGCTGGGGCATTACTCACTCACCATGATAGTTTTAATTTAATTTCAAAATTCTATGACTACACAATTGATTGGCTAATTATAGCCACTGTATAGCTTTTGAATTCAGTAACAAATCAACTTTTTGTGAACCCTGAACTCAGATGTCTCTAAGATGTCAGACAATGTGAATGAAGATCAGACTGCATAGAATATGCAGTCTGATCTTGATTCACAGAGTCTGCAAAGACCTTATTTTTCCCTAAGCAAGGTAACAGTCACGAGATAAAAGACAAATAGCTGAACAATGTCTTTCTTTAACTCTTTACCTAACAACAAAATTTTAAACTCATCCAAATTGAAAGCATTAACAGAAGACAAAATTAATGTGACTCAAAAATTGAAATTTGTATTGGGAAGGGTAGAAAACATTGTGAGAAAAGGAGAAAATGCTGGTTACCAGCATTTTCTCCTTTTCCCACAGTGTTTTCAAAAGGCTTCTTTCTCAGAGTTGAGAAAACCAGCGATTGTTTGGTAAAGGGTTAATTCAGCCCACAAACCTCAATCTTGTGTGCCCATCTTACTGCAAGTCTCTTTGATAGAGCTAGTTTACCATTCAGTGCTTTCATTGCCTTTTCAGCATTCTGAAAATATAATAACAAAATACAAACAAGCCATAATCTGTGAAGAAATGGGGTTTAATGCATCTGCAAAAAGTATCGACTCCTGTCAGCCTGCCAGGACTGCAAGCTGACATTGGTCAAATTTTTTCGCACGTGTTAAATTTTCTGCATGTCAAAGTACCATTCTAACTCAATGTTCAGTTAATGTAAGTCAAAAATAGATTTTGTGGATCAATAATTATATAATGATTTGCTGGGCGCTACGCATCACTGAGATGCATTAACTTCCTTTTGCAAGAGCATAGTTCAAATTTGTATTGATGATGTTTCTAGGTATATTTAAGTCCTATACTTGTTTACTGATTCACCAAGATTCATTTCCACCAATGCTTCTGTCAAGTGCAGTGTTCTTATTCTTAATATAAAAAAATACTAATTATTAAGTTGACATATTTGAAAAAAAAAATCATATTAAGATGGTCCAGTAATACTGCAATGAAAATATTAGTTCACATACCCATGAAAATAAAAGTTCATGTACCCATAAAAGTATTAGATCATGTACCCAAGAAAATACTAGTTCATTGACCAAAGAAAATACTAGTTAACTACTTAACATACCAATGAAAATACTAGTTCATGTACCCATGGCATACAAGTTCATGTATCATCCCCCCTAAAATAAAAAAACTGGTTGATGTGCCAAAGAAAATACAAATACACTCATGAAAGTATTTGTTCATGTACCCATGAAAAGACAAGTTTATGAATGCAAGAAAACTGTTTATACCACTTCATATACCGATGAAAATATTATACCACTTCATACACAGATGAAAATACATACTAGTTAACGTAATCATGAAAAAAGTTCGTGAACTAAAGAAAATACCAGTTCATTTACTGATGAAAATACATACTAGTTAATGTACTCATGAAAATATTAGTTTATGTACCCATGAACATACTAGTTCATGTACCAATCAAACATACTAGTTCATGTACCAATAAAAAGTACATGTACTAGTTCAAGTATCCAAAAATTGCTAGATCATATACTCATGAAAATACTAGTTCATGCACCCATAAAAATAAGAATTCATGTTACCATGGAAATAAGAGTTCATGTGCCCATGAAAATACTAAAACTCATTAATATACTCATGAAAATACTTCATGTTCCCATAAAATACGGGTTCATGTACCCATGAAATACATCCATCTGCCATCCAGCCTACAAACCACCATCTGTCGGTCTAAGCAATTAACTACTCTTCCACCCACCAATCCATCCACCAAGCATCCCACCAACCACATCCACCAACACATCAACTCACACATCCATCCATCCATCAAGCTAGAGGACTTTCCATACCTCCCTGTTCACATAAGTCACAAAGCAATATCCTCTTGGTTTCCCAGCCTCTGGTCCTACTTTATGATATAGGAAATCAAACTTCTCCAGGGAACCAAACTTTTGTATAATCTTGAGTAAAGAGTACCTGGAATGAAGTACCAAATGAACATAGGTAAAGTAACTCTTGTGTCTTAATACAAGAAAACCTGAAATTATCTCCCATGTGTCAAGTTGACAAAAACTCTTTAACAAACTTTTCTTTTGTACAAGTTGATAGCTTTTGAAGGGGACACAGTAACTCTTTACCACACGGCAGTTTCTCAGATTTGTCTAAATTGAACTCATTTATGGAGGACTAATTTAATTTGATTTATCAGTAAATAGTCAGATATGTCTTTGAAAGGGTAGAAAACATTGTGGGAAAAGGAGAAAATGCTGGTTAGCCTCCTTCCAAGGGGCATTTAAAACTCAGGATTGTAAAACCATAGTGGGAAAAGGAGAAAATGCTGGTTGCCAACATTTTCTCCTCTTCTCACAAAGTTTTCAAGAGCCCTTTCCTCAGGGTCATTAAAATAAAACTCATGACTGTTTGGTAAAGGGTTAATCTAGCTATTTTTTAAGTCCTGGCAGTAGGCAGCCTTTAAAAATACATTGAGAAAAGAGTATGAATTTGTTGATAAAAAGACTTTGTTACAGTTCCCTTCAGATTTCTAACATTGAACACAACAAGCCACAACCTCCTCTTTAATTCATGCTCACATAACTGGTTCAATTCCCCAGCTTGGCAAGTTTCTTCTTATTTTCGATGATAGACATTACAACAGGACTCATTCTTCTTTCACAACTGGTCATTGTTTTGACAATGGTTAAATATAGTTTTCAAGAGCCCTTTTCCTCAGGGTCATTAAAATAAAACTCATGACTGTTTGGTAAAGGGTTAATCTAGCTATTTTTCAAGTCCCGGCAGTAGGCAGCCTTTAAAAATACATTGAGAAAAGAGTATGAATTTGTTGATAACAAGACTTTGTTACAGTTCCCTTCAGATTTCTAACATTGAACACAACAAGCCACAACCTCCTCTTTAATTCATGCTCACATAACTGGTTCAATTCCCCAGCTTGGCAAATTTCTTCTTATTTTCGATGATAGACATTACAACAGGACTCATTCTTCTTTCACAACTGGTCATTACTTTGACAATGGTTATGCATAGTAGTCAGCATCTTAAGAAGAATACTGTGTGAAGTACTTGGGAAAGAAACTCCAAGAAAGCATGGATGGGTTCAATGGCCGTTGCAATATAACCACATGAAAACACTATTAAAACCAACAAACATCAAGTATGTTCATAAGGAGTCCTGCATGGCTCATTGGTAAGGTGCATAATTCACAAATTATAGGTCCAGAGCTCAATCCTCACCAAGGACTAGGTTTTTTGTGGGGGTGTCCATGGGCAAGACACTTCAGAGCCCTGGCCTACCACTGGTGAAAACCAGGACATACATGAGTTAACTCTTTACCACACAATCCCGACTTTTAACGACCCTGAGAAAGAAGCCTATAGAAAACATTGTGGGAAAAGGAGAAAATGCTGGTAACCAGCATTTTCTCCCGTTCCCACAATATTTTCTACCCTATCAAAGCCAGAAATCACCATATTAACAAGATTTAATTTGTTGTCTGCAGATGCTTTGAATTTGGTCCAGTCCAAAAATTTGTTGTTTGGTAAAGAGTTAAGTTACCTGTTGCCTTGATTGAAATAATGTTGAAAGCAGGGTAAAACACCATCTAATGAAACATGTTCACTAATAGCTTCTACAGTAATTGAGCCATGCTCTGGCAAACAGGGGTTTAATACATCTCAGTGATGCATTAAACCAAGCTAGTCATAATATAATCATGGAGCCATAAAATCAACTTTGTTTGACAACCAATTGAATCATGAGATAGAATGGCCCCTAGTAGGCAGAAATTTGACCAACAGCAAAAAACTTTGACCTATGTCAGCCTGCCGGGACTGCACAGGCTGCCATGGATGGATACTTTTTGCAAATACATTAAGCCCCCTCTTCACAGAGCATGGCTCAGTTATGTAGCTCTTTTTTTGTTTGTTTGTTTGTTTGTAATTCAAGATGTACAAATTATTTTGAACAATTAATTATCAGCTAATAATCTAATTTTAATTTTCCTGCAAGATGGAGTTTCTTCTGTCCAAGTGTTTTTTTCCTCCATCGAAAAGGTGTTGCCTAATGAAACTGGAGATAAGATTTTGTTCTAATTAACCTTTTACCAAGCAATCCCTGTGTTGATGACCCTGAATATAAAGGCTTTGGAGAACACTGTGGGAGAAGAAGAAAATGCTGGTAACCAGCATTTTCTTCCTATCCAACACTGTTTTCTACCCTGTTACAGGTAATCTTATAATTCAAGCCACATTAAATTTGAAGTCTGCAAATATTATTAATTTGAACGAGCGTAAAGTTTTGTTGTTTAGTAAATATATACCGTAATAGCGGTTTAAATTGACGTGATCTGTCTCCGTGAAATAACAACCAAAGCTAGACAACAACATCTGGATGATTTCTAGAAACAAACATCCAGGACAGGTGTCCCATAGCAATTGTTTGGGACACTTCAATCTCCAGTGCCCCTTCTAAAATGTTCATATCTCCTGAATTGCTGGACACTGTTAGCATTGACTGTGAACAACAAGCTTTTTTCTTTAACTCTTTACCACACAATAAAAATGTAGACTTTTCCAAGCTCAAAGCAATTGCAGACATTAAGTTGAATCTGGTTCAAAAAATAGAATTTGTTTTTTGTAGGGTAGAAAACATTGTGGGAAAAGGTGAAAATGCTGGTTGCCAGCATTTCCTCCTTTTCCCTAAATGTTTTCCAAAGCCCTCTCAACCTGAATCAGTAAGACTTGGAATTGTTAGGCAAAGAGTTCATGGCACTATGAACTGATGTACGCTGTCTTCCTGAAATAACAAGGAGAGCTAGACAACAACATCTGTAGGGATCTAAAGATGCAAACATCTAGGACAGGTGTCCCAAAGCTATTACTTCCCAAGGTTTGGGAGAACTTGTTCCCTGATAACCTCGACTTCAGGTGTCCTTTCTAAAATTTAGGTATCCTCCAGACTGCTGGGCACTGTTAGTACTGTCTGTGGATCACAAACTATTTTCTTTACTCTTTACCACACAAAAAAAATGTAGACATCCAAACTGAAAGCAATTGCAGACATGATGTTAAATGTGGTTCAAATGATGGAATTTGTCTGTGGAAGGGTAGAAAAAATTGTGGGAAAAGAAGAAAATGCTGGTTGCTAGCATTTTCTCCTTTTCCCACAATGTTTTCAAAAGCTTTTTAATCAGGGTTGTTAAAACTTGGAACTGTTTGATAGAGTTAATTGCACTTTGAAATGACGTAAGCTGTGGTAGTGAAATAACAACCAAAGTTAGACAACAACATCTGGACCAATTTCTTGAAAGAAACATCTACGACAGGTGTCCCATAGCAAATTCTTTGCAAAGTTAGGGCCACCTCACTCTCTGAAAACCTCAATCTGGGGTCCCTTCTGAAATTTTAATGTTCACCCAATTGCTGGAAAATGGTAGTGTTGACTCCTGATCACAAACTTTTTATAACCCTTTAAAACACAATCCTGAGTTTCAACAACCCTCAGGAAAGAGACTTGAAAACATTGCGGGCAAAGGGTAAATATTAGAACAGGTAACCAGCATTTTCTCCTTTTCCATCAATGATTTCTTACCTATCACATTTAGATCCCACCATTTGAGTCACATTTGATTTGTCCTCGGCAAATGCTTTAAATTTGGAGAAGTCTAAGATTTAATTATTTGGTAAAGGAAACAATGAGGAAAATGGGGAAAATGCTGGTTACACTGTGAGCATTGATCCCTGAAAAGTATTAACAAACCATTTTTATCAATACAATATCTCATGTAACTGAAAAATGAAACATTTGCAGACAACAAATTAGAATGATGTGGCTCAAGTAATTGGATAAGTCTTTAAAACAATATAATACCATGGTTACCAGCATTTTTCATTTTCCCACAATGTTTTCAAAAGATCATACAAGGTCATTTAAAGAGTGAATAGTGTTATAAACAGTTAACTCCTTTCCAATCGACAACATTATAGACTTGTCCAAAGTAGGAGCATTTGCAGAGGTCAAATTAAACATGACTCTAAAACTGAAATTTGCCTTTGGAAAGGTAGAAAACATTTTGGGCAAAGGAGAAAATGCTGGTTACCAGCATTTTCTCCTTTTCACACAATATTTTCAAAGGTCTTTTTCCTGTAGATTGTTAAAACTTAGGATTGTGTGGTGAAGGGTCAAACAAAAATTCATCCTGTTAATTCATATAACCTACAGCTGCTCAAAAGTTGAAAACTTATTCCATGAGGTAGGGAGTACCTTAAATTGAATCCATACTTAAAAGAAAGGTCATTGAGCCTTAACCCTTAACCACACAATGACGACTTTTAATGACCTTGGGGAAGAAGCCTTTTGAAAACATTGTGGGAAAAGGAGAAAATGCTGGTAACCAGCATTTTCTCCTTTTCCCACAAAATTTTCTACCCTATCAAAGGAAAGTTGCGTCATTTGAGCCACTATGAAATTGTCGTCTGCAAATGCCTTCAATTTGGATAGGTTTGAAATTTTGCTGTGTGGTAAAGGGATAAAGCACTGAATAAACTTAATGAACACACCCAGTCTAGAAATAAGACCTTCATAATTGCAGTTTCAGGGTTGCTCTTGATCAGAATGTCTCAGCAAAGTAGACATTGTAGATCAAGGTTCAGACAGTCTGTTTTTTTTGCAGTCGGATCTAAATCTACACTGGATGCAAAGGCAACTTTTGTTGTGAAAGGTGCTTTAAGGGTTGAAATTTAAGTATTTTCACACCTCAAACAAAAGCTGTACATCCAATTATTGCTGTAAAATGAGCTGTGTGACCTTATTGCTCTCTGCTCCTTGACTACAAAGAGCACATTTGACCTAAACTCTTTTCCAGACTTCTAAATTTTAGAAGTATCCATATCACAGGCATTGACAGTTGACTAGTTAAATGTGGCTCAAATGATGAATTCGCCTTGAAAAGCATGAAAAGATTTTGAAAAACTGGTTACTCAGCCTTTTCTACATTTCCAACAATGTTTTTCACACGATTTGAAGACATAATTATTCCATTACACGAGCCAGACTTGACTGGCTGATTTCAAATGTTTTTACAGAGTCAAATTTTTTAGCTGGGTTGTTTTCAAGAAAAACATCGTAGTATTGTCACAGCCCTAGCATCATCATCTGCTTTGTCTGCTTCTTCACCGCTGTCATTGTGCAAAATCTTTGACATTTAGTCATATCTGTGTCATTACTGAAGAAATTTACTTCAAACTTAGACTAGTTGTTAACTATCAAAAGCAGAACCCATACAACAGGGGCAAGTAGCCATCGAAATATTTTTGACACAGTTATGCCTCTTTTTCAACATAGAATTTTAACTAAAACCAACTTAAGCTTAAGAATTGGCACCTGCATGTGGTATACGCTGTACAAAAACAATAAATCATGTTGATCATGTGATGTTCCCATAAGCCGTTGTGAAATCTTAACGGAAAATTAAGAAAAAAAAACCATGACTTTGTATCACTTAAATCTTTTACCAAACAATCTTGTGTTAACAACCTGAGGTAGTAGGCTGTTCAAAATTGTCAAAAAAGGAGAAAATGCTGGTGCCCAAGTCCTGTGCAACACAAACTACAATTTATCAATAATGATAAGCACCACCATGGCAAGAAAATACTCATTTTTGAGCAGCTACAATTAACCCTGTTACCGCACAATCCAAACTTATAACGATCCTGAAGATGACATTTGAAAACATAGTGGGAAAAGGAGAAATTGCTGGTAACCAGCATTTCCCCCTTTTCCAACAATATTTTCTATCCTATCAAAATCAAAGATCAAAATTTCAGTTACATTCATCATCTGCAAATGCTTTCAATTTGGTCAAATCCAAAATCTCGTAGTAATGCGGAGATTTAAATCAAATAAGGTTGAACATGTGTTTCAGCCATACTTACTCTGTAACTCTGGGGTCAAGGTTCCCTACCCATAACCTCCAGTCATCTCTCTCTGAACTCTCTGTGGGCTCTGCTGGGATTGGTAAGGGCTCAATCAATGGGCTCTGTAATCAGAAAAAGACAAAACTGTGGCCGTACATAACAAACAGGTAAATGTTTTGCCTTTCAAATACAGTGAAATTTGTGTTAGGCAATTTTAGTCATGATAGGTACTATAATAAATAACAAGAACCTGAGAGGCACTTAATCCTTATCCTGCTAAATAATTGAGATTGAAACTTTTAAGTGGATAGTAAAATTCCGAATTTTGTAATTTGAAAGCTTTTTTTTTTCAGGAAAAAATATATCTTTATTGGAAAATGTATATCAAAGATCAGACTGCATGTTCTGTGCAGTCTGATCTTGATCTACATTGTCCGCAAAAGGTCAGAGAGTCACACTTAGCAGCCTAAGGATTAAAATGAGTTTAGCTCAAACAGGTGTTGCTAAGTACAGGTTAATTTCAATACTTTTCCTTTCTCTAGAAATGCCAAGCCCCGGTAGCTCAGTCGGTAGCGTGCAGGACTTGAGAACAGGGGGTCGTGGGTTCGATCCCTGGCTCGGCCAATTTCTTTCCGAGAATTGATGGTAGTCATTGCGACAGGATTCATTCTTCTCCCACCGCTGACCATTGTTACGACAATGATTATGTGGGAAAGCAGCCAGTGGCTTGGAAAGAAAATTGTGTGTAGTACTGGTAAAAGAGACTCCAGGAAAGCATGGATAGGTGCACTGGCCGCCGCGATATGACTGAAATAATGTTGAAAACGGCGTTAAACACCAAACAATCAATCAATCAATCATTCTCTAGAAATACAATAAATGTTAGCCATGCTCTAGCAAAAAAGGGGGTTTCTCTCTGATGCATCATACCAAGCAAGTCATCACAGAGTTATTGATCCATAATATCCATTTGTCTAACAACAACTTCAATTATAATGTAGAATGGTCCTTGGACATGCAAAAAATTTACCAAAGAAAAAAATTTCATTGAAGGTCAGCCAACTTGGACTGCGCAGGCTGACCTGAATCGATACTTTTTGCAGATGTATTAAATACCCTTTTCACAGAGCATGGCTCGTGTATATATATGCCTATATCTGGTTGCTTGTTAAAATAAAGGTGACCAATAAGATATGTTAAACTGTATCTTGGCTCCCTTCTGTTAACCCTTTACCACATACCTTGAGAAAGAAGGCTTTTGAAAACATAATAAGAAGAGGAGAAAATCATTAGCATTTTCTCCTGTTTCCAGCATAGTTTCTACCTTTCTGCAAACAAATTTCAATGTTTTAGTCACATTCATTTTGTCGTCTGCAAATGCTTTATTAACATCATTTATGACAAGGTATGGCCCGAATATATAACAGGAAAAAATAATTAGACTGGAACCCAGGCTACTATTTAGCTATAAAAGGGTAAAACATCCTTCAGGAAAGGTGTTGTAAAGACTTTCCCCTTCAGGAAAGGTGTTGTAAAGACTTTCCCCTTCAGGAAAGGTGTTGTAAAGACTTTCCCCTTTTTCTTCAATCCTTTACAAAACTGTCCCATGTTTCAGTGACCAAGGAAGAAGGCACTTGAAAGTGCTTTTTGGCAGAAGAGAAAATGATAATAACGGCATATTCTATTTTTTCCACAATATTTTCTTCCCGATCAAACACACATCCTAATATTTTCCCCATATTCGAATTTTCTCTGCAAATGAGTGCAATATTTACAGGTCTAAAAATGTGTGATTTGGTAAAAAGCTAACCCTGTACAACACAATCCTGAGTTTTAATGACTCTAATTACTAAGGCTTTGGAAAATGTTGTGAGAAAATGCTGGTAGCCAGTATTTTCTACATTTCCAACAATGTTTTCTACCCTTTCAAAGACAGCTTTGCCCATTTGAACCACATTTCATTTGTTGTCTGCAAATGCCTTCACTTTAGACAAGTCAAAAATTTTGTCAATTAGTAACGAGTTAATTCTATACTGGCAACTTTGGATCATTTGCCAGGAAATGCATATAATTATGTGCAGTCTGATCTCTGATATACACTGTCAGATATACTGTATACGATTTTCTGACAAGGCGCATGTACATTTATTTTGTGAAATACTAAGTATTCTCCTTTTTTTTTTGTTAATTTTTCCCCTCAAAAGATTAAAGGATATGGAGGAAGATTGGGCTTGTCTGGTCTGATACACTTATGAAAGAAAGGAAAAATTACTCATTAGACAGTTGTTTACATTCATGTGCCTTAACTTTTTACTAGACAACAAAGTTTAAGACTTATCCATACTAACAGCATTTGCAAACAACAACTTTAATCGATACATGTATTGTTTAAAGTCAAAGTATTTGTCTTTGAAAGGATAGAAAACAAAGTTGGCAAAGAATAAAATGCTGGTAACATTTTCTACTTTTTCTGCAATGTTTTAAAAGACCTCCTTTGGGTGCCTAATGGTTGTAAAAATACGTGACTTCTGGTAAAGAGTTAAACAAAATTAATGAAGGGCGGACAAAAAATCCAAGTCCTAAAGTCTTGGTCACTAATGACACAGTCACTTCAAGCTTCTGTGTGACTGGGAATATTAATGGCTCCCCTCCAGCCAGGGACAGTGTACAAAAAATGCTCAAGTTGACAGCCATGATATGTAAGCAGATTCATTCTCCCTATGAAATATTAACCCTTTAATAGAGTGCTAAGTCTGCTACTTTTTAAACCTTTAAGATCATGAACCTGACTTTTGATTACCCATTATCATATGCCCTGTATTCAATGAATGATTGAATGTTGTTCGATGGTGCACCAGCAACATGATCATTTAGCATGCATAACTAGCAAATGAATGGGAAAAGAATAAAACATTTCAAGAAAAGCAAGTTACAACTAAGATTTGTTCCTGCTCTCAGAAAGTTTTCAAAAACTGTTTACAACTACTGGATGTGATACTCATGGGCAAAGTAATGTGGTAGCTCTTAGGGTTTGGGGTTGATTTTATCTCTTTAATTGAACAACCCAGTGTTTATGAGTCTGAGGAAGAATGCTTTTGAAAACATCTAGGGAATAGGAGTTTTTCACCCTCTCAAAGAAAAATTCTATCATTTGAGCTGAATATAAGTTGTTGTCTGCAATTTTTTTCAATATGAACAAGTCTGTGACTTTGTCAACTAGTAAATAAAGTTAGGACTTGGTTATTTATATCATATATCTTCCATTTTCGCATGATACGAATGCAGCATGATTATAAGTAAAAGTAAGGGTGAGTACATAATTGTCTCTAAGCAATCAGGAGATATATGTACAACAGTTCTACCACTTACTATCTTACTGTCACTGTGTACTGCACTATAGTCGACTAGCAGTGTGCCATCTATAAACACACAGAAAGAAGACACAGCAAGCTGCAAACAAACTGATGATGTAAACAATAATTAGATCTAATATTAGTAACTAATAACTTAAACACCATCCTATGTTTAATTACTGTTGGCTTCAGGAATGTTCACGAGATTTGTATTGTGTTCTTCCAGGCTTTAATAACAAACACAATCTAAATACTGCATCTGACGTAGAATGACCCTTAACTGACAAGCCAGTGTTTCTACTATCGAGAAACAGACAGCTTCTAAAAACATTGTGAAAAAAAAGGATAAAATGCTTGAAACCAGCATTTTCTTCTCTTCCCACAATGATTTCTATTCTTTGTATGACAAATGCCATCATTGAGTTCCAGTAAATTTTACTTTATTGACTGCAAATGCTTCAATATGACGAATTGAGGAATTGAAGAATCTATAAAGGGGCCAATATTTAGTATGTATACCGTAAATCAGAATTTTATGTAACAAAGTGATATTTTCAACTATTCTAGATACATTTTTTTTTGCAATTGTAAAGATACTGCACAGTTACATTCAGTAAAAAGGTGCCATTTTTTTTTGTTAAATAACAGGATGGTCATTTTGCCACAGCCCTGTAACTCGTCCATTTTTATTACACAAGAATATGATGTCATCTTACTAATTTGAATAAGAATCCATATAATGGACCATGCTATTGATCATGTGACATTCCCAGAAGTCTTTGCGAAACTCTGGGACCAACTCCGAAAATACCACATGTGCCATGTGCAAATAGTCTATAAGGAAAATTCCATTTAAAAATATCTTTTTTTCTTTTGTCTTCTTCTTTACTGGCCGAGCCCCAGTAGCTCAGTCGGTAGCATGCAGGACTTAAGAACAGGGGGTCGTGGGTTTGATCCCTGGCTCTGCCAATTTCCTTCCAAGGATTGATCATAGTCTTTCCGACAGGATTTATTCCTCTCCAACCTCTGACCATTGTTTCAACGATGGTTATGTGGGAAAGCAGCCAGGGGCTTGGAAAGAAAATTGTGTGGAATACTGGTAAAAAAAGACTCCATGAAAGCATGGATAGGTGCACTGGCCACCGTGATATAACTGAAATAATATTGAAAACAGCGTTATACACAATACAATCAATCAACCTTCTTTATTGATGATTTGCCAGCTATCACCTTACCTAATTCAGTGAAAACTAATTTTTGTGGTCTGGTAATATTATTCAAAATATCTTCTTTTATGTCTGGGATAAAGAAAAGTGGGGGGAAATGATGATGATGAATAGCGTTTTAAGGCCCGTCAACAACTTAGGTCATATTGGGCGCACTTACTTAGTAAACAATAATGCGAGGTGAAAATAACATACATGTGCAACAACATAAGACAAACATGATAAATGAGGAATGGACGAAACACAAAATGATGCCCCTTTTGTCGCCTTTTACGACATGCATGCTGTCACTTTTGTTCCGCCAGATGAAATGGCAGATGTGACGATCGCGGGACTGCAGTGGTTTATTCTTATACCCCCGATTAAACCACACGGGGTCCCACAGGCCAATTGATTCCCATTCCAAACCCTATTTACATCGAGAAAAAAAAAATACAGGATTTGGAATAAGAACTACCCAGCCTGCTGCAATCCTACGAATTACGAGGAAAGCAGCCGTTTGTCTCTAATTTTAGTCGCCTTCTACGACATGCCATAGAGAAAGGCCGAGGTCCTATTCTATAAATTAAAAAAAACAAAAAAAAACCGGGACCCCACGGGGAAGTGGGGGGAAAAAAAGGCAAAATGTTTGGTAAAGGGTTAAGCAAATATAGCAGCACTGAGTTTACAACAAGACGGGTTTATTTGTCTGGCAACAAAACAGCAAAACAGGTTTGAGGTTAAAAAGGGCAGGAAGCTTCAGAATCAATTAAAACTCACATCAACTGTCAAAAATTCATGGATTATTTCCAAGCATTTTACTTCAAGGAATAACGCAAGTTCAATTTACAATGTGGATCAAGATCACATAGCAAACAACATGCAGCTTGATGTTGGCTCTGTACAAAAAGAACAAATTTTGGACTTGACTAAATTGACTAAATTGAAAGCTTTTGCACTCTGCAGCAAATAATAAATTGAGCCATGCTCTGGCAAAAGGGGGCTTAAACCATCAAATACTTCTGGATTCGTAATAGCCACTTCTTTTAACAACCAACTTAATCATGAGGTAGACTGGTCCCCATACATACAAAAAATTGACCAATAGCGAAAAGTTTCGGCCCAGGTCAGCCTGTGAGGACTGCGCAGGCTGACCTGGGCCGATACTTTACGCAGATGCATTAGGCCCCCTTTTCACAGAGCATGGCTCAATTATTAGTAGTACAAATGATGATTTCTGACTTTGATAGGGTAGAAAACATTGTGGGAAAAGGAGAAAATGCTGGTTACCAGCACTTTCTCCTTTTCCCACAATGTTTTCAAAGCCTCCTTTCTCAGAGTCGTTAAAACTTGGGATTGTGTGGTAAAGAGTTAAAGAAATCTGGCTGCTATATAATTATGTAAACAAGTTATCTGTCAGACAGGAAGCTTATGAATCAATTAACCCTTTACCAATCAATTCCAAGTTTTGACAACCTGGCAGAGAAGACGTTGAACAACATAGTCAGAAGCAGAGAAAATGTGTGTAACCAGCATTTTCTCTACTTCCCACACTGTTGCCTCTCACAGACAAATCTGGTGATTTGAGTCACTATCATAGAGTCTTCTGCAAGTGCTTTCAATTTGAACAAATCTAAAATTTTGTAATCTGGTAAAAAGCTAACACCATTTTCATTATTCAGTTATATCTTGGCAGCCAGTGCACCTATCCATGCCTTCCAAGTGTTTTCTTTTACCTGTACTTCTCAGAACATTCTTTCCAAGCCAATGGATGCTTTCCCACAAAACCATCACTGAAACAATTAATCAGCAGTGGGAGAAGAATGAATCCTGTCCCATTGACTACATATCAATCCTCAGAAAGAAATTGGCAGTGGTTGGAATTTGACCCAAAGTCTCTCTGGTTTCAAGCAGTGTCCATAACCAACTGAGCTACCTGACTCAGCCATCGGGGTCGTTAAAATTCTCAATTGTTTGGTGAATGGTTTAACTTGTGTTAATTGTCAAAATACATAGATTATATGGCTTGCAATACGCGAAAAGGGGCATTCGGACATTTGTGTAAAGTGTCATCTGGGATCAGCCTGCGCAGGCTAATCCGAGACGGCACTTTATGTCTACATTAGATTTTGCACTATAGTAGACTTGCGCAAAACAGAAAATCACATAAAAACAGAAAATGTCGTTTCGAATTAGCCTGCGCAGACTGCTCAGGCTGATCCGAGACGACACTTTACGCAGATGTCCAAATGCCCCTTTTCGCGTGTTGCAGGCCATATGCAGATATGTTAGCCTTAGGACAGCATAAGCTGCATCTACATATTATAGTGTTGATCAAGATCAGACTGGACAGCAAAACAGTTTGTGAGAGATAAGAACTTAACAAGATAGCCTTAACCCTTTACCAAACAATCTCAAGTTTTAACCAAGAAACACTATGAAAACATTGTGGGAAAAGGAAAAAATGCTGGTCACCAGTTTTTGTCCATTTCCCACAATGTTTTTTCCATCCTTTCAGAGAACTTCAGTTTATTTTGAATTTGTCATCCCCAGACTGCTTTCAACTTAAGAATGTCTAAAATTTGTTGTTCAGACTGTTTTACTTTGAAAGTATCTGCAGACAACAAAATTGATTTCAAATGGGCTGAAGTTTTCAGACAGGGTAGAAAACATTGTCAAAAATGGAGAAAATGATGGTTAAAAACTGATTCAAATAAGCTGAAGACCTCTGGTAATGTAGAAGGTATTTTAGCAAATGGGAGAAAATGCTGGTAACCAGCATTTTCTCCATTTTCCAAAATGTTTTCAAAATCTTTCTTCTCATGGTCATTAAAACACCAGATTATTTGGTAAAGAATTAAATTTGCACTGTGTTGATGTTTACTTCATCAAAATGCCTTTTTATCTAGCAGTCTACAGAATAATGTTTGCTTGATATTTATTGTCTGAATCAGCATTCCACAGTCATAAAATAGTAATAAAATTGAGAGGTGCGTAAGACTGAAAATTCTACTGAAAATTCTAGGGCAAGAGATTGCAATACAGAATGTGTCTTCTAACTTGAAGAAGTGGGTTACCAAAATTTCTTTACTTTTCCCAAAATATTTTCAAAAATCTTTCTTTCAAAGGGTTGTTAAAATTGTGTACTACAAGATTAAAAGACAAATTTTATTGTGTTTGTCATGTAATGATGTTGACTGCAAACACTTTCAACTCTGATGAGTACACAATATATTAAAAGAAACCTGGAGATGAAGGCTTAAAAAACATTGTGGGAAAAGAATAAAGCTGTTGGTAACCAGCATTTTCTCCTTCTCCCACAGTGTTTTCTACCCCATCATAGATAAATTCCATCATCTGAGCCACAATTAAATTTTTGTATACAAATGCTTAGAATTAGGAAAAATCTTGACTTATGTCATTCTGTAAAAAGTTGAATCTTCACCACACAATCCCAAGTTTTAACGAATCCAAGACATAAGGCCTCCGAAAACATTGTGGAAAAAGGCTGGTAACCGTTATTTTCTCCTTTTTCCACAATGTTTTCTATCCTTCCGAAAACAAATTTCATTTTTGACACACATTTATTTTGTCGTCTGCAAATGCTTTGAAAGTGGACAGTCTAGAAGTTTTTTGTTTGGGAAAGAGTGAACTGAAGTGTCTGTGAAAATACCAAACTCCTGGTTACAAGTCTCTACAGCCAGCCCAGGTGAAAGTATTTTTAGGCTTACCAATTTTAAGAGCACCAATTTAAAATTCTTCAAGAGTGATTCATTATCAGAGAGAAATGCCAAACAATCCTTAACTCTTTACCAAACGACAAAATTTTGGGACTCAACCAAATTGAAAGCATTTGCAGACGTCAAAATAAATGTAGCTCACATGATTTTTGTCTGATAGGGTAGAAAACATTGTGGGAAAAGGAGAAAATGCTGGTTACCATAATTTTCTCCTTTTCCTACAATGCTTTCAAGAGAACTTTTTCTCAGGGTCATTAAAACGTGATTGTGTGGTAAGGAGTTAATAGGAGTGGAACTATCTTTCAGGGGGTCTAACATCACCCATGGGGGACAATCACGTTTTTGGTATTGATACATTGCACAAACTATTTAAACACACCTTGTCATGAAATTTTAAAGTAACAATAAAGGCCAAATGTAAACAAAGCGGGTGTTTAAATGCATTTGAATTTATATCATACCACCTATGGAAACTATTGTGAAGATGACAATCTGTCATTGTATGGTCGGTCCAAGTGTTAGTCGCTGACAGAAATTAATTTCAAAACTAGGTTAAAACCTGCAAGGTAGCTGTGTCTTTTGTTTACTCTTTGTCCGATTATAAAATTCTTTTTTTCTGCCAGCGACTAACATATGGCCCGACCACACGAGAACAGACTGTCATCTATCCAATATTTTTCATACTTTTAAATAGTGTGATGTAAATTTAAATGTATTACGACACCTGCTTTGATATTTTGGCTTTTACTGGGCCTTTAAGCAATGACTACTGAAATCTTTAATTTTTCAATTCTCGTCTTAACCCTTAAAGCACCTTTCACGACTATAGCTGCCTTTGCAGCCAGTGTAGATCAAGATCAGGCTGCACAAAACATGCAGCCTGATCTTTGATCTACACTGTCCGCTTTGCTGAAACACTTTAGACAGAGGCAACCATGGAATTGCTATTATTTGGGTCGTATTTCTAGGGTGAAAATGTCTGATAGGTTTATTTGGCGCTCTAAGAGTTAAAATTTCATGACAAGGTGTTTGCAAATAGTATGAATTACTATGACATCATTATTGTATCATTAATTCATTAATCATTAATGATTATGATGCTGGTTGGTTGTATGGTGTTTAACTCCATTTCCAACATTATTTCAGTTATATCACGATGGCCAGTGCACCTATCCATGCTGTCCTGGAGTTTCTTTTACCAGTATTCCGCACAATATTCTTTCCAAGCCACTGGCTCTTTTCCCACATAACCATTGTCGAAACAATGGCCAGTGGTGAAAGAGGTGTGAATCCTGTAGCAATGACTATCATTAATCCTCAGAAAGAAATTGGCCGAGCCGAGCCGGGGATGAACATGATGCATGAATTCATAAGTCAAGCACAGAAGACAGAAAAAGCCTTAGCATTTTGTCAAAATTTCACCATTGCAGTGTATCTAAACAAAAACTACCTGATTGTCCCTGTAATTAACCATTTACCGCATGACAAAATTTTACACCTGTCCAAATTCGAAGCATTTTCAGACAATAAATTCAATGGGGCTTGATAACTGAGATTTTCTTTGAAAAGTCAGAAAACATAATAGTGAAAAGGAAAAATTCCTTTTTCCCACTATGTTTTCAAAAGCTTGCTCTTTCAGGGTAGTCAAAAATTGAGACTGTGTGGTAAAGGGTTAAGTCAAACTAGAATGTAGGCCATATTTTCACCGAATATTACTCATAACTTTGTGAGTTGTTTGCAAATGGTCTTTATTTAAGAAATTCTATCAACTGGAAAAGAGTTAAATGACTAAACATCTTAGGTCAGCCCCTTATCTTTGACAATCTGAGAGCAGAGTAACTAGACATGACAGAACCAACTACAACATCTGGAACACGATATTCAGTTAGGAAACAAAACAAGCAAGCCATGTGGGAGATATGACGTCTGCTGAAACAATCGAACAAGTGGGTAGCTTCTATTTTTAGATTAAGTCTAATTATCATAAATTGGTTGTGAAATTTACAGGAAAGCTGTGCCAATATTCTCTTCTCCAAGTAAATATGCTATTTGTAGAAACTGGGAGAAAGAAATGACACATCAATCTGATGTAAAAATAGTTGGCAGAAAAGCCACTCTAGTAACTCCACTGTTTTCCAGTCCTCTGTACAAGCCGACATTCACTGAAAATCCAAGCAATCATCGAACAGCAGATTTTAAAGCTTACTAGCATTTCATACTTTTCATGGATCTAGCTACCTTTTTACAATTGGTACAAACAGAGGCCAGGAGTAAAGGGCTGCATCTACCTCATCTTTGTATTGTATGCAAAATAATTTAGAAAAATTTCAGGAAAGGAAGCAATTGCTTTTTAAAAGCAACTGCTCCTTTTCTCATAATGTTCTCCAAAACTGTCTACTGTAGAGGCATGAAAAGTTGCCTTTGCACACTACTGGTTTAATGATGCGCAGGTAGGCAAGTAATGCATTACTCTGCAAAATAATCCTTCCGCTCGAAAGATTAATGGCAGTCTATTAACATCCACTTCTGCTTCATTCATAAAGAAAAATGTCATTTGTTCAAATGGTATGCAGTTAATAAACAACTGCCACTCTTTAGCAGACATCAAAATCCTTGACTTGTCCAAATTGAAAGCATTTGCAGATGGCAATTAAAATGTGGCTCAAATGATGGAATTTGTCTTTGAACAGGTCGAAAACAATTGGGAAAAGGTGAAATTGCTGGTTACCAGCTCTTATTTTTCTTTTCCCCAGAATGTTTTTAATAGGCTTTTTTCCCCAGAATCCATAAAACTCAGGACTGTGTCATAAAGAATCAATGCAGAATCCTCCTTGACTGACTAGTTACAGAATTATAGTTTGAAATCCAGAGGTTGTAGGCTTGATATCTACTGGTAGAAGGAAACAGCTGTTCATGATCCAAGTATTTCATGGAGTACTAGAGCAATGTTTCCTAACTTCCACCCTCTCCTATCATCAACGATGCAGCTTTTCTCTGTTTACATATGATTATTATGTCATCCGATGACATCGGGAAGTTTAATAATGACATCACACATATTTGACAACGTCGGTGCCATTTTGGATTGTTCATAAACCAGAAACGAAATATTTTGTGATTTTGTTGGCGTTCTTACAGACCTGGCTAAGGTGAGTTAATTTTTTATAGGTACACCATGTTGTTAATCAAGCTGTAAAACATGCGTTATTGAATTTTTTTCGGATGTAGGTATTTTATTATACCTTTGTCCACGTGTTTTAAGTTATAACCATTGCTTTCCTATTATCGACACCCCTCTATAACCATCAGTTTTATGTAGCAAGATTAAGTCATGAAATGTTTCTATCTTCTTGTAGACGATGTCAGCACAACTGCCAATAGCAATATCAGGTGCTAGGGCCATAGAAATGTTGAAAGAGAGAATAAGAAAAGACAAGAGGAAGAAGTCAAAGCAAACCGGAAAGAGGAGAGGTTACAGAAGAAAATCCAGAAGGAAGAAGAAAAGGAAAGAAAGAGAATTGCCAGAGACGAGTAGAGAAAGATGAAAACAGAAAGTACAGCGAGCAAGAGCCACTCACGAAGAAAGAAGAGAAAGGCAAAGTATAATGAAAATGATTCGGAGAATGAAAATGATGATATATATAGATCTAGCAAGTTACTGTTTGATGACGACAGTGATGATATCCAGGAGGAATTTGACATGTGCCCAGTATGTTACAAGGGAGATCAGCATCCATCCCGCTGGGTTAGATGTGAAATAGGCTATACACGGTAGCATTTTACGTGCGCACATCGCCCAGAATACGAGCTACTAGACGAAGATGAAAGGAAAAAATGTGAATTTGTCTGTCCGATGTGTCAGTGATTTGAGTTTCAGGGGAGATTTCTTCCTAGCAAAGGTGTAAAGTAACTAAGGTAGTTACGAACAAAATTTGCGTAAGTTTTGCGTAACTATAGTATCTGCTACGAGATAAGAGATAACTATCATGATAATTTAATAAAACTATTGCGATAAATCAAATTTTCCTGGAGACTCTATATTTTCATTTTATCTAGATAAAATTTCCAGGAAACTTTGATTTATCGCAATAGTTTTCTAAAGTAACCATGATAATTATCTCGTATCTTGTGGCAGAAATATGCCACCATACTATAGTTACGCAAATTTTGTACGTAACTATATTAGTAAAACGGGGCCCAGGAAATGTTGTTGTTAAAAGATGTTTGAATGAAGTTGGTATGCTGTTTAAAATACATTTGAAATTTGTTTTGGTATTAACGTAAAGTAGGCCTACTGATTTAACCCTTTACCTGACGACAAAATTTTGGACTTGACCGAATTGAAAGCATTTGTAGACGTCAAAATCACAAAATAAATGATGACGGAAGGGGGTTAAACTGTTTTTTAAAAACTTCTTGTGGGTGTCAATAATAGGAGTTGAAGGGTGTCGATGACAGGAACCTTTGTTGAATTTCATCAAATTGAGAGTAGCTGTTTCAAGGTATTTCATTGGTCGAATTTTGTTCGTATGAACCTAGTCATGGCATGAAATATCCAATGAAATCTTGCTTTATAAACCTGGTTATTTTCCGATTGGAAAAACGTATTGCTTGCCGAAATTCATGTTGGACTGCTTAACGTGTCGATAATAGGGTACATCTTCTGTATAAAACCTAGTATGTGTCTCACACTGACAGAAAGACAGACAGACAGAGAGACAGACAGACCCACTGATTTGAGGATACTTTACAGGCTGATTCCAGGATTACCTGCTAAAATTAAATAAACTAACAGACAGAACTGTGGATATCATACAAGGTTTTATTCATAGCAGCATTTGTCTTTTTTTTGTATCTAATCAAAGCTTCTACATATCTAACAATAAAATTTCCCAAGAAAACAAAACATGCATAAAAATTCTTTAACAATATCCAAAACAGTATGTGTATTTTTACCCTTTTATTTGAAAGCTAACTTTCAGCCATTTCATTCAATAAGACCCTTAATGACGAAATGTGTCTTTTGCTGACATTTACGATCAAAATTAAACATCAAAATCAAAAATTGCAGAATTAATGAATACTCCTTTTTTCCATAGACAGAAAAGCATAGGTGCTAAATATCAATACATAGTTAACATTTTCAAGAAATTTCAAATAAAAAATACACATGTTGAACAAAAGCATGGAGCTAAAATTTATATGTAATAAGAATTAAATCAATATAGAGCCAAACAAAACAGAGCTGAGGGCAATTCTAATGTTTTCACCAACAAAGCAGATAACATCCAACAGCACAGGATGTTTAGTCTGATCTTGATCCACTCTGATATCTTTAGATGTATTCTGATCTTGAAAGCTTTGAAAATGGAATGCATACATGTTCATATCTGTTTTACTTATTTGGTGTTCTACATGTTAAAATCCTTGCTCTTAAACCCTTTACCACATAATCCTGACTTTTAATGACCCTGAGAAAGAAAGTTTTTGGAAAACATTGTGGGAAAAGGAGAAAATGCTGGTAACCAGCATTTTCTCCTTTTTCCCAAAAAAAAAAACAATGTAAAATTTGTGAGTCACATTTAGTTTGTCATGTACTAACACATTCAATTTGGAACTTTGCCATTTGGTAAACAGTTAACAAACAATAATGTGTTGGCAAAAAAGCCTAACAAAAAAGGCTTTCGGAAAATGAAGTGGGGAATAAGAGAAAATGCAGTGTTTTCTCCTTTTCCCCACCATGTTTGCTACCCTTCTACAGACCAAAACAGCTTTAGAACCTTATTTAATCCTTTACCAAAGAATTCCAAGTTTTAATCACACACCCCCCCCTCCCCGGGGAAGAAGACTTTGATATTATGGAAAAGGAGAAAAGTGGTTGTAACTAGCATTTTTCCTTTTTCCCCACCAGTTTCCATCCTGTCGCAGACAAATTACTGTACCTGTAAGGCATGTAATTAACTATTTACTACACGAGAAAATTTTAGACCGGTCCAAATTGAAAGCATTTGCAGACGACAAAATAAATGTGACTGAAAAATTGAAATTTGGTTTGGGAAGGGTAGAAAACATTCTGGACTGTCTGGTAAAGAGTTAACATGTAAAGACATGCTACTTCATGGTGAGCTATGATTCCCAAACACTTTATTTACTCAAAAGAAAAAAAAAGCATGAATTTAATGACAGATAAGTTTTGGTTAACATTTAAAATAAACTGAATTTTAAACACATGAGCAGCACATAATTAACCCTTTACCACACAGCAAAATTTAAGATCTATCCAAATTGAAAGCATTTGCAGACGACAATTTCATAGTGGCTCAAATGACGCAACTTTTCTTTGATAGGCAAGAAAACTTTGTGGGAAAAAAAGAAAATGCTGGTTACCAGCATTTTCTCCTTTTCCCTCAATGTTTTCAAAAGGCCTCTTCTACAGGGTCGTTAAAAGGCGTCATTGTGTGGTAAAGGGTTAAACAGAGTTTAAGATTAACATTGAATACTTTCATAGAAAATAAGAAACATAAAAATCATTTAAATGGTATAGTCCTATGGTATTTACGCCCCGCCCGGGTGGCTCAGTGGTGAGCGCGTCGGACTCATGACCTGGTGGTTGTGAGTTCGATACCCGGTTGAGGCGAACTTTCTCTCCGGTGTATTTTCGCCTCTCACCTCTGCTGAAGCATGTGAGAAAAGTAGTCGGTGGCTTTGGAAAGAAAGTTGTGTTAGTACTGGTGTGAGAAAGCCAGGAAACACATGTGCGTCACCGACCGCCATGATATGACGTTAGCTGTTAAAGTGGCGTTAAACCCCAATACAATCAATCAATCAACCTATGGTATTTACACATTTCCATACACATATGTCATTTGTCATTGCCTTAAAGCGAATGGCTTTGAAACAAACAGGGACAAATAACCTCTGCTTCCTTTGGTCACTCTTTAAAGATTGATGGATTTTTTACCCTTCAAAACACAATCCAAAGTTTTACAGACTCTGAAGAAAAAAACTTTGAAAACATTGAGGGAAAAAGGAAAAATACTGGTAACTAATGTTTTTCCCTTTTCCTACAATGTTTATTACCCCATCATTGACAGAAATCATCATCTGAGCTAAATTTCTCCTCTGCAAGAGCTTTCAGTTTGGTCCAGTCCAGAATTTTCTCATCCAGTAGATCTAACCCTTGCCAAACACTTCTGGGTTTTAACAACCCTGAGGAAAAAAACTTTAGAAAAAAATTGTTGAAAAGGGAGAAAATGCTGGTAACCAGCATTTTCTCCCTTTTTTAACAATGTATGCTAACCATCAAGAGACAAATTCCATCAATTTAGACATATTGTATTTAAATTGTTATAAATCTGCAAATACTTTTCCAATTCGGACAAGTCTATGGCCCCCGTTACACTAAAGTCGTTCTCAGAATGTTCAAAACTGTTCTAAAAGTAATCTTTAAACAGCTTGAAAATGCCTTGAACAAGTAGCTTTTAGTTGGCTAATTTATATGATGTGATCATAAATAGTATCAGACATTGTAAGAGGTGAAGAAAATGCTGGAAGAAGTTACCACCATTTTCTTCTTTTCCTACAATGTTTTCAACAGCTTTCTATCTCAGTACCACTAAAAGAAGGGATCATCCAGTTAACAGTTAAGAAAGAAATGGATGGAAGTATATTTAGTTGTGTTTTATTGGAATCAGTTTCTCTCTCGGACCCTCAATGGCTGGTAATGGCGCTTCGATCGTTAAAATGCCCTCTGTGCTTAGTTTTGATGTCATTCTTTCTGCCACGACATCCTTTGGCAATTGGTAGGAGCGGTTGTATTCACGGAACACACTTTTGTTTGGATCTTTCTCGTCATGTCTACCTGAAACAGTAAGCGTGTTTCCAGAAGTTCTGACCTGAATTTCTTCTGGTTTAAACTGTCGCAAATCAAACTGAAGCTGAAATTTTCTCGTACCATCTGCATAGGTATGGACTGGATTTTCCATTCGGAAGTTTTCTGACAGCCTCCAGTCATCCACAGTTGCTGGTGGGGTATATTTCTGCACGTTAGTGAACATCTTATCCATCTCAGAGTTCATCCGTTTCATCTCTCGATCAAAGTCTGCCATCTGTCTCTCTCTGGATGGATAGTGTACCAGACTTGAGGAGAATTCTGGGGGCGGGGGTGGCGGAGGGAGGCTGGTAGGGAAAGGTGGGGTGTGGTGCACTGGGGTCAGTTCCCATCTGGGTCTCCAAAAATCAGTGTCATGGTAACGGGTCTCATATCTGGTTGGAATTATTCTTGAGTACTCCCAGTTACTGCTTAGATGTGACATGTTTCTGCACCCAATATCTTTTACCACAACAAATACTATTAATCCCAAAAAGTACTGTCAAGAAAGTATCTTTGTAAATAGTTCAACTCAGGCGACAAATACAAACTGTCAGAGTTTCCCACGATATCAATCTTTTATCACAGAAAGTTTTAGTATCTTTATACAATGTTTTAAGTATGTGTAGCTTTAATAGTGCCTTTAAATCCAGTTACGAGCAAGAAAACTCTAACCTACTGACTATTAAGTTCTCAAAGTGATCACCTACTGTTTGATACAATGGTCCACCACTGAAATAAATCACAATGACCAGTAAATGGTCACCCTTATTGCTTATCCCTTTCTCTGGCTTAACCCTCTAAATCTCCAAATAAAACTACAAATTAAACACTGTATTAGAATTTAAAAAGAAATCATGACAAACTTTGATGAAAAAATTGTTAAAAAACAAACAATTTTTAAATTTGCCCCCCCCCCATGGTTTCATATCTCTTTTCATTTGCAATGTGATGTGTTTAACCCTTAACCACACAATCCCGAGTTTTAACGACCCTGAGAAAGATGACTTTCCAAAACATTGTGGGAGAAGGAGAAAATGCTGGTAACTCCTCCCAAAATGTTTTCTACTCTTTCAAAGGTACAGTAAATGGCATTATTTGAGGTATTGTTAGACTGTTGTCTGCAAATGCTTCCAATTTAGGCATGTCTCAAATTTTGTCATGTAATAAAGAGTTAACAGTAAGAACAGTCAATTTTATTTACCCTCCTGCACTTAAACCTGGTTTTAAAAAAGAAGTCCAAAATCTATGGACTTTGAGTTGCAAGTTTCTGATTCTGATAGTAGCAAAATAGTAATGCAAAGTATCCACTAAATTTTGTTCACATGTCGGCTATTTAATAACTTGAAGTTATAATCACCAAACATCAATGTTCACATTCTACTGTGATGTATACTTGACAAGGATTCCTCTCTACATAAAGGAGTAAAATTTTTATATTCCAAACGAGTCAAAAAAAAAAAAGTACCAACATTTCTTTTTTTTTTCATTTCTGTTCATGATATTTTTAACAAAACGAATCAATTAATTCCCTTTATTTTAGATATTTTCTTTTTTTTCCCAAAAACAAACAGTACTCCCCAGAGAAAGTGATAAACTTCTTTTTTTAAGACATAAAACTCCAGGTACATCAACAACTTTAGTAAATTATTACCACTTAATCTAGTCTATATAATTTTCCAATTACCACTGACAAACACTTCAGCCACTGTCTGCCTTATATACAGTACAACACTACAGTCTCTGCTATTTGGAGAGGCCCTGCTTCAGTGTCTTATAAATCATGTCTGACTCATGGAAGAAAATATTTTACCATCCTTCTTTCACTTCTCTTTAGCCTTCCAACCATTTACAACACAATTCTGTGTCTTAATGACGATGGGAAGGATGGCTTTTGAAAACATTGTGGGAAAAGAGTGCAGTCATCACTATATACGCCGCCATATGGCTGCTATTTCAAGCAGCTAGCTATAGAGATGAAAGTGTTGGAATTTCTAGCACCTGCCTGGGTAGCTCAATGGATATATTGTGTTACTTGTGATCTAAAAGGTTTACGCACAGACTGATGGATGGACAGACGGACGCACAACAGACTCGTTGGTCATTGGCTTTGATTAACCAATCAAAATATGAAGTTTCATGAAATTATGTTTTGAAATTTGCAGATGACAAATGTAACTCAAAACATGAAATTTGTCTTTCATGGAGTAAAAAAACAATGTGGGAAAAGAAGAAAATGCCACGAGCATTTTCTCTTTTTCCCACAATGTTTTCAAAAGGCTTCTTCCTCAAGGTTGTTAAAAGTCGGGATTGTGTGGAAAAGGGTTACCCATACATATATTTATGTATTTACTTTACTCTGTGAAACAAGTTCTTACATTTTATATCAATCACTTTGGTTGATTGCTTCCTCGAAACCTAGCCATAACTTTTGCCGTTATGTGGATAGTCCCAATGGTTGACCCCGGTCATCATTGGATTTGAATCTTGAACCTTCAACTGATGTAAAAGACCAAAGCTCTACCCCTACACCAATGCTTGTAACCAGCATTTTCTCTTTATCTCACAATGTTTTCTACCCTTTTCTGACAAATTTTGTCATTTGATCTCCTTTTCAATTGTCCTCTGCAAAATGCTTTCAATTTGGACAAGTCTAAAATTTTGTTGTATGGTCAAGAGTTAATTATTTTTGGACATATTTGATAACTGATACGACTTTTATCCATTTACTCACAATTTACTTACTGTTTGATGGAAGAAAAAATCAAAAGACTCAAAGTCCTGGAAAGCGGATTTGTGGAGTAGCATAGAGCTGTATGTTATAATAAAAGGAATCACATCACATGCAACACATGTGTATATAATCACTTTAAAAGGGAGTTAGCAAGGGCAAGGAGGAGTCGTTCTGCAGAGCGGGCTGCGCAGCGAAGTTGAATTGTATTTGCTAAAATTGAAAGTAGAATGGGCAAGCGTGTAATGACAGTATAATGACAGTATATTTGGTTCAGGTCAAACCAGTAACATAGTACAGAGCCACCATGCATGCATCGTTACGCATGATGTATTTGGTTCCAGTCAGAACAATCACAGTATGCAGATTTGCTATACAAATCCACTAAAAAGCACACAAAAATTGAGAATGATTTACAAGAAGGGCCTTACAAAAGATCAAAGGGTAGATCTTTCTGGCAAGAAAATTTGCCTCTTCCCCATTTCACACATTCAACCTTTATACAACAATCTTTCAATGACCCTGCTCAAAAAGACAATGAACAACATTGTGTGAATAGGAGAAAATACTGGTTATCAGCATTTTCTCCTTTCCAAAAATGTTTTCTACTCTATCAGAGACAAATTTATCCTGGCATTTGAGGTGTTTTTATTGTGTCATCTGTAACTACTTTGAATATGGACCAGTCTGAAGTTTTCTTGTCATGTAACCCCTTTATCACACAATCCAAAGTTTTAACAACCCTGAAAAAGAAGCCTTTTGAAAAAATTATGGGAAAAGGAGAAAATGCTGAAAACCATCGTTTTCTTCTTTCCCACAGTGTTTTCCATCTCATTAAAGACAAGCTCCATCACTTCAGGTGCATTTAAATTGTCGTCTGCAAACGCTTTCAATTTGGACAAGTCTACCTTATTGCTATTGAGAAAAGAGGTAAAGAATTAATGATGATGAGCAGGTAAGTAATTACCTGTTACCAGCTTCTCAGAAACACCTTACGATGTTTACAACATTACAATCCATTGCATTACAAAAACAACTTGCAAGGTAGTTATTGTAGTTTTTGAAATCCTGAGAAAAGGCTTGCTTTTTTCCAACAGCATTTTCCATGTCATTCAAAGATATTTTCTACACCTTTAACTTCTTGCCTTTTGTATGGTTTTAAATTGTTCTAAGTAGGTTTTGAAAATACTGTTCTGTTTCAGATGCCCATTTTGATTTTTAACCAAACAACAAATATTTAGACTTGTCCAAATCAAAAGCATTTGCTGATGACAAATTAATTATGGACCAAATGTAGGAATCTACATTGGAAAGCATAGAAAACATTGTGGGAAAAGGAGAAAATGCTGGTTTTCCCCAATTTTCTCCTTTTCCCACAAAGTTCTCAAAATCGTTTTTTCCTAGGGGTGTGAAAACTCAGGATTGCTTGGTAAAGGGTTAATAATGTTGAAACTAGAGGCCCTTGAGGGCCTGAAATCACTCTACTGGCAGTGATTTTGCTTTTTTGCCAGCATGTATTATGAATTATGATGTGAAAAGAAAAAAGGCAAAAAAAAAACATGAAAAAAAAGGTGGGTGTTCTTACAACTGGGCATGAACCCACTAAGTGTAAGCCAAGGCATGGTGAATTGAACGTGAAATTCCAAATTTGATAGGGTTTCAGTACACCTTGTACTTTACAATCCCAGCAAATCTCAAAGGAATGTGACAAAAAATGTGGATTTTGTTGAGTAAATAGTACTAAGTTATCAAATGGCTGCTTTTCCTGAACAGATTA
This sequence comes from Hippopus hippopus, assembly GCA_946811185.2. Classification (NCBI taxonomy): domain Eukaryota; kingdom Metazoa; phylum Mollusca; class Bivalvia; order Cardiida; family Cardiidae; genus Hippopus; species Hippopus hippopus. The sequence goes on along the minus strand of OX328098.1, from coordinate 45,963,388 downwards.
CTAGATTTTCTTCACTTGTACTAGAGTTCAATCCTTTGATGTACCAAACAATCTTTGAAAGTTTCAAAAGAATTGGATCAAGACTGTGGACTTCATTGCCTAAACAAGAAATGGAAATTTTCAACTTTAAATGGCTACTTTTCCCATACGGTTTGTTGGATTCTTTTCAAAATCAATAGGGTTCAAGCTATTGATGAGACAAACTGTGCAAGTTTCACAAAAATCTGATAATAAATGGAGACTGTATCATGTAAACAATAAATGGAAATGTTTAACTTGAAATGGCTACTTTTCCCATACGGTTTGTTGGATTTTTTTCAAAATCAATAGGGTTCAAGCTATTGATAAGATTAACAAACTGTGCAAGTTTCACGAAAATCTGACCACAAATGCAGACTTTATTGCGTAAACAAGAAATTGCAATTTTCAACTTCAAATGACTACTTTTCCGAAACTGTTTGTTGGATTTTTTTCAAAATCAATAGGGTTCAAGCTTTTGATGAGATAAACAAATTGTGCAAGTTTCATGAAAATCTGACATCAAATGCATACTTTATCGCGTAAACAAGAAATTGCAATTTTCAACCTCAAATGGCTACTTTTCCCATACTATTTGCTGGATTTTTTTCAAAATCAATAGGGTTCAAGCTATTGATGAGATGAACAAACTGTGCAAGTTTCATGAAAATCTGACATCAAATGCAGACTTTATCGCGTAAACAAGAAATTGCAATTTTCAACTTCAAATGGCTACTTTTCCCATACTGTTTGTTGGATTTTTTCCAAAATCAATAGGGTTCAAGCTATTGATGAGATAAACAAACTGCAAGTTTCATGAAAATCTGACAACAAATGCAGACTTTATCGCGTAAACAAGAAAAAGACTAACGGACTGACAGACAGACGGACGGACGACGGAAACCATACCATGACATAAGCTCTGCTGGCTTTCAGCCTGTAGAGCTAAAAAGAGACACACTGTCCATTTCTGAGTTTGATATTTGGGAGCATTCCCTTCATCAACTCTTGACCAAACCGCACAATTTAAGACTAGTCCAATTACAAAGCCTGTACAGATGACAAACTTAATCTGCCTCACATAATGGCTTTTGTTCTTAAAGGGCTAGAAAACATCATGGAAAAGAAGAAAATACTGGTTACCAGCATTTTCTTCTTCCTAAGGTCATTAAACCTCAAATAAGGAGACTTTACAAAGCACTGAGGGAAAGGAAAATATGCTGGTAACACATGTGGCATATTTATTTTGTCGTCTGCAATTGTTTTTCAGTTTTGACAAGTCTTCAAGTCTGTCATCTGGGAAAGAATAGGGAAAAAATACTGGATATCAGTATTTCATTCTATTCCCACACTGTTTTTTAGGACTGTTTGGTAAAGGATTAAGCATGTTCACAAACATCATTTTTCAAAAAGCAGGTAAACAGGGAGGGGGTGGGTGTGTTTTGGTAGTAAAGTCTGCCTTAGGCATTGCAATACTTTTGCTCTGTCCTTGTACGAAGGCCAAATAAGTGAGTATACAAAGGAACAAAATGAAGATGAAAATAAATAACCCTTTTCACACAGAGAAATGAGAGCAAATTATTGTACTTCAAAGCTATATTGTCTTGAATATCCCTTAGGTAAAGAAAAAAGGAAATATTTTAGGATTCAAAGTGTAAAACTGGTCATCTTTATTCTTCACTCATACCTACCGTAATAAACTGTACATGCACACTTTCAGTGCAGGATGGTCTGTTAATTGGTTTTTTTTTTAATAGAAAACTATACCAATACCTGACACATCTTTACCAAAACATGGTATTATTTTGTACATGACTAACCCTTTATCAAACAACCCTGAGTTTTAACAAACCCCGAGGAAGAAGGCTTGTACAGACATGCTGAGAAAAGGAGAAAATGCTGGCAACCAGCCTTTTCTACTTTTCCCACAAAGTTTTCTATATTTTTTAAGACAAATACTATAATTTTCGCCAAAACATTTTTGTCATCTACAAATTCCTTCAGTTTGGGAGAGTCCAAAACTTAGTTCTTTGGTATAGGATTAATATCAACAATAATGAAGGGATAAGAACATTTTCAAATTGCACATTTTCAGTTTATTATTTTTTGGTTAATTCTTTAAGAGTTTTTTAACATACTTGCGCCATGCTCTGATAAAATGGGGTTAAGGATAGGGCACCCTACTGGGAGATGTGTAACATTGCTTTTCATCATACGGATTCGGCTAAGACTCGGGTAATCCATAATCAATGCAGGGAACCAGCATCTATTGGCCCACTGATTACGGATTACCCGAGTCTTAGCCGAATCCGTACGTTTTTTTGACGATGTAAGGCGATGTTACAGGAATCAGCATTAGGATGCCCTATCCTTATATGGAATGCAGACATTGTAGTCACATCCTCCTTTGTATTTATAGTTGGCAAAATGTCCTTAGCCAAAACATTCTTGACCGAAACGTCTTGACTAAAATGTCTGCCACCCCTTTCATACATCTCTGCAATGCATTATATCAAGCAAGTCATCACATTATTATGGATCTATAAAATCCATTTTTTCTAACAACCAGCTGAATACTGAGAAAAACTAGTCCTTTGACATGCAGAAAATTCACCAAAAGCAAAAAGTTTTGACCTGGGTCAAAATTAAATCCCTCTTTACAGAGAATGGCTCATTATGTATTGAATATTTTCTGTGTATAAAAAAAACGATCTAAATAACTCTCTACCACATAAAAAAATTTTAGACTTGTCCAAATCAAAAGCATTTGCAGGCAACCAATTAGATTTGGTTCAAATGACAATTTCAATCTCTGAAAGGGTAGAAAACATTGTGGAAAAAAGGAGAAAATTCTGATTACCAGCATTGTATCCTTTTCCCAAAATGTTTGCAAAGGCTTCTCCCGCGGGATTCTTAAAACTCAGGATCATGTGATAAAGGATTAATGCATTCCAAAAGCCACATCTGTCAGAATATCTTGTCAAAAATATTGCATCTTGATCTCGGACTGTTCTGATCATTACTTCTTTGCAACAATCCTTTCTGAAATGCCCATCAAAGCACCTGATATAGTGCTTAGAGCACTAAAGATTAAACACATTTCATGACACCAACATTAAGACTTAGATCGCCTAATATACATGGATCCGTGGAAATCGATATTTGACCAATCTGGTAATCGCATTTATTTTATCCGATGTGCAGCCTTGTTGTCTGCTATTTCGGCTCCCAAATAAACGAGTGTTAACGTTGGAGGGGTGCGGTAGTATTTATTTATTTTGTGTTTTAAACGTTTGAAATTAAAAAAAAATTTAAAATATGTGCTTTGCGAACGTATACCGCTGACGTGAGATCATGCAGAGGCTTAGACAAGTTTGAATTATGATAATGACTGAAAATGGAACATATGTAAATAGTTCTGATCAGCGCTACATTACACAATGGATTAATTAATGCTATAGTTTTTTTTTGTTTCCTCTGAAAGAGACAAAATTTTTCAAAGTAGAAAACAAAGGTAAAAATAGATCTATATGAAATACTAATAAAAAGAAAGTATGTCCACTTGAATATGTAACCTTGTTCAATAACCTATGCACATACAAAAAGTGACACTTGTCATCAATGTTTCAGTTTGACGTTAATCTTAACCCTTGGTGCATGAAAAATCTGCTGAAGGTGTAGATATAGATCAGATTGCAAATAACATGCAGTTTAATCTTGGACTAAAAGTATCTGCTGTTTACAATAAGCATACTGACATGTATTCCTCACTACATAATCCTCACTAAAAGTAGAATTGAATTATGAAAAAGCCAAACTTCTGTTCTGTTCAGGTCGAAAGGCAACTTATGTTAATCTAATAAACTTTTGACTTAGTCATATTAAAGTGGATTAGCACATCTGCCATTTCAAAGGGTGTGTCGGTAAACTGTTAACTGATAGGAATTGTGTTTGATTGCAAACCAATTTGCCACTCTAATCAACTTGACCACTGTTTTCTTCAGTATATCATAAGATAAAACAAACTACCGTAATGATACTATCAAGTTTGTAATTGACTGACAGCACACTTGACGCATTTTGAAATCATCCCACAACCCTTTTCCCCTTAACTTGAAATTGAAATTTTTCATAATCTTACGCATCTCTGTAGAATCAAACTATCTATAAATTTTTCGAAAGGCTTGTAATTCAGGGTTATTTACTTGGGTTTGATGTTGAGATGACTTTACTAGCCTTACGAAAACAATAAGTATCTTTAATTCTATTATTCTGTGGCAAAACGGAGTTTTGTTGATGTGTTTTATTCTTTCTCGTTGAAGTTCAAAAACTTTGCTAAAACAAGTAGATCTATTACATTGTCCATAGCCCCCGTAATTCACCCTTTTTGTACCTATCCTTGAGTAAATTAGTTCAAGCATCTTTTAGTTACTTACCGAGAATTCATCATCGGCAGAAACATATAACAGAAATATTTTTATCCAAAATTTTATTGAGAGAAACAGTCATGACAGCACGATTTAAGTAGCCTATCTGCTATACTGTAATGTATTTACTGTGGTTGTTTGGGAGCCCTTGGCAACAATAACCAAGGAAGTCGGTTTATCTTATCACCACGGATCCATGTATAGATGATGAGCTTGCAGGGAGATCCAGGTTCTGAAAGGTTTCCAGGAACTATCTCAATTGAACTCATAAGAAAGACAACTCTCGATTGCGATTTTAAAGTCAGACAATAATTATCGTTCTTGAAAAGTTTCTGTCGAATACACCCAGATTTCACACGTTTCGCACTTAAAAGGTCATTCCGTAGCCGCTTAAATAGCATTTTTAAGCTTAGGTATTCCCTTGGAGTGAGAGAAAAAAATGTTTGAACAGCGTCCTGAAACAAAATAAGAAAAAAAAGGATACGCTGTTGATTCTCTGACCAGGGTTCCGATACAATCATTCATGGTTTCTTGATCTACGGTTTAGGATCCCTAACAAGACAATTACAAAATAAACGAAATGCCTACCTTGTTCATGGATAGCTTTTCTAGGATGTCCTACTTGCTACAGCTCTGTCACACCTCGGCTCAACCCACTAGTCGAAGTTTTGTCGAAATCAATTACATTTTCGTCACAAAGTGGTTTCGCCACCAGAATATTGCGCCACAAGGCGATTTCGCTCCTAACGCGACTTGAAATACATAATATACTGATCACAAACTTTGGTATGCTGTAACTTAAAGATATATGAATAGTATTATTCAGTTTATTCAGATCACACAACAAGGAGGTGTTTTTTTTTTTTTTTTTTTGTCCATGAATCCTGAAATTCATAATATCTGAATGAAAGACAGATTTACTGGTCAACCAGTGGAAAAAAATCTTCCGTTGAAAATGTCCAGTCCTTGAGACCTTGTATATCACGACATTTTCAGAATTTAACGGCTCACCTCTTTTATATTATCTCAACCAATGTCAGATAAAACAACAGAGTAAAAACTGTATTCTGCCAAAGAAAGCAGGCCTATATAACAAGACTATAAAGAAGGAGAAACATTCGTTTAGCCTGTCAATCGAAAGCTTTGTCTTCAACACTTCTTCAGTTTACGAGGTTAATTTTTGATAACTCTTGGATCTCCATGGAAGTTCAACTTTTGCAAATGCTGGGTTGCGTTTGTTGTATTTTGAAAGCATTAACTGCATTTGATCCAATCATATAGGTATGCAATCATAAAATACATGTACTTGTCAAGCTTGGTTCAGAGTACTTAATGTAACTGAGTTAACCGTTCATTATTTATAAAACTGGATAAAACCGAGTTCGTTTTTAGCCTTTTCCTGTTAACCATATATATATATATATTAGTCCCATTAAGTGGTAACAGTTTACCAAGTACAATACGAGTGTTGGTTTTTGCAGATCTAAGCTTCTTCTTCAGGACATATATAATTGTTTGCCATTTAAAGTCTTAATTAACAAATTGTCTACAAAGCACTGGCCCATTTCCAGAAGATGACATTTACTTAGCAAAGCATATTTCTCATTATATGTAAAATCAATAGAGGTACATGTTTAGGGCTAGGCTTTGAAAAATCTTAAAGTTCCTACACTACTCATTTCAAGCCAAATATAACCCATTTCGTCGATATTTTATCAAAGTATAGTCATTCTTGTGGCTTCATGACAAATATTACCCCTGGCAGTTGCGAGATTGCACCGATTACGACGGATAGAAAATGCAATTTTGGAATTGGCGGCTATCCACGCATGCAATCGAGGATACAGCATAATGCTTGTCACGTAACTGTATACAACATTCACCTTGTAAAATGGAGTCGAGATACTCTACACAGATATACTATAGCAACAATCTATGCCACAAGAACACAACAGCAAATTACTCGAGGATGTCGGAAATTTTAAATCGAGAGCGCAGTGGAATGATTTCAAAGAAGGTAGAAATGTGAATTTCGTACGCACAGTATAAGCCTGGAAGTATGCATTGTATTTGATTTGGGATTCTGCACAGTGAGGGATTTTCACTTGGGTGTTAAAAAATGTGTTCACACAGTAAGTGAAGCTGATATTTTTACATTTATTTTACTATTTATTATTTGAAAAAAAAAAAAGTCATGCCCAGTTACTTTTTTGTGCTGTGAAACTTCCGTAGAGCAGTAGGGATGCCTTGATCAGTTGACCGTGCTGAACATAGAGATGATCTTTTCTTAACGCAATGCCGTTTTTATTCGATTGCTCAGCATTAAAAAAAAACAACTGTTTTCTCAACGGAAAATGTAAAAATAGTTTCTTTATTAGTATTTTTGTGAGAATAAGTAGACTACGATCTTGCTTATCCTTCGTTTAAAATGGCATATTGAGAAGAGAAATTTGTACAGATACTTGTAAGCATTTAATTAATAGATCTCAGGCGACTGTCCAGAATCGAAAGTTTCTCAGCGTGCCATTTTAGAAAAAGGATAAAGAAGATTGTAGTCGACTGTGTTACCAAACCTAGACATGTTTTCACAAAAATATTAATAAAGAAACCGTTTATACAATTTCCGTTGAGAAAACAGGTTTTTAAGGCTGAGTAATCGAATAAAAACGGCATTGTTTTAAAAAAATTTCATCTGTATTTCTAGCATGATCAGGGCATCGTCATTGCTCTAAGTAAGACTCACAGCACACGTATATGTGTTCATGATGTGGTCGATACATAATAAATAAATATCTGGATGTGAATATTTTATAATAAGTATCAAAAATAGATGAAAAAGATATAGCTTCACTAATCGCATCCTCGGTGACCCAGTTTCGATTCATTCTGTAAACGCCCCTGGGTTATTTCGCTGCCGTTTCCTCGTTCTCATGAATTATTCATGAATTATTCTTTGAGAAAATTTAAACTATTTTTATCACAAATACGCCGCCATTTCTCTTTTTTACTTGTCGATATCCAATCACACCATTCGTTGCAAATCAAGCTTAGAATACTTTAAATATGGCGGCGCCCATCAACACCACAATCGAGAAGCGTTTTTAAAAAAGAGATTTTCGGCGTAACACCGAAAGATTGTCAGTTAAAATCGTACACAAAGATCGACAGTGTCGTCCGTGTATTGCAGAATGGCATATCTCACAGGAGACAAGCACGCCGACGGCCGCCATATTTGTTGACAACCACGGGTTTTTTCCGGGTTTTTTTTTTTTGTAACGGAAGAAATGAAATTATCTTCTCTACAAGAGAGTATCATTATGTTATCGATCTTTCGATTGGCTATTAGGGTACTTCCCGACCATATGAATATCCATAAGAAACGACGATTTGCTAGTCAATTTTCCCAGGGGTGATGCATGGAGAGTAACGTAATGCTTCAAACCGAGGTTCCGAGGATGTACTTATCGTGTGAACAATTTTTTCAACACACAACTGAAAGACCGTCACTGTACAGAATCCCAAGTCACATACAATGCATACTTCCGGTCCCACACTGCACCATATGTGTACATTAACATTTAGCGTTTTTTCTATTATTATTATTATTATTGCTGAAAGAAGGGGAAAATACATATTACTACAAATAGATGAGTGCGCCATTTTCTGTGTTGAAACAAGAAGTAGATTTCCTTTTTTAGATGAAGGGTATGCGAGTACTCAAGCGATAAGCTATCACGATTCCCCCATTGTTTACAATTTTGACCAGACGTAATTTTCTCTTGACCAAGATTCATTCGCAATAACATATCTGAAACCTCTTTTCATTCTTTGGAAACACAGATATAGCTAATTTATTGGTTTAAACACAAATATTCGAGTTCCAGAAAGTCCACGGGTAGGAAACTTCATATTCAGAGCCAATGGCTCTGCCGAGAAAATGTTGTGTTGGCCTTCCGTTTCTGAAGATGTCGGCTGAAAAACAACCCCCCCCCCAAAAAAAAAACAGGTAAGCTTGTCATTATTTGTAATCATGTGTTCTTATGTCTTTGAATTCCCAAAAAGGAGAATGTCATGCAATGCTCTGGTCTTTCAACGTGTTTTCTATACTACGGAAAGTTGTAACAAGTGTACGATGTTGTCTGAATCATTTGTGGAGTGGGTTGACCTTGGCTAAAATAATACGTCATGGACCTAAATTCAGTCTATTATTGCCATATAATTGGCAATTAAAAGAGAGTCTTGCTGTCCCAAAAGCGTGAATTAATGTCTTGAAATGTTGCATTCACTGCTAGTAAAGAATTGAAAAGAAATAGCACAAAAAATGATGAAAATAAAAAAGGGCTCCGATTATGTGGACCAGCTCTGAATATGTAAGTCGGCACCGATTGTTAAGGCTTCCTTTCAAAAATTTAGTTTTCTGTAAACATTTACTTAGGATGTAGGCTTTGTTTTTCCGTTAACACCTTTCAGTCCAAAATGTAGTTCTATTGTTGGATGGAACATGACCGAATTTATGAAAATACAAAGGACTGGTATTGTCACGATTGAAAAATCCTGTCGAACATTAATCTATCTAAATTTTCAAAATACTTTTGTTTAGCTTTTGATTAACAGAATGGTCTATACATGTATATAGAATTTGTCATGCTTTCGTCGTAAGTGCAGCCCACGTGTAAGCAAAAAAAAAAGAGAAAAATATTTGGCGTCTTCGGAAGGCTGTTTGGTCTTGAAACAGTCATTAAAAAGCTAAATGGAAAATGTACCGACCGTAGCAGAGATGATGAATAGAAAAAAAAAAAACTTTTACGAATAGAATTTTTTTTTTTTACAAAACGTGAGAAATACAATTGACCTCTTCGCAATACACGCATCAGGGTATATGTGTGAACACTCTTAACTCTTTTTAATACTTAACACTACACAACAGTATGTCAGGTGGGTGGGGTATATACGAGTCTTTAACAACGAAAAAGAATCTATTTCACAAGCACGTCAAGACCAAAAAATGTTATTCTGATAGTACCTACTCAGTTCTTTCAATGTTCAATTAACCAGATGCATATTAGATCAGAAAATGTCACATATCAGTTATCTTTAAGCCGATGATAAACAAACATCCTTCCAAACAAAAAAACAATCACGTTTTGTGCAGTCTAATCTTGATCTACACTGGCTGCAGAACCAGCTAAAGTTGTGACAGGCACTTTAAGGGTTCATAATGAATAGCTTCGAGTTATTTATTTTTCTTTTTTCGTCCTAGATATTTGTATGAATGTCCTAAACATTGTCGTTTGCACTTGTTTCAGAAATCTCACACCGACCCCTCCCCATTTCTAATGTAGAAATCATTCACTTTACGCCGTAATTAGATTGAGATTGCAGCTCCAATATCATGATTTACTGAGTGTGTATGCAATTAGCTGTTTTGAGTCATTATTTAGGACAAAAAGGCAGTTGGAAGGGTCTTTGAGCGGTTTATGTAAATTTGGCACCTGTTTTGTCGGGGGTTTTCGTGTTTTGCCGTGCCTAGTAATTTTGATAAAGTAAAATTCTGACAAAAAAAAGTGCGTATTGTCCCGTTTTATTGGTATCCATTTGGTCTGCACGTGCTTAAAAGGATTTCGGTCATCGGATATTTTTTTCGGAGGAAGGTTTTTCAAAGCTTTAAGACTTTTAATGATTTCTTTAAGCAGACGTACACGTAAAATACATCATGAAAATTCCCTAAACTGTTCGAAAAAATGACGATACGCAGGGTTTTTTTTTTTCCCAGAATTTTACTCTTTTTCTTGATTAAAATTACTCGGCACGGCAAAACACGAAAACCCACGACAAAGAAGGTGCCAAGTTTACATAAACCGCTCAAAGACCCTTCAAACTGCCTTTTTATCCTAAATAATGATTCAAAACAGCTAATTGCATACACACTCAATATATCATGATATTGGAGCTAGAATCTCAATCTAATTACGGCGTAAAGTGAATGATTTCTACATTAGAAATGGGGAGGGGTCGGCGCGAGATTTCTGAACAAGTGCAAAAGACAATGTTTAGGACATTCATACAAATATCTAGGACGAAAAAAGAAAAATAAATAACTCGAAGCTATTCATTATGAACCCTTATAATGCCTGTCACAACTTTAATTGGTTCTACAGCCAGTGTAGATCAACATTAGACTGCACAAAACGTGATCGTTTGTTTGTTTGGATGGATGTTTGTTTACCATCGGCTTAAAGATAACTGATATGTGACATTTTCTGATCTAATATGCATCTGGTTAATTGAACATTGAAAGATCTGAGTAGGTACTATCAGAATCAGGGATCTATGAACATTTTTTGGTCTTGACGTGCTTGTGAAAGAGATTCTTTTCCGTTGTTAAAGACTTGTATATACCCCACCCACCTGACATACTGTTGTGTAGTGTTAAATATTAAAAAGAGTTAAGAGTGTTCACACATATACCCTGATACCTGTATTGCGAATTGGTCAATTGTATTTCTCACGTTTTGTAAAAAAAAAAAATTCTATTCATCATCTCTGCTACGGTTGGTACATTTTCCATTTAGCTTTTTAATGACTGTTTCAAGACCATAGAGCCTTCCGAAGATGCCAAATATTTTTTTTTTTCGCTTACACGTGGGCTGCACTTACGACGAAAGCATGACAAATTCTATATACATGTATAGACCATTCTGTTAATCAAAAGCTACACTAAAGTATATTCAAAAGTCAGACAGACTAATGTTCGACAGGATTTTTCAATCGTGACAATACCAGTCCTTTGTATTTTCATAAATTCGGTCATGTTCCATCCAACAAAAGTACTACATTTTGGACTAAAAGGTATTAACGGAAAAACAAAGCCTGCTTCCTAAGTAAATGTTTACAGAGAAAACTAAATTTTTGAAAGGAAGCCCTCATCAATCGGTGCCGACTTACATATTCAGAGCCGATCCACATAATCGGAGCCCTTCTTTATTTTCATAAGTTTTGTGCTATTTCTTTTCAATTCTTTACCAGCAGTGAATGTAACATTTCAAGACATTAATTCACGCTTTTGGGACAGCAAGACTCTCTTTTAATTGCCAATTATATGACAATAATAGACTGAATTTAGGTCCGTGACGTATTATTTTAGCTAAGCTCAACCCACGCCACAAATGATTCAGACAACATCGTACACTTGTTACAACTTTCCGTAGTATAGAAAAGACGTTTAAAGACCAGAGCATTGCATAACATTCTCCTTTTTTTGGAATTTCAAAGACATAAGAACACATGATTACAAATAATGACAAGCTTACCTGTTTTTTTTTGTTGTTGTTGTTGTTTTTCAGCCGACATCTTCAGAAACGGAAGACCAACACATTTTCTCGTCAGAGCCATTGGCTCTGAATATGAAGTTTCCTACCCGTGAAGTCAAGTTATGAAATGGAAAAAAAGGCACGGACGGAAAAGAATTACATGTAGTTGGTGCGACCAATATTCGACCTCATACACGGAGAACGACGGACTCCGTCTATGAGGTCGTTAACGACGTTAAAAAGCCTTGATACTAATGTCTACAGAATGCCAAGAGAAGGCAAAGCGTCTTTCAGAATTCAAGTTTACAGAAGCCAATGTTGCACACAACACTACCCAAAACCAGACATTCAAGGTTTGTTCCAGAAGTATGTATACAAAGACTTTTCCCATAACTCGACTAATTATAATCAGTTTAATTCAAAACGACAACACCATTTATACAAAGATGAAACACACAAATAGCTTTAAACTAAATATCAACGGTTGTTAGTTACAGTGGGTATAGTAGTCTTAACAGTAAAGGAAAGTTGCACTTGTTACCTCTTTTATAAATGCATATACATGAGGGCTGATCGGTAAGTTGTGAGACTTGTATTGAAGGAGTTACTGAGCAGGGATGTCTTTTTCAGTCCTACTATTTCTTGACTATTTAAGGTACCTGTGTACCCGAAAACTGGTGTCACTTGAACAGTTCATGTCGAAGAGGTTGCACTCAAACGTAAATAAAGCAAGTGACTTTTGCAAAAACGACAGAATTCCTGAAAGAGCAATGACTAAATATTTGCATAAGAAAAGTCTAGCACCTACGTATATCCCTACTGACATGGTGGCAACTTTAGGGAATGATGCTCCTTCATATGCTACAATAAAAACGTAGTTGGCGGAAAATTTAAGCGTGGCAGCCAGAGCCTTGATTATAGTGCCCGTCCTGGAAGGCCTGTAACTGTTACTGTTGCAACCCCAGAATTGGTCAATAAAGTCCACGATATTGGTAGCGCTAATATGTGAGTTACAGAAAGATATACTGGTACAGCCAGTGCAGTTGGAATTTTACAGGAAAAAAAGTACATTTCATTCTTACGGAAGATCTTGCAACGAGAAAGCTCTTAGCCCGTTGGGTACCAAGAAATCTGACAGTTGATCAGAAGCACAACAGGCCGACTTTGAAGTGTGATTGTCTTAACCTTTTACAGGCAGATGGATCCTGCCAACTGTCTGCGGAGGTTTGTGACTATGAATGAGCTTGGGTTCATCATTTCACCTCAGAAGCCTACAATAGTCTATACAATGGAACCATCCGGTTCAACCCCGCCAACGAAGGCAAAGACTTTTCTATCAGCTGGAAAGATTATGGCCTCGGTTTTCTGGGATGCTGACGGTATTCTGATGGTAGATACTCTGCAAATGAAGCACATAAGGCACCACTCCTTGAGCAGGTAAGAGAAAATTGTAAACTCGAGCTCCGCGGAGAACTCAGTAAAGGTGTGTTGTTTCACCAGGACAATGCCTCTGTTCACAAGTCTGTCATTGCCACGGCTGCCATTTAAGATTGTGGCTTTGAATTGGTTGAGCATCCGCCTTATACGCCTGATCTCGCTCCATCAGACTTTCATCTGTTTTAAAAATTGAAAAAGGCCATTTCTGGAACTCACTTTCGGTCGGATGAGACGTCATACATGCAGTGGAGGACTTTCTGAACGGTCAAGAAAAGGTCTTCGTTCAAAGTGGCATTAAGGCCCTTAAACATCGCTAGCAAAAGTGCATAGATACTGAATGAGATTATGTTGAAAATAATGCAATATGGGTGCCAAAAGTCAAACCCCTAGCTAAGAGGCTCGCAACTTATCAATCGGCCCTGGTATATGTCTAATGAACGTGCCTTACGAATGCCTTTCTGTTCTAACTTGTACATTGCACTACAGGTGGTAAAATGCCTCAGTCAAACGTCTTCTTAAATCATCTGCTCACTGAACAACCTATTGAATGCAATGTTAAACAATATTTCAGGTACTTTCAATTATTATTCTAAACTAATAATGGTATCTTTTAATCTGCAGTAAGTGGACATCGATATTTCATCCAATACCGAATTCCCGTCGACTTCAATGTATTTTTTAGTGTGCAAGTGAAGTACGCTGGTTCTTTCATGCAATCATAACGAAAACTATACTGGTAGAAAACCAGGTTACAGGGGCTATTTGCACTAATGCTATTATTGGTCATCACCTGACACCAAACTTGTAGCCCCTACAACTTTGTAGTATTATTTTTTCTGTTAACTTTTGGCGACGTCACTATTGATGTCTATGTGAAAAAAAATAAAATCGAAAATGCTGTTCAGTTTTTGAACAGCTTCATTTCTGTCAAAATAATATGTATATCGATTCTGACGATATACATGTACTGTATTTCAATGTCAAACTAATTTTGCTTTATTTACTTATAAGTATCTAACTATGTATAGCATCATGTTTTAAGCCAAAATAAGAGCTTCGCAGAGCGGCGCATATACGCCCGAAGGGGCTTGTCAGTGAAATGGGTTAAAGTGAAGGATGTACTGTGAAAGAACAAGACACTGGACAGTTAGGGATCACATATGAGACCATGGAGTTATTTGTTCTTGTGCACTGCACTTCTCCTCCATTTAATCTATGCACCTGTGAAGTATCATTTTTACACTTCTAATAGTTTTTGAGTTATCCTCCTGACAAAATTTTAAGTAAGAAAAAAATCAAAGGGCAGTATCCCCTAAACTATAGGGCCAAAAGTTATAGCTCTAAAACACTGCACTTCTCAATGTCATCTATCAACCTGTGAAGTTTCAGGTTTATATCTCATGTAGTTTTCGAGTAATGCACTAGACAAAATTTGAGTAGGAAAAAAAAAAATACTGTAAAAATGAAGATCAAAGTGGAATTACTCAAAATCCGCGCTAGGTAGAGTTATTGTTCTTGCGCACTGTACTCCGTAATATTGCAACAAAGATGCATACTAAGTTTGAAGTCGTTCTGACTTGAGATGACAAAGTTATATTCCGGACAAGCACTAAATGCTGTAAAAATGACGATCAAAGGGAAATAACTCAAAGAAAGCACGAGGTAGAGTTAAAATTCTTGCGCACTGCAATTCCAAATATTGCAACAAATAAGCATACCATATTTCAAGTCATTCCTACTTAAGATGACAAAGTTATGCTCCGGACAAGCAAGAAATGCTATAAAAATGAAGATCAAAGGGGGAATAACTCAAAATTCGTGCTAGGAAGAGTTGTGGTTCTTGTGCACTGCACTCCGTAATTTTTCAACAATCATGCATACCAAATTTGAAGATGTTCAGATTAGAGATGACAGTTATATTCCGGACAAGCAGAAAATGCTGTAAAAATGACGATCAAAGGGAAATAACTCAAAGACAGCACGCGGTAGAGTTATGGTTCTTTCGCACTGCACTCCGTATTATTGCAACAAACACAAATGCCAAGTTTCAAGTCAATCGGACTGGAGATGACAAAGTTATGCTCCGGACAAAGAACTGGACGCCGCCCGCCCGGACGCCCGTACGCCATGGGTGATCCCATAATACGTCCCGTCTTCGACGGGCTTATAAAAAATTGGAAATGCATGTCATTCAGTGAGGATTCGGACTGTGATGAAATATTATAGCCCCTACTGTAGCTGTTAACGATTGTTAATACTTATGCCCCGTATGCAATTCCGTAGACTAAAAAAATTTATTGCATCCCACCAATAATTTCTCAACTACCGGGTTTTTTTAATAAGGAAAATTTGTCAAATGACAATATTCAACGTCAATTTATGACATCAACTTGATATGTTATCAAAAATTAAACATGTTCGGCGAATATAGTATGAGCCATGCTCTGTAAAAAGTGTGCTTAATGCAACTGCGAAAAGTATCGACCCAGGTCAGCCTGCACAGTCCGCGCAGGCTGACCTGGGCCGAAACCTTTCGCTATTGATCAATTTTCCATATGTCCAAGGGACCACTCTACCTCATGATTCCATTTGTTGTTAGACGAAATGAATCTTATTGACCCATAATTATGTGATGGCTTGCTTGGTATAATGCATCACGGAGATGCATTAAGCTCCCTTTTGCCAGAGCACGGCTCATTTGATTTAATTTGCAAGGATGTAAACATGAAAATCTCGCTGTGTTGACATTATCTACAGGTGATTGTTGGCAGATCGGCGACTCAGTTTGTGCGTAATGCATCTGCAAAAGGTGTCAACCCAAGTTAATACAGATAACTGTCCCCATAGGCGATATACTTTTCGACTAGTTGCCTTTGGGTACAGAGACGATGAATACAAAAACAGTTGAAATCTCCGCACAGATTTTGTGCGCAAGTTTGAACTCTAATAATTTCACAAATAGACCACAAAACTAGGATTTGAACAAAACCGCTGCTTGCGTATTCAATAATCCTTTGTTTGAAATACAAATATTTTCAATTTAAGCACTGAACATAAGAAAAAACAGTTCCTTTCATCTGTTACTCGAATTGTTTGCGTTCCCGAAAACTTACAAAAAGGCCGCAACACACGATAAATTTTGTCATTTTTTCCCCGAGATTTACATGTTATGAACGACTTCTACAAGCTCTTTAGGTGATGAAAGGTTTAATAATTTGTCTTTGGTCATCTTTTTTGTTCCTTAAAGTTAATTGCATTTTGCTGCAATACAGATTAAACCGACAAACAGAAAGTCAGTATAGCGCTCTATCTTTGCTACCGGAAAATTTACGATGGACTTGAGACGGTATGGTGCACAATAAATGTCCAAATATGAAAAAAAATCACCGTAGCGTCTCATTATTGAGACTACAACCCAAGTCAGCTTGTGCAGTCTTCGCAGGCTGATCTGGGTCGAACTCTTTTGCTCACGGTGAATTGCCTTGCTTGTTAAAGGATCAAGTGTAGCCATGATTCAGTCGGTTGTTATACAAAATGGATTTTATGGATGCATCATTACCTGATGACTTACTTGGTATCGTGCTGATATCATATCAAGTTGATATGTTCCCTTATGTGTGCCTCTGTAATTTACGGTATTATCAGTTAGGGAGGTCGTACTCATCTTCACCTTTAACCCTTATTACATTTGTTCACATTTTCTGTCTTTGTCTTTATCAAACAACAAAATATAAGACCAAAATTAAAGCATTTGAAACACTTAAGAACATACTATCGAAAAAAGTGCTCTTGTCAACCACTTTGTGTCTGTCCTCAAGTGCGGGTCATGTTTTATTGTAAATACATGTACCTCTTGTTTCGAAAAGTTTTTAAGTAAAGCAGTTTTCAACAGTATTCAATCCTAATCACAGGGAAAATTCACTTACATATCTTCTTGGTTTCACCATTACTAAGAAAGGGCTCTGTTGTGCCATTCACATGTATATGCCCACATGACTTTTGCCGGGTTTCCAATTAGTCCTTTATCACACAATGCAGACTTTTGACGACTTTCAGAAAGAAGACTTGAAAACATTGCGGGAAAAAGGTTTGGCTCCTCTTTGAATGGGTCAAAGTATTGTGGCAAATTTTTCAAAAGCCTCCTTCACCAGGATCTTTAAAACTATTGGTCTGTGATAAAAGGTTAAGACCTATAAGAGCACATCAAATGCCCGTACCACAGGGTCCCTCCTGTAAAATTTGCTTTTTGGTCTCTGATTTATTGTTGGTTGAAAATGAAAAATAGAAATTATCGCAAATATCGGTATGATTTCAATAATAAAAATAACCATAATAACAGATATATCAGTTCGAAAATTGGATTTAAGGAAACAGTGGTTCCATTAGCACCGTGTCCGTAGTTATGAACATCATACGAGAGTCAATTGGCCTACATTTTAGCCATGGTCTGTGAAAAGGATTAATGCATCTACAAAAAGTATCAACTCAGTCAGCACAGTCCGCACGGGCTGACCTGTGTAGAAACCGTTTAGTATATTGCTCAATTTTCTGCATGTCAGAGGAACACTACCTCATGATTTAGGTGTTTGTGAGACAAAATGGATTTTATGCGGTCCCTAGAAAGACCGAAAAACACCTAATGACCAGAAAACCCAGGAAAACGCCGAAAAACACATGAAAACATTCAAAATATAGCATAATACACACCGAATGGGAGGAGGGGTCGAAAGGGTAGTGTTATAAGTTAACTAGGATAATAGGGAAAGGAAGTTATCAACCTGTACTCGCCGAAAACCACATGAATTCGCCGGAAAAAAAACATCGGTGCTACCTCATCCTTTTCCAATTTCATCGCCGAAAACCATCGCATAGCACCAAAACTGCAGAAAAAAAAGCATATCAAATGAGTGCATGGGTGTCCGTTGGATTAGGGTTAACTGGTCATTAGGGGTATGGCGGTAGGATATTACCCTTTACTCGCCTAAAACCACCCAGGTAGGCCGGAAAACACTATTCATCAATGATAACTCATCTGCTGTAGTAATCATTTCGCCGCAAACCACTTTTATACGCCGAAAAACACCATGCACTGATGATATCTCCGAAAAACACCTAAACGCAGGATTGTCCGCAACAAACAGCGTAAATTCTAGGTAGAGAGAGAGAGGGACTTGTTTATAATGTTAGCATCATTCAGATAAAAATATTATATAAAGTAATAAATTTACAGGTTTTATCGAACGACTGTGTTCAGATTCTATTGATATGCCGTGTCGCAACGCCGCCTTAAGCCGAAAAATACCTTATGCCGAAAAACTGCCATAGGTAATTTTTATGAAAGAAGCAAACTGTTTGCTACATCAAAACTTTGAATCCATAGAAAATTCCTCGAATCGAATCAAAAAATCATCTTGCCATAGAATAATTCATATCTACCCCTAATTATATAAATTTTTGTGTTCTGTCCCCTCATTCCATGTTCATCCATCTTATCTTCGATCATGTCTAGTGACTTTATTACCAATACCCTCTACACCCCGCAAATACAATCTACCCATCCAGCGTACCCCAAGACAATACCAAATGTTTGCCATGTAAATTTTTGGATGTTTTCCTGCGTTTTTTGGCGTTTTCCGGTCATTAGGTGTTTTTTGGTCTTTCTAGGGACCCGATTTAATGGAGCCATAGTTATGTGACGACTTGCTTGGTATAATGTTTCATGGAT
The DNA here is from genome assembly GCA_946811185.2 of Hippopus hippopus. Classification (NCBI taxonomy): domain Eukaryota; kingdom Metazoa; phylum Mollusca; class Bivalvia; order Cardiida; family Cardiidae; genus Hippopus; species Hippopus hippopus. The sequence goes on along the minus strand of OX328098.1, from coordinate 45,944,471 downwards.
GAAGTATTAAACCTCCTTTTGCTCTCTCTCTCTCTCTCTCTCTCTCTCCTCCACTACTCTTTACATAATCAGTCTTCCACAAGCCAATCATATCACAAAACTAACAAGTCTAACACAGGGTAAATTTCCCACTCTTCCATACTTTGTCATCTCCCTGAACACCCGATGGAGCAAGCAATAACCATGATGACTTCCACTGAACTTCAAAACCAAGTTTTTCAAAGAGATTGATGGCAGCCTGATTGTCTATCTCTACATCTGCAAACGGTGTTATACCTAAATTGCATAAATTGTGCGACAATTTGCTGACAACCATCGCCGCGTATCCACGCCCTCTTGCTTTCGGAAGTGTGTGTAAATGGCTGATAGGACCGTATCTCGACACAACAGCCCAGCTGACCATTTGCCCGTCAACAAAAGCACCATAACCAATACCCTTCTCCAACTCGTCACGGATTCTTTTCTCTGAAGTTTTACTTCTAAATTTCCAGTTTTCATTAATTACGTGAGCCAGATCAGGACTGATTTTCTTTATTTCAGATTCTGTGTCCGACCGGATATCTGGTAGTCTCTTAGCATCATGTAAAGCAAACACAAAACATTTAGTGTCGTGTTCAATGCTGGCACCGGTTGCGCTTAATACTTGCTGAAGATGGGGTCGCTGGTGGTGTGGAAAAGAATGGAGAAAGTTCCGTTTCGACCAGTCAAGTCTATCCCTCAAGGCATGAAATACGAGCTCAGCGTCTTTTTCCTCGTAAGATACAGCATACTTTCCGAGTGACTCATTGCTGTCCTCACATACACTGAATAGAGCTGTAGTATCCTCCCCATCGCACCCATCTTTGATTTTATATATTTTGAAATCGTCAAATTTGAACTCTAGTAAGACTTTGAGATGCTCAGCAAAGTAAAAGGATCGAGGCAGGCTTTCGTTAAGTCGAGTTAAACACGACTTGAGCTCTGCAATGCTAGTAACTCTCTCCAGATACATCCTACCTTGGTTTGTCTGCTAGATCACGATTTTAACGTATTGTGTAATAGGACACAGGGGAGGTCACTCTTTGTGACAGAAAAAACAAGGGAGAAAACATTTTGAAAATTGTGATTATCATAGTTCAAGGGAAATAATAATGTAGTTCTTAAATGATAAACTACATTTTTTAAGCAGACGGCTTTTAAAAACTTCATAATTAAATAGAATACGGCTAATCTATGTTCACGAAAAAAAGGTTTAACTCTTAATCAAACAACAAAACTTTAGACAAGACCAAATTCAAAGCAATCGATAAAATAAATGTGACTGAAAAATGGAAATTTGTTGTGGGAAGGGTAGTTCTCAACATTGTGGGAAAAGGAGAAAATGCTGGTTACCAGCAGTTAATTCTTTTTCCACAATGTTTTCAAATAGCTTCTTTTTCAGGGTCGTTGAAAGTCGTGATGGTTAAAGGTTACCAAAAAAATTTTAATGTGAAAAAATACATGTTTAAAGTAACAGACTGTCACTATCAATGATTTCTTAAAGTCTACAGCATAGGTATAGTCTTTAGCATAAGTCTTAAGCATAGACTAGTTTTTTCAAAAGTGTCCTAGAGCCTATTTCGACTGGAACTAGAGATAGATCTACTTTGGTGTATAAAGTTGAATCATTTTTGGTCAAGTTCTTTTTTTAAGAGTGTCTGCGATGAGATAAAAATAATCTTGAAGCAGAGGTCTATTTCAAGAGGTTAGACGGGAAAAAAAGTAAATTTTAAATTCTACAAGAATCTGTTATCTAAAAGCGGGACCTTTCAAACTTCTAGATTTAGACTGAAAAAAAAAAAGTTACAGAAACTCCTACACATGTAGCAATGTTGTGATAGACCAAATAATAAACTTTTTGCCCTTTTGTAACAGTGTTTTCTGAACTGTCACTACAGCCGGTTTATCTTGTTTGAGTATTTGTTTATAAATTGTGATGCAGTCAATATTAAATCTTAACCCTTTCCCAAACGGCAAATTTTGGACCAGACCAAATTGAAAGCATTTTGCAGATGACAAATTAACAGTTGCTAAAAAGATGATTTTTTCTATATGATAGGGTAGAAAACATTGTGGGAAAAGGAGAAAATGCTGGTTACCAGCATTTTCTCCTTTTCCCACAATGTTTTCAAAAGGCTTCTATTCCTGACCCGTAAAAACCAGGGATTGTTTGGGAAAGGGTTAACAAAACAACAAAATTTTATGCTAGTCCAAATTGAAAGCATTTGCACACAACTTAAACGTAGCTAAAATATGGGATTTGACTTTGAAAGAGTAAAAAACATTGCTGGTTACTGTCATTTTCTCCTTTTTTCCCACAATGTTTTCAAAAGCCTTTTTCCATTGGTTGTTAAAAGAGGAGTCGAGATTATTTGGTATTTAAAGTGTTAAATTTGGATAGAATGAAACTATACCAAGTATATCAACTGCTCTGGTTTCTGCAAACATTCCCAGCAGTTTTCACAATATCTAGGCCATGTTTAAACATGCAACAATTGCAACTAAGACTAAGCTCCTTGGATCAAGTTTCAATTTAACCATTTACGAATAGTCCTGAATTTTAACAACCATGTTGAAAAAGTGTTTTTAAAACATTATTGAAAAAGGAGATATAAATGCCGGTAACCAGCATTTTCTACTTTTTCCACAATCTTTTCTGCTCTTCCTGAGAGAAATCTGATCATTTGAGCTGCATTTAATTCATTGTCAGAAAGTGTGTTCAATATGGACAAGTCTAAAATTTTGTCATTTGGTAAAGAGTGTAAGAGGGAAAGACTTACAAAGATAATTTACATAAACTCAGGGAAGAAATCATTGTATGATATTTTAATATGCCCATAAAATACTAAGTGAAGAAAAAAACTTGAACAAATCCTGAATGGCAAACACTTTATTGATCAAATGTTCAGTACAACAAACTCATAAATATTTCATTTTTTCCCCCAAACAAAAGTCGAGCTTCACTGGACATGTAGTGCATTGCACTTCTTTAGATTCAACTGATGCAAAATATTCTACCAGTTCAGCTGAACAGTTAAGGATGGCAGTGATTCAACCAAATTATTGCCAAATGTTAAAAATTGGATTCTTCCCTCTCTGAATTTGATTTATTTCCCTGTCAACATCGTGCCAAAATGCTTTGCAGGCATTGTGTGGTTAAAATTGGACAGAATCTCTAAGCAGGCTGATCTTGATGCACAGCTACGTTTTCGTGCATAGTGCATAGAGGAGAAGCTGACATCGTAGTAATTTCATCTGTTCAAGAAGGGAAGGGAAGGGAGGAAGGAAGACAATATAGGAAGAGAGGATTTTTTTAATGTAGTCATTTTTGTGTGATGCACATCCTTCTTTACAATCAAAGGCTGTGGTATAAAGTCACTTTTGGCAAGTTTTAGTATAATTTGTATAGCTTATTTATATCAAAAACAATCCTAAAATTCATTTTCATTTCTAAGAAAGGAAAAGGCAACACATTGAGTCTTTTTCTAGATTTTAATTCTAACAAAACAGACAAAGACACACCTTACATAAAAGCAAAGATTTTAGTATTGCTCTGTGAACCTTATGACCATTCAACTACATGTTTTAACTTCCACCACTCTTTACCAGGTGACAAAATTTTAGCCTAGTTCAAACTGAAAGCAGTTGCAGGAGACAAATGTAGCTAAAATGATGGCAGTTCTTTGTGATAGAGTAGAAAACACTGTTGAAAAAGGAGAAAATGCTGGTTAGCAGCATTTTCTCCTTTTTCCAAGATGTTTTCCAAAGGTGTCTTCCTCAGTGTCTAAAAACACTGTGGTACAGGATTTCCTACAGCTTTTTTCTACTGTAAAGAAAGTGGCAAGAGGAAAAGTTACTCAACATGAAAAGCATTTTTTCTTTAACTCCACGAACACCATGCATGAAATAAACTGCGTTTAACGCTTTACCAGATGACAAAACGTAAGCCTTGTTCAAATTGAAAGCATTTGCAGACAACAATTTCAATGTGGTTCAAATGGTGCAATCTTGCTTTGATAGGGTAGAAAACATTGTGGAAAAAGGAGAAAATGCTGGCTACCAGCATTATCTCCTTTTTCCACAATGTTTTTAAAAGGCCTCTTCTACAGGGTCGTGAAAACCCGGGATTGTTTGGTAAAGGGTTGAGGACAAACTTTGCAATTTTATAATATCTCTGTCATTACTGAAGATATTTATTTCATACTCGGACTAGTTGTTATCATTCAAAAGGGGAATCCATTCCAGTATGGCAGGTAACCATAAGAAATATTTTTGACATAGTTATGCCCCCCTTTTTTTTTATTTAGCATTTATCGTACACTGAAAATCATTCTATTTCTAAAAGCACCTGCAGTTGAGTAATGTTGACCCCATGCGGTGCTTTTGTTTTCTATGTGTCCCTGATTTCACCAGCAGTAGGCAATGAAGACAATTTCTTTTCCCATTTTAGGATGAAGAAGGGGACAGTGTCTTTCTTTCTTTGAACCTTTCCCTCATGCATGCATGTTTAGATACTTCTGCAGTTGATTGATTAAATGGTGTGTTAGGCCAATTTCAACAACCTTTCAGTTATATCACAGAAAAAGCCCATTTTTTTGACCTGTATCCTGGGTTTCACCAGTACAAGGCTGGGGTTCCCAAGTGTCTATGCCCAAGGAAACTCTAATGAAAATCTCAGTAGTGCCAATGAGCGCCTGGCCATTCCTTACAGTATAATCACTGATCAACCCAAAACCAGAAAGAGACATTTGAATATATAATAACAAATAGGGAAATAAGTAAATACAATAGGCAATTTCTTCATTTGTCATAGTAGTTTGAATTCTTTATCAAATTACAAAATTTTGGGCAGGATCAAATTGGCAAATTAAATGTTGCTAAAATGACAATTTCTGTCTTTGATAGATTAGAAAACATTGTAGAAAAAGGAGAAAATCTTGGTTACCAGCATTTTCTCCTTTTCCCACAATGTTTTCAAAAGCCTTCTCTTTCAGGGTCGTTAAAAGTCGGAATGTGTGGTAAAAAGTTAAAATGTCTCTGCATTCAAGTTTCAGCTGTACAACTTTGATCTCTTTTCCTAATAACACCTTCAAACAAGACCAGTCTGCAACTTGCCTCATATGGCAATGGGTGAGGAGATTTCACCATAGGCAGAAACATAATGCCTGTTCCTTCATTCTTGAATAACCGCTTCATCCCATGGTCCATAAATGTTACTGAAAATCAGGAGAAAATAATCTTGTATCATCTTTAATTCTCTACCAAACAACAAAATTATAGACTTGTCCAAATTGAAAGAGTTTGCAGATGACAAAATGAATGTGAGTCAAATATTGAACTTTGTTTTTTGAAGGTTAGAAAACATTGTGGGAAAAGGAGGAAATGCTAGTTACCAGCATTTTCTCCTTTACCCAAAATGTTAACAAAAGCCTTCTACCTCAGTCTGATTAAAACTTGGGGTTGTATGGCAACGGATTAAGTTTGTCTTTCAATGTATACCAATCTTAAAATGTTGTCCTCTAGTAGGAAATTAAACCTTACAGCACTGAATAAATCCAATAGACACTTTCAGACTGGGAAGAAGACCCTAGTATTTGTGATGTCAAGGTTGCTCTTGTCCACAAAGTCTCAGCAAGGCGGACAGTGTAGATAAGAGAACAGACTGCAGTCTGTTCCTTAATCTACACTGTCCGTAAAATCACCTACATTTGTGAAAGGCACTTTAACCTTGGAAGATTGAACCAGTGACAATTCAATCAACAATGTTCATTCTAAGTATACCTCAGAGCAGGCTATACAGTTTCTGGTGCTACAAAAAAAAATAGCAAAATAAAACAACTAAACGTTCTCCTACCTTAAACATTTGACCATTTTGTACCTCATCTAAAGTATTACCTTTTGTTACATACTTGAAGTTCAAATGTCCATTTCATTTATTTAGCTTTCTAAGTGTTTTTCGTCTGAATTGGGTTTCACCTTGCTTTTGATATTAATTCAACAATATCACTGGAAGAGATTTTTTTTCTTGTCTTTCATCAGAGCTAAGCATTAGCCAAGCCTTGCCAAGGGACAAGCCAAAGTGACTTGTTTGGGCAACAGGGGCACACATTCATCAACCATTCCAAATATAACTTTAGTAGACCAACTCTAAATTTAGACTGAAAAACAATATGGTTTGCCAACCACAGCTTAAATTTTAGTTTAGCCAACCAGAATTTGTTTCTTTCCAAATCTAAGAAAATTCTAGAGAACTAGAACAGTATTTAGAATGGTTGCTGCCCTGAGATTTCCTGATTGCAAATCAAACAACTCAACCATTCAGGTAAGGAATACCCTTTAGAAGTGAAAACGGGTTTAATGCATCTGCAAAAAGTAACGACCCAGTTAAGCCTGTGCAGTCCGTTTTAACTTCTCTGCATGTCCATGGACCTCAGGATTAGGATGGTTTTTAGACAAAATTGATTTTATGGGTCCATATTATGACTTGCTGGTACATGTATAATGCATCATAGAGGTGCATTAAACCCCCCCCCCCTTTTGCCACAGCATGGCTAAAATCTAAGAATAACATTAATGGATTCATAAAAAGTATTTGATAAAAACGTTACTTTTTGTATGGTTGAAGAGTTATTAACCAGGCTGGGCAGACAAATGTGATGAAAACAATCACAATGACAAACAGAATGGCTGCTGTGTTGGACACTAAGGTCAAAGTCAACAGTGTGGAAATGACCAAAACTGTTGTCAAACCCGCTTGAGATCCTGGATATACATACTGTAAGCAGAAAAGGAAAAAAATTGTGATATTAGTTCTGTAAATCATCTACTCATTTTATTAAATAACTACTCTTATTTTCAGCATTTGCAGGCGACAAAGTGAATGTGACTTAACCCTTTACCACACAATCTCGAGTTTTAATGCATTGGGAAAAGGAGAAAATGCTGGTAACCAGCGTTTTTCCTTTTCCCACAATGTTTACTACCCCAAAGAGAGAAATCACCATTTAAGCAACATTAAATTTGTTGTCTGCAAATGTTTTAAATTTAGCCAAGTCCATAATTTTGTTGTTTGGTAAAGAGTTAAAGTTAAATGATGGAATATATCTTGGAAAGGGCAGAAAACAATGTGCTGATTACGTGCATTTTTTCCGTTCCCAATGATCTTTTCAAATGCCTTCTTCACTAGGGTCATTAAAACTTGGAATACATAAAGGATGAAAAAGCATGGTGGCAAAAGCATAAATTATGTTGTAAGCAAGCATTTTCTTGCATAATGCCTTATCTTTGGTTTTCCACTTTTTTTTATTTAGTTGTCTAATCTAACTTTCAGTACAATATTTTTTTTGTCTTAATGATGGAAACAAATGATATCAGCTGACACCCTGTCGTACCTGCATATAGGAGAGATCACTGGATAATTCAGATAACTAGAGTTATGGTACTTGCAATATTCACTGAGGCTTATTAGTCCCTAACCACCAGAGAAAATTCATTCATAAGCTACAACCCATTGGGAGTTGCAGGGAAATGTTGGCCCAAAGGTTTCCATAAGTTTCGAATGGACAGACAGATGAAAGGACAAATAGACAGACATATGCAGCTACAAACAGACAGAAAACCATATGTCCATTATATGTGGGCCCGTATTCACCAAACTTTCTTAATAACATTCTTAGTTATCTCTCAAGATGGTTTAACCAATCAGAAATGGCACTACTTCCTTAATCTAGAATAAGACTCGGAGGGCAACTTAAAATGGTTGTTGACTAAGGGTTGCTAAGTAAGTGGGACAACAAAACAACAAACAAACCTGGAGATTTCTGCGAAGGGCTGGCCACAGAGCAAACACTATCACAGCAAATGTGACTGTTGCAAAAGAATGGAAAGCAGTGTGCAGTCTTGACGCAAGACAGACAGAGGCAAACAGGCCAGTATTTAAGGACAAAACACCAGAAACCCTGAAACAGGATCATATACTGTATAACCCAAAAAATCTTGAAGCCAGCTACTTTGAAAATATCCAAGAAAACCACAGACAATCAACATGAATTAAGATTTAACTCTTAACGAGACAACAAAAGGTTAGACTTGTCCAAATAGAAAGCAACAATAAATGATTAACAAAATGAGGCTAGAAAACAGTGAGAGAATAGAAGGAAATGTTGGTCACCAGCAGTTTTTTTCCTTTTCCCACAATGTTTTCCAAACCTTTTTTCGTCAGGGTCATAAAGATTTGGAATTGTCTTGTAATGGAAAAATAAATGACTAAATGTGAAAAAATTATGGCAAAAGGGGAAATAGTCTCTTGTCTGCTATTTCTCCTTTTGCAACAATGTTTTCAAAGGTGGTAAGCTGTCAAAAAAAAAAAAAAAATGTTTAATGAGTTTAGACAAGTTTTCGTATTATACATGTGTATTCTTTCAACATTGCAAATTTAGGATGAAGTTCCAAAAATTCTTAGATCAGGCTGAACAAAAAGTATTTGTATCTTGATCTACATAGCCTGCTAAATGGATACACTGACTAAATCTTGTTTTATGCTGCCCTCACCACTATTGCAGTCATACCAATGTGACAGCTGACTTATTAATCCTTTACCACACAATCTGGAGCTTTAAAGACCCTAAGGGAAAGGCCTTTTAAAAACCCTGTTGGAATAGGAGAAAATGCTGGTAACCAGCATTTTCTACTTTTTCCACATGGTTTTCTACATTTTCAGAAACAAGTATCATTATTTCAGCTAGATTTGATACGTCGTCTTCTATTGCTTTCAATTTGAACCAGTCTTAAGTCTTTTGGTAAAGAGTTAATGTACGTCCTCTGTTTCACCAGTACTAGGCCAGAACTCTGAAGTGTATTGCCTTCGAAAGCTTCCATGAAAAACCCAGTGCTTCAAGTGCTACACCTTCAACAAACCTGCAAAAGTGTCCTACGCTAACCTTTAAATCTTCACCACATGACAAAATTTCAGACTGGTCAGAATTCAAAGCATTTACAGACAACAAATTAACTCTTTACCACACATTCCCAACTTTTAACGACCCCAAGGAAGAAGCCTTTTGAAAACATTGTGGGAAAAGGAGAAAATGCTGGTAACCAGCATTTTCTCCTTTTCCCACAATGTTTCCTTCTAAAGATAAAAATCATCATTTGAGCTATACATGTATTTATGTTGTCAGCTGCAAATGCTTTCAATTTGGTCTAGTCCAAAATTTGTGGTGTGGTCAAGAGTTAAATGTGACCAAAAAATGCACCAGCATTTTCTCCTATTCCCAAAATGATTCCGAGTACATTTTTCGTTAGGGTGATTAAAACACAGGATTACTTTGATAAAGGTTTAACCTTTTACCACACAATTCTGAGTTTTTAATGACCCTGAGATAGACTGCTTTTGGAAACACTGTAGAAAAAGGAGAAAATGCTAATAACCAGGGTTTTCTCCTTTTCCCACTGTTTTCTCACTATTCAAAGACAAATACTATCATTTGAAAAGCATTTGAATTCTCATCTGTAAAACTAGGTGAGTGCTTCCTCAAACAGAAATTGTATGAACTCAACTCACATTTCAGCATCAGCCCCGTAGTCATGTAAACAGAGGTTGGCAAGCAACATGATGGTTGTCATAGTATATATTGTATCTGTTGCTATGGTTTCTGTGAGTGATACAAGGACAGGAGAGAGACAGTAACTGAACCCAACAAATATGGTGGCTGTTTTAAGATCACCAAGAACTGAAGAGATAGAAAATAAATTGAGAGCTGAAAAAAAGGAACAGAAAGACATCTGCACCACTACTGCCTAGTTGCTATGAATTTACTCAAATAACAAATTCTTTTACTTTTCCAAGCAAAAAGTATTTGCAGATGATAAATGTTGCCCAAATGGATTAATTTATCTTTTGAAGTGTTGAAAGCACTGTGGAAAATGGAGAAAATACTGGTTACCAGCATTTTCTCCTTTTCCCACAACGTTTTCAAAAACCTTCATCCTCAGGGTCATCAAAACTCGAGATCATTTGTGAAAGAGAAAAACGTGGCTCACATGATGGGATTTGCCTTGTAAAGTACAGTAAAACTGGTTACTAGCATTTTCTCTTTTTCCCACAATGTTTCCAAATGTTTGCTTTCTAAACTTTCTTAACCCTTTCCCAAACAATCCCTGGTTTCTACAACCCTGAGATAGAAGCCTTTTGAAAACATTGTGGGAAAAGGAGAAAATGCTGGTAACCAGCATTTTCTCCTTTTCCCACAATGTTTTCTACCCTGCTGGAAACAAATTTCAATTTTTGAGTTACGTTTATTTTGTCATCTGCGAGTGCTTTCAATTTGGACCAGTCTAAAAGTTTGTCGTTTGGTAACCACACAACAAAATTTTGGATTAGACCAAATTGAGCACAATTTCAGACAACAAATTAGATGTTGCTAAAATGATGAATTCTATCTGTGATAGGCTGGAAAACATTGTGGGAAAAGGAGAAAATGCTGGTTACCAGCATTTTCTCCTTTTCCCACAATGTTTTCAAAAGCCTTCACTTTCAGGGTTGTTAAAACTCGGGATTGTATGGTAAAGGGTTAAAACACAGTACTGTATTGTAAAGGGTTAATTGGTCAACAGATGATGCAAAGCAGCAATATTTTCAATTACAGTACTAATTTATATGGAACATCTCTGACAGTGGCACACTCCATCAAAACATGCTTTTTTCCCTGGAAACATTAAGTCTTAATCCTTAAAGTGCCTTACACAACCATTGCTGCTAGAGTAGTCAAGATCAGACTGCACCCGTTTTTTTTCTTTTTTCTTTTTTGGTCTGGTAAAGACTTAATTCCTAACAAAACAAATAATCACATGTACATGTATTTCAGATGTTAAATTTAATAAGATACCACCCAATTTATTCATGTTGAAACTTTCATAGGGTTCCATTTCATGTGTGACTCTGGGAAAAGCTGGTGAAAACTTTACTAAAACCAACATCCTAAGTAAAGTTCTTTTTCTTGATTTTGCCTCAGGAATAAACACAATGGTTTAACTCTTTACCAAATAACAAAATTTCAGATTTGTCCAAATTGAAAGCATTTTCAGATGACAAATTACATGTAGCTTAAAGTATGGAATTTGTCTTTAAACAGGTAAAAAAATTTGTGGGAAAATGAGAAAATGCTGCTTACCAGCATTTTCTCCTTTTCTCACAATATTTTCAAAAGCCTTCTTGTAGAGGGTCATTAATCATAGAATTGTTTGGTAAAGAGTCAATATCCAGAAGAAAGCTCTGAAACATTTTTGTCTAACCAAAAAAATGCTGGCATTATGTCGAAAACATTGACGAAAAAAGACTGATCATTTGCAAAAAGCTGTCATTCCTTTTTCCTCAATACTTCAGATGCTATGCCATTTTTGAGTGATAATAAGTTAACCATTTCCCACACAATCCTGAGTTTTTGCCACCTTGAGGAAGAAGGCTTTTGAAAATGTTATCAAAAAAGGAGAAAATGCTGGTAACCAATGTTTCTCCTTTTCCTATTATCTTTTTTTGTGGAACATATCTTAGAACGCCTTCCATAAATCACTATCGATTTTAGAATAAGCATAGTTTTTAAAACACACAATCAATGATGCCATTTTTTTTTTATTTACACCAATCAGTTTCATCATATTTTTGTTTTTCACACCCACACACACACACACACGCACACACACGCTTTATTGCTACAGATTTTAGACTGAAATTATTTCATTTTTCATAATGCTACCTTTTTGAAAAGATGAATGTATGTGAGCCGTTCTCCGTGAAAAGGGGGCTTAATGCATCTGTGAGAAGGTATCGACCCAGATCAGCCTGCGCAGTTTGCGCAGGCTGACCTGGACCGAAACTTTTCGCTAAAGGTCAGTTTTCTGTATGTCCAAGGACCATTCTGCCTCATGGTTGAGTTGGTTTTGAGCAAAAAGTGGCTGTTGTGGATTCAAAAGTATTATGATGGCTTGCTTGGCATGATGGATTATGGAGAGGCATTGAGCACCTTTTTGCCAGAGAACGTCTCATATATATCATTGTATGTTTTTATAAGAAAATGTTTTCTTTCATGAAGTTATTGTAAATACGTTTAAATGTTGGTAAATACATTTATATCGTTTATATGTTTAGAAATGAAACTAACACTGTCTACTAACAGCTTATGTAAGGTATGGTGGGGGATGACCACGACCCCACGTACCTATTGACATGGTAAATAAAGCTAAAAAAAAATTCTTTTTTTGAACCAATCAAAAGAAAAATCTCACAATTTGAACCACATTTAATTTTTTGTCTGCAACTGCTTTGGATTAGGACAAGTCCAAAATATAGAAAAATCTGATTGTACATACAGGTTCTTGCACTCTTTTGAACAGACAGTCTGTCAAGGTAGCAGTTGACCATGTATCCAACAACAGTCATCATTGCTGATGCAGATACCAAAACTTCAGCTGCCAGCCATTTTATGTCCATAAACACAAATACCAGCACAAAAAGGCACACACTGAAAAACAAAAACTTGTTAGAAAATACTAATTTTACGAGAGCTGTCTCCTGCTGGGGTATAAAAAGCAGTGTCTTTATTGTTATTATAAACCCTTGGCTGAACAATCATGTGTTTTGATGACCCCAAGGAAAAAGATTTTGAAAACTTTGTTTTACCAGCATTTCCTCCTTTTCCTAAATGATTTCTACTCTATAAAAGATAAAATCTATTGTTTGAACATTTATCTTCCCATCTGCAACTGCTTTAAATTTGAAACGAACCCAAGTGTTGCGGGAGATCACTCCTTCCTTACTGCATAGCTTCTTCTCGTATAAAATCAATACCTAGCAACTGCATTGGGGAGAATTCTCTTTAGTTCAGTGGTTAAGGTATTGGTCTTTTAAACCTCAAGAAAGGAGGATCTTTTCCGCACAGGTTCAAATCCCGCCAGGTGCGGTTTGTATTTCAGCTAAGCATTTGTTGCGAACTTTCATGTTCGTAAGATGGAGGCTCATCCAGGATTAGCCATTGAGCCATTTGTTGTCTAAATAAAAGACTTACTGCCTAATAAGGCTTTCTGTCATCAAGGTGAAGACATTTAAAAGGGGGGTGGGGTGTTACGGGAGATCACTCCTTCCCTACTGCATAGCTTCTTCCCATATAAAATCAATACGTAGCACCTGCATTGGGGAGAATTCTCTTTAGACTGTGGTTAAGGTGTTGGTCTTTTAAACCTCAAAAGATGGGGATCTTTTCCGCATGGGTTCGACTTTCATGTTCGTACGACAAGACTTTGTTGTCTTGTAGAGTTTTACAAAATTTAACTTGACTGATATTGGCAACTTTTCTGACCAATAGAGAAATCCTTTAAATTGATTCAAACACAAAAAAATTTTCAAGTAATTCGATTGGGGGGGGTTGGGGGGGGGGGGGGGGGAGGAGGTTGAAATAACTTTGAAGCTGTACATCAACATTTTATGAGCAATTATCACTGTTCGCATTGAAGATAACAAAAAAGACAACAGAAGGTACTGGCATGAAAAATGTCCATTATTTCCGCTGAAATTTCCTGGTCCTTGGTGTTTTTCAAAGAGTCCCATTCTTTTGATGGTGATGGGCAACCAATCTTACATGTATATATTTTCAAATTCTAGATTCAGCATTAGTTTACATCAAAGTTCTGATTAAATGAAAACAAAGCTGAGGAGGAGTTTGCAATGTAAGTAGCCTCTTGACAGACAGACGGACTGACAGATGGACAGAAAGACAAAGGCATTCCAATACACATGTAAAATCATTTGTTTTGTGGGAGCATTTACAACAAAAAAGTATCCCATATGAATCAAACCTGCAAAGCTGCTGAGTTACAACTCCTGATGCTTTCACAACTGACCAGTACTCATACTTTCTGATGTGCACTGCATGAAAATCAACAGAAAAAATAAATTGTAAATCAACCTTGCAATTATCCTCTAAACTATTGAAGATTCAACTGTGTTCTGCCAAACACTATTCAGAAAAGGAATGTTTGTATTGAAAAGAGGGTTCAGTTTCTTCTTTAGTTATAGTACACCAGTTCATTAACATAACATAAACCCTTTACCAAACAATCCGAAGTTTTACATACCAAGAGAAAGAATCATTTTTAATGCATCATGAGAAAAGGAGAAAATACTGGTAACCAGCATATTTTCCTTTTTCCACAATATTTCCTACCCTATCAAAGACAAAGTCGATCATTTGAGTCATATTCAAATTTTTGTCTGCAACTGCTTTCAACTTTGACAAGTCTAAGTTTTTGTTGTGTGGTAAAGCATTAAAGGCCTAGTAGCTGACAAAAGTAAACCATTTCGGAGTCAAAATGTAGGTAAATTTAATTTATACCACTGAAAAGTATGGATATTATAATGAGTCTGAAACTGTTCCAGTATGACCTGCCAAGGTTCTAGTCCTCAGCAGAAAAATTAATTGTAAAACTAGAAGTTGTCAATTAGGTGACCATTACACTGTTTTCACTTCAAGAATATTTTCACAGTTCAAAAATTATATTGTGGTAATCATTTTGGAATAAATGGTGGGTGATTTCAAGGCATTCACTCTCAAGCAGCACCTATATCAGCCACTAGATGGCACAGATGTTTGTCATGATTGAAATATATTGACAAACATGATACCAAATTTAATAGAATAAATGCTCTGACCATACAATTACAGATCGCTTTGGTCTTAATTCATTTCCGCCAATCATGTCAGCCTCGGTCCTTTAGGACTAATTTCATAGATAGAAAAGCAGTATTTCCTTTCTTGTCCAGATATACTACATTGGGCTACATTGACCGACTCCATATTTGGGCCTGAAGATACCAAGCCAAAATGCTCAACCCTTGCTGGACCAAAAAAAACCCATTCAAAAAAATTAGGCAGAGGGACCCAGTCAAAATGAATACCACCAAAACAACCCAGGTTCAAATTAAAATGGTCCAGTTTAGATGAGGAAAAGTGTGTTGCACATAGTTGCAAAATGACAAGTTATTAGTCAAAATAAATTACTTTACAAAACTTAAAAAGTATTACTTAACATAAAAACCATTTCTGAATCTGAAACCTAGACAGCTGATAGCTCCTCTGATTTCATATGCTAACTTCACAACTCTGAAAATCTTAACAGTTATTTCTACATAGATGAGAAATCATAAGACTAATTATTAAATGACGCAAATAAAGAAAAATGTCTAACAATTCTTTTTCAACTCATCAAGAAAGCTGTCATCGACGTAGTAATCAGGAACTCCTTGATCTTTATACAAAATCTTCTGCCAAGGCTTCTGCTGACATTTTTCGTCCGCCATCGAAAAGTCATGTGATCAGATTTGGACTGGACTTTAATAAAAGAAATTTGAAAACAAAACGAATTGAATAGAAAACATTAAACCATTCCAATCACTAGCATAGATACGAAAACTTCCGGTTTATGTTTACAATATGGAGGCTGGTTGATTGATTCGTGCTTCATAAATTTTTAATGAACAAGAAGTCTTAATTAAAGGATTATATAGTGCAGGTCTACAAATTTCTTATACGGTTCTAGTGATCTGAAGTGTCATCATGCCGGCAAAAAAGAAGAAGAGTGGGAAGAAGAAGAAAAGCGGGAAGAAATCCGCGAGGGGATCGCCGACAAAACTCGGACCGGAGATTAACGAATTGTCTAAAGAATATTTTCTTATACAGATCAGAGATTTGGAAAACAGGCTTGCGAGGTAATTTTGACGAATTGTGTTGTCTGAAAACAGCCACTTTGATTTGGCTGTAAGTGCTTACGAAAACACTTGAAAGGCGTAATTGAAGCTTGGATCTGATATTTCTTTTGCCACAGCGTTTTCTTGAAACAGTTTGTCATTATTTCATGGTTTATTTTGTTTTTCTTTCTTACATCTTGATAGTAAAAAAAAAAATTGCACACGGTGAATGACTGAATATTCATGTCTTTTTACTGTACACCACACTCTGAGGTCATGCAGTTCCGCTGTCAATTTTCTGATTGTGTTTCTGATTAGCCCTGTTGCAGTCATTCTTATGCCCATTCTGGATTGAAGCTTTAAACTGCTACATCTTAAACCAAAGTATACCTTCTATGCAAAGGGTAGCTCTCTGTTATTTTTGTGAATGTTTAACTGGTCACCTTTGCAGCAGCCATTCTTTTAATGCTTCTGGAAATATCAGTATCTTGACGGTCATCTTTCAGGTGGTTGAGTGTGTCTTTAATCTACCTGTCAGCTATGAAAATTGACATGGATCAATAGATGAATGATTTAACTTCACACTAACACAAAGCTTAGTACAGAATTTTCATTGATCTTATTGTAATTTACCTTTTCCTGACATAAACACATGTGGTTGATTTGTAAACATACACTGAATATAGATTTGGTGCATGCACATTTAACTTCATTTGAAAAAATAGTCCCGTATGATTGGCAATTTAGGTGATAAGTAAGACTCCTTTAAAATGAAGTAGATCCAAACATTCAAGTTTACTTTTCCATCCCGAGCTGATAAGACAGAGAGCCAATAAATTGTAAAAAAAAAAACTTTACTGTCCTTGAAATGTCTTCTGAAACATGTGCAATAAATGTCAAGCCTAGTTTCAATTTTTTTAAAAGTAGGTCAATGGATTGTCAAGGAGAGAGGTTAGAAATGTAAGCACTTCAAACCTGCCTTGATGTTGAGCTAGCTTTTACAGCGATGCGGTTGGGTATATTTCTCTATGTGATAGTTAAGTAACATGGATTGTGGTTAGTGCCTGGATGGGTGACCCGGCCGATGTACATTACATTTACATTTAAAAAACTGGTATTGCAAGGAGGTAACATTTAACAATAGCAATAGCAGTAATAGTAAATCATATTGGTGTTTTTATAAATGTTAATCATTAATCTATCTTTCAAGAAGGTTGATGTTAGCTGACGATGAAAAGATTGATGAATACGGCCAATTGAAAATTCAAATAATGCCGGCATTTTCATTTTTTAATCCAGAATGGGCATAAGAACAGATGTTGCTTAGGCTAGTGGAGACACAATCACAAAAACAACATCAGAGCCATAACCTCCAAAGTGGGGGGGGTGTGTGTGTTTAATCAAAGTAGACTATAAAACTAATATGGATTTGTCAGTGCGAGCATACATTTCAAATGAGATATCTGACAAAGCAGAAAGACATCAGACCCCTAGCTTGTTTCATGAAAAAGCTAAGTTAATTTTTGTCAGTGATGTAAGGTATACCATCTTCAGCATTACCGGTATATTAGTCATATTTTGTATATTTTTGCCTCCTTCACATTAGCATTAAGGTGGGTCATGATTATCATATCTAAGTTCTACTGTTTGATATAAGATACTGATAAAAGGAAAAGAATCTGTAACTGTAATTTCTTTGTTACATTATATCTTGTGTATACTTTTACCAATTGTGTACATGTGTCTGTTTTTGAAAGGTATCAAAAGAAGTGTGATGAGCTTGAAGTTGCAAATGGCCAGTTCCATGAAAAGTTTGAGCAGATGGCCACTGACAAGAAGGAGATTGTGGCATTCTGGAAAAAACAAGTGGAACAAAAGAGTAAGAAATACTCCGAAGTTGTTATTTTAGAAAGCATTATTTCAGGACAATAGTTCAAAACAATAATGGAAATAGTACCTTGTATCAGGGTTGATCAATTTGTGACAAACTTAAAGTTTTCGCCATATAGATAGCGAAATTGTCACAAAACCATCACCTGTGCCTTGCATGCCCAAATATTTGAACTGAAGATAAGTCTTTGTATCCACACAAGCAAGTGCAGTAGATGTTAGAATCATCAGTGGTCTTGATGATAGTAAAGCTTTTTAAATTTTCATCACCTTACTCAGCCATAGCGTGAAGCTGGTCAGGTATTGAACCTCCTTTATTGCATAAAATTTAATGCAGCCAGAAAACAAACTTTAGTCTGTTGTGTATTTATTGTATTGTGCCATAGAAATTCAGCTTTATTACCATACCACATATTATATAGATATATGTCTACGTTGAAAGCATTTACAGACAACAAACGAAGTATAGCTCAAAAGATGAGATTTGTGTTTGAAAAGGTAAAAGCATTGTAAAACAAGGAGAGAATTGCTTTTAACCAGCATTTTTTATTTATGCAGATTGAGTGTTTCTAAAAGTCTTCTTCTTCACCATCATGAAAACACTGGACTTCACAAGGGTTTCATCATAACCTTAAAAGTGTATTTTCTTCTAATTCAGCTGATGACATTGCGGATCTGAATGACCGTCTTGTTGGCCTTCAACAAGCAAAGGATGCAGAAAAAGAACATTATGAAGCTGAAATTCAGAAATTGAGGAATGAGTTCCAAGAAACCAAAGATCAGTTGACCTCAGAAAACATGATCTTGAGTAAGTAGTGGAACAGGTCATCTTGTGTAAATTGTTAACCTCCCTGCCTGAGACATTGTACAGTTTTGCTTCTTATCCCTGATTTCCCTGTATGATAATTTTATTTAGAAAGTTAGTAACACCCTGAGCTTGCTTTCCTTTATCTTGACGTTTTATCAGTTCAGTAAAAACTTGATTATTGGAACAAAGAATAATGAGAGATAGTAATAAGTACTCTACTGCTCTTATGTTGAAAATAAAAAGTATTAGCACTGGTTTAATATTAAAAAAGAAAGACCTAATAAAGATATGAAGTTGTCCTTATAGCAGTTAATGATGTTTCAACTGATAATGAAACAACATTTTATTTATTTGTCCTCCTCTCACTTTTAACACTAATATTTTACAGTAAAAGATTCTGTTCATGAAACTTTTGAATACATGGCATTTATGGTGCCCTATAATTATGTTGTGTGTTCTAGTGTGTTAGTTCCCTACCTAATATTGTTTACAATTGTTTTCATTTGCATATTTATCTAAATAGTTAATTTCAACTTTCAATGTACCTGCTTGTTAGCTTACCCCTCTAAAGGTAAGTCAAACTTTCTCGGGTCCCTCTTGAAAAAAAGCCAACAGTCTAACTGTAAGTCAGAACTTTTCTCAAACTCTCACTGTCATCTCACTAATAGAAAACAGCTTTGGTTCCTCAGATGACACAGCCCACAGATAAAGCACCGAAAAGTGGAGATTTTTGAAAGATTATATATTCAAATTTAATGGCTATTTCTGTTTTAAATAATTGCAAAGAAATTCAATTCCTTGAACTTTTTTAATGAAGAAGTCAAACTAAATTCACACACTCATACACGAAAAATGCCAACTTTATTTGAAACAGGTATCTTTTGTTGTTGTTTTTTCATAGTGGACATATTGTGAAAATAAAACTGTGGACAAAAACATTTGAGAGATGCACTTGCAGAAAGGGGTTTGACACAGCTTAATTCATGCATTATACAAGCAAGTCATCACATAATTATGGATCCATAAAATCCAGTTTGTTTTACAACAGGATGGTCCTTTGACATGCAGAAAATTTATCAGTGGCAAAAACTTTCGACTCATGTCAGCCTGCATGGACTGCACAGGCTGACATGGTTCAATACTTTTTGTAGATGCATTAAACCACATCTTTTTGGTATTACACATAATTGAAATGGATACATTTATACAATTTTCAGTAAATGTAATAAAATGAATTGGACAAGATCATCAAGAAGTTTACATCTTGTTTCCAAACATGTTGTTCAGAAATAAAAGTACTTACAACTTTACCATGCATATGGCAATTATGTCACAAATACATGCTTCAATGGGCATGTTATGATTTCATTGAAGGAAAAGGAGCAGTGGGGAGTACAGAAAATTAATTTTTCATAGTTTACCTCTTTTACCATTTCAAAGGTTGACAGTTCTTTTTGTAATAATTAAGTTGATACATGTTTCATAGAGAACTCCATTTCATTTCACAATCATGACTATAACTTATGGTAGAGTAAATCCATCTCTTCATTGTTACTCCACTACTGTGTCTACTGTTGCAAGCTATAAACACAAAATTAATTACTTCACCAATCACATATGTGGGAAAAAAGGTTATTGTGATTGGATGTTAAGCTTAGTATGTTTGTAGAAAAAAAATCAAAGTAAACTTAAAAATGTTGTAAATGGATGTTGTGTAGCAAGATGGATTATGCCTGCTCATTTGATATCATTTTGTTTCTTGGAAACAATTTGTGATTTGCATTTCAAGAAATGAGTGGCACTCTGGAAAAGGGAGTTAAATGCATCTGCTTGATCCATTATACCGAGGAAGTCATCACACACTTCTTGATCACTAGAATCAATTTTGTCTGACATCCAACTGAATCATAAGGTGAACTGGTCCTTTGACATGTAGAAAATTGACCAATAGCAAAAGGTTTCAACCCAGGTTAGCTTTTGTGGACTGTACAGGCTGACCTGGATCAATACTTTTTGCAGATACATTAAACCCCATTTTCAAATAGTTTATTCTGTTGATTATAACTTCATCAACTGAATAAATACCACATTTTTGTACGATCAATTAATCTTTAAAATCTTCACTTAACCCTTTACCAAACAATCCCTGGTTTTTACGAACCCGAGATAGAAGCCTTTTGAAAACATTGTGGGAAAAGGAGAAAATGCTGGTAACCAGCATTTTCTCCTTTTCCCACAATGTTTTCTACCCTGCTGGAAACAAATTTCAATTTTTTAGTCATGTTTATTTTGTCGTCTGCAAGTGCTTTCAATTTGGACCAGTCTAAAATTTTCTTGTTTGATAAAGAGTTAAATAAAAAAACCTGTCAGATATACACAATGGAGCATTTCATTAACTGAAGGGATGAGTAAGTTCAACTCCTTTTTTTTGCCATAGCTAATACAAATTAAATGCTTGCATACTACAGATTGATAAAAAATCATAATACTGATTATCACTTATAAATGATGGTTCCGAGTTTTTGTATTTTTTCAAAAAAAGAAATATAATCATAGCTAGGCTTTATCCTTATTGTACTGCAGAAGGTGAGTTGATCGAGTGTTTTGACTCTTTTCTAAACAACAATATTGTTTGCTTTCTCATATTGCAAGAGTTTGCAGATGACAGGATTTCACCATGAAAAGGTAGAAAACATTGTTTAAAAAAAAAGGAGAAAATACTGGTTACATATGATGTTTCAAAAAGCTTTCTGTCACAGGCTTGTTGATATGGTATCATTCAGTAAAGGTTAACTAATTGTTAGTTTTCAAGTTCAATCCACTTATGAACTAGAGTAGGTTTAATGTGTGTTACCTTTACAATACAATAACCTTACCAACAGTATCTAACCAATTTGCATTGAAATCTTATGGTATTTTCATTTTTGAAAAAAAATTACAATTTCATGAATTTGGACTATGAATGTCCAGTTTTCATGTTAATTTCTATGTGTTTTTAAATTTTTTTCTCTTGAGAACAGAGATTTAATGAAAGAAAATTGTGTGTGAATCTTTGTTTTAACATATTATCAACAAATAATCCAGTATTTAAATGATGACATGGAAGAACTCTTTTGAAAACAGAGGTGTCAGAATTTTCACTTATTAAAGTTTTTGGAACACCTGCCCTATCACATATATTGAGCAGCATCAACCAAAATATCTAGAATATGTTCTGATTTGGTTTAGATGAAACTGCGAATATATACACATACATGTACTTTGCAAAAGAATTACATCTTTTGGCTTTACAAATTAAGAAGAACATTTGAACTTGAACATTGAATGACAATTTGTCTATTTCATCAACCAGATGGAAAACTGGCTTCGTTGGAGGAATTCAAAGTACAGAAAGAGGATCTAATGAACAAGTTTGCCATGATGGAAGAGGAGCTTGCTAGAAAAGAACAAGAACATAAAGAGGAAATCTATAAACTAGAGAAAAAACAGGTTATGGATAAAGACATGTAAGTTGTGTTTGTAATTGGCCTGGAGTCCTGCATAGTTCAGTGGTGTAGGTGTTGGATTGGTAATCCAGAAATCCTGATTTTGATCCCCATTTGTGGCTCTGGATTTTCGTTTGGATGTCCTTGGGCAAGGCACATGCAGAGCCCTAGCCTGGCATTAGTGAATCCCAGGAAACACATGAATAAGTTAGGTATTGTTATTATATGGCTGAAGTATCATTCAAAACTGGTGTAGAACATATATCTTATTTGATGGCCTCCATATCAAACAATTACAGCACAGGCTATTTTTTGTGCATCCTGAAAAGTGTCTCAAATGACACAAAGGCAAAACGCGTAAATGTATAAAAGATATAGCTTTGCTTGTTATGGATAATGTTGTTGGAAAAGGAGCACTTTAATTTCAGAAGCAACAGCCCCTTTTCCCACAGTGTTTTCAAAATATGGTCAGTGTATTTGTTCAGTAAAGGGTTAATCACTGAGGAGAAAAAATATCCTGGCAAATTGAAGTAAAGAGAGACAAGGAAAAAAATACTGTTAATGAGGAAACTGCTGACCATGCATTGTATAACTGTTTACCACATACTCCCATGTTTTAACAACCCTGGTGAAGAATGAATTTAAAAACATTGTAGAAAAAGGAGAAAATGCTGGTAACCAGCATTTTCTCCTTTTTCCACAATGTTTTCTACCATTTCAAAGACATAAAAATATTTTGAGCTTCATTTGATTTGCTGTCTGCAATTACTTTGAATTTGGATCATGTCTAAAATTTTGCCTTTTAGTATAGGGATAACAGGTAGGCCTTCCAACGCGAATACAACCATGATTGAAAAACAAGCAATACTATGAGATTTCATTCACAATCAGACTGTCATCGCTACCTACTTCAGGGGCATTAGGAGCTTTAATTCAATGTTACTGAAATCATTTCTCTTTTACCACTTTGGTATGTAACTTGCAAGTCTTGGATACCCATCCAAGATCTTGAAACACAGCATAGGACTTCCAGTGAGAGACTAGCGTCAAATGGCATTGCTGGAAAAGCTATAGCTCTCCAGTACAGCTGGGTTTAAATGCTTTTCACCAAACTGCTCACCATCATAGAGAGAAGAATTCTTTTATTCAAGGATCCATATAGAATTTGATCCATCATTTCTGCTTTTAACTTTTTCGTCACTTAAGTCTTTACCACACCACAAAAATGTAGACTTTTCCAAATTGAACGCATTTGCAGACGATAATTTAAACATGGCTCAATTGATGGAATTTGTTTTTAATAGGTTTAAAAACATTCTGGGAAAAGGAGAAAATGCTAGTTACCAGCATTTTCTCCTTTTCCCACAATCTTTCTAAAATGCTTGTTGCCCAGGGTCATTAAAACTGGTGATTGTGTAGTAAAGGATTAATATACTTGACAGTTTATACCCTTACAATACAGATCATTGGACCATCATGCTTTAACATTTAATATTAAAGATTTTCCTGACAGTGTATATTAAGATCAGGCTACACAGCAGTCTGATCTTAGTTCTACACATTTCAATATCTTGACCAGAATGTCCTTCATAAATTGCTAGGCTTTATATTTTCTATGGATTGAAAAAAAAAATAGCTGTCTCATTTATTCAGATCTGTATTATGGTAAAAGTTAAAAGATTAATCTGTGAATTTTCCTTCCTAACATGGACACATTTTTACTTCAATCAGGCTTAAGAAAGAAATGGTGAACAGGGTGAATCAAGTAGCGTCAGAATTTAGAAAAGTATCCAACAAGCAGATGGCAGAAACAACCAAGAGAACAATTAGAGATAATGTGTCCATAAATGCTCAGCTGGACAAAATGTCGGATAAAACTACGGAGCTGATTGCAGAAAATGATGATTTGCGAAAAAAGAACAAAGAACATCGCCAGAAAATTGAGATGCTTGAGGAAAATGAGAAAGAAATACTTAAGAAAAACCACAGTAATCAAAAAGTAATGTTTCAGCTTTTTTCAGGTGTATTTATATATTAAATTTTAATTCATGTCAATTGTAGATCATTGTACAGTAATGTTTCAGCTTTTTCAACTTTGGTAATCTTAATCTGTTTATCTACTGCAGATGGCTTTCTTTGCCCTGCAAAAGATTGCCTTTAAAAACGTAATTGAAAAACATAGTGGAAAAAGTAGAAATTGCTCTTAACGAGTAATTTATTCTTTTCCATTATGTTTTCATTATGTTTTCAGAAGTATTTATATACTGAATTAAATTTTAATTCATGTCAATTATAGATCAATGCACCGGATGCCATGTATCCAAAATGTGTTTCTCAGCTTTGTATACAGAGAAAGATCCATCGTATGACATTTTTACCTTGCTATTTCAAGTATTCATACATTATTTATCTCAATTTGAATTCTTCTTTGCAGGTACAAAAGTTTTGGCTTTTGTTAAATATGATGATAACTATTTTTCTTTCATTGACAGATTATCAAGATGTTAACAGAAAAATGTCGTAACCAGGAGGCCATGATTGAAGAATTTGAACTGAGAGAGCAGGAATATCAGGAAATAATCACAGAAACTGAAATGTTGAAAAATCAAAATGAGTCAATGAAGTAAGTATCACAAATCTGTCAGTCTTGGTTTAGCTTTCTTCCTCCAATGACAAATTTTCTTTCAACGCCTTGGAAAATGTCCTTCTAGAATATGGATAGTTGGACTTAAATCAAGGTGTGACCAGTTATCATAGTCCTGAGTTTTAACCACATCGAGGAAGACAGCTTTTGAAAACATTGTGGGAAAAGGAGAAAATGCTGGTAACCAGCATTTTCTTCTTCCCCCACAATATTTTCTACACTTTGAAAGACAAATTTAACCATTTGAACCAAATTTGAATTGTTGTTCACAAATTCTTTCAATTTGGACATGTCTGAAATTTTGTCGTCTGGTAAAGAGTTAATAGATGAAACCATTGTGGCAAAAGAAGAATTTGCTTGTTATGAGGAATTTCTTCTTTGTGCCAACTTTTGAAAAATGTTCGGCTGCAGGATGGAAAAAGTCATTTGCAGGTTGTAGTAAGTTACACTGCTCTCATGCAATAAACACTAGAGGTCATACTACATAGAACATGCTACAACTGATCTTGAATCTACACTGTCTTATATTTTGTATTTTGTGGCGAAAACTACTGAAATTGCATTAGCTTATTTGCTTTGCCCATACTAAACGTATTAATCATATTCAGTGCTCAAAGATACATCCAAGCTTTCAGTAATTTTGAGTTACGATTAACCTTTAACCAGACAGTCTCATGTTTTCAACATGGTCATGAGGAGTAAAGCTTTCAAATACATTCTGGAAGAAGATGGAAATAAAGGTAACCAGCATTTACTCCTTTTCCAACAGTGTTTACTACCTTGTCAGAGACAAAGCCCATCATTTAAGCCATAGTGAACTTGTCATCTGAAATGGTTTCAACATAAACATGACTTGAAATATTTTGTTGTCTGGTACAGAGTTTACCTAATTAATTTTGAATCTGATGTCCTTATGTTACAGGGAAGAGATTGACACTATCTCCAAAGACAATGACACTTTAGAGATTGAAGTAAAGGCTGCCCGAGATACCATTAAAGATGAGGTCAGAAACAGGAATAAACTGGAGAAAGTTTTACAGGATGCTGCTGCTGCCTTAAAGTTGGCTCTTAGGGTAAATTCTTGTGTCTTTTTGTTTGAGTACCTGTTTTTCTTATTCAAGTATAAACCTGTAGACTAATAAATCTTAGACTGCAGAAAAACCTTGGTCTCATGGTTCTAATTGAATTGTTGAAATGGGTTAGACTACACAAAATGTTTATTCTTTTTATATTTTACACTGTCTGTTACTTTTTGAAGTATTCTGACAGCCTTGTAAGTGAAATATAGGTTTTATTTCCAAACCCGAAATGTCCATTTTGTTTTTCTTTTTTGAGTTGGAGTTGTCTATGTTGATTGAAATTTGCATTTACAGATTTTTTCTATCATTTAATTATTGCCTTTTTCCTGAAACTTCAGAAAACAGAAGATGAAGAAGAAAGACGTGAAGATTTAAATGAGATGGAGAGACGAGACAATATGCTGGAATATTTGCTGGTCATATTAAACAGTGCAGCTGCTATAGGAGTGGGGCCACAACCTGGAGAGTTAGGCAAACAGTTCAAAGTTAGGCAGAAAAGTGCTGGAGAGCTGCCAGGCAAAAAAGGGATTAAAAAGGGGTGTGTACAAGTTTGTGTCCTTTATCAATATTCTAATGGAATAACATTTAGTTGTAAGCTTTTACTCAGTTGATAGACACTTTCTGCTGATGTATTAAATCTTTATTATTATACATTGATCGTCCCTAAAAGGATGTTTTTGGAGTGATCTGCTATAATAAAACTCACAAGCATCTGAATTAGTAGGAATGCCTCTGAGTCATACTCTGTGAAAAAGAGGTTTAATGCATCTACAAAAAGTATTGACCCAGGTCAGCCTGGTCCACAAAGGCTGATCTTGGTCAAAGACTTTTGCTTTCACTGAGTTTTTTGCATGTCAATGGATCATTCTACCTCACAATTCAGTTGGTTGTTAGACAAAATGGATCAACATTATGCAAAGGCTTGCTTAATATAAGGCTGCATGATGATGCATTAAGCCCCCTTTTTCCAGATTACCCCATTATATATATTTTTGAACCTATTATCAAGAATTTTTTTTGCCGATTTCAGTGATCTTCCAGTAGTATCTGGGCCAGGTACATTACCTCACTATCAGCTGGGTGACCTAGGTTTGATACCCAGGCCAAAACAGCCCATACCAACTAGTCTAGACAAGATGAGGGTTCTGTCAGCTACTACAAGACTTGGTGGTCTTAGAAAAGTATTATGTAGATCTGTGGCTATTCAAACAGTTAGTGCACCAAAAGTGAGTATATACTGTCTTGATTTTAACCCTTTGCCAACAATCTGATCATGTTTTAACAACATTGAATGAAGAGTGTTTTGAAAAAATTGTGGGGAAATAGAGAAAATGCTGGTTGTTTCCTGGTTACAAGCATTTTCTCCTTTTTCCACAATGTTTTCTATCCTTTCAATGCAAAGTTCCATCACTGAAACCACATTTAGTGTCAATATAATTGGATCCAATTTTTGTCAATTTTTGAAGAGTTAACGCACAACAAAATTTTAGACTTGTCACACAATCCCGAGTTTTAAAGACCCTGGAGAAGAAGACTTGAAAACATTGTGGGAAAAGGAGAAAATGCTGGTAACAAGCATTTTCTCCTTTCCCCACAATGTTTTCTACCCTATCAAAGAAAGTTTGGTTAAGTGTTAAAAGATCATATATGTATTTCAACCTTTGAAATGGTAAAAAAAACTGTGGAAAGAAAGGAGAAAATGCTGGTTACTAGCATTTTTTTCCTTTTTTGACTGTTTTCAAAAGCTTGCTTCTTCTGGGTTGATAAAACTCTGGATTATCAGGTAAAGAGTTATGTATACCTTTCTCTCTTTTTATCTCTTTTTGCATCAAAAGGGTTCTATGTCAACAAATCTAAATTGTTGATTTGAATATTGAAAACCTTATTAAGGTACATTTTAAAGACAACAATATATGGAAGTTATGTTTGAAGTGTTTTAACATGTGTACTCATAACACTTTTGCATTCATATTTAGCTGGATACTTTATGACTATTTGGTCCAACTTCAATCTTATAGTAAGGTGTGTAAACTTTATCTTGGTCAGATTACTCTGTCTAATGTATTTAAGCCACACTTTAAGAAAAGGGGGTTTAACTCTTTTCCAAACGACAAAATTATAGACTGGTCCAAATTGAAAGCATTTGCAGACGACAAAATAAATGTGACTGAACAATTGAAATTTGGTTTGGAAAGGGTTGAAAACATTGTGGTAAAAGGAGAAAATGCTGGTTACCAGCATTTTCTCCTTTTCCCACAATGTTTTCAAAGGCCTTCTTTCTCAGGGTTGTTAAAAGTCGGGATTGTGTGGTAAAGAGTTAATATATCTGCAAATAGTATGGGCACAGGTCAGCCTGTGCAGTCCAAATAGGCTGACCTGGGTCAAAAGTTTCTATTTTTGGTAAATTATCTTCGTGTCCAAGGACCATTCTACTTCAAAATTCAGTTGGTTGCTTGACAAGATGGATTTCGTGGATCCTTAATTATGTGATGACCTGCATGGTATAATGCATCACAGAGATGGATTAAACCCTGTTTTTCAGAGCACGGCTCATTTTCCTTTTAAGCACAATTCATGGTGACAAAAACACTTTTAGCTAATCATTCTCTATAAAGGAAAAATAAGTTTCAGTCATCAATCATATGCATTTTCAGGCTATGTTCTATGCGGACCAGTTACTCAGTAAAGCCCCACCTGCCACCCAAGACACAGTTTTACATGAACTACAACCACCAGACAGAAGTTCAAGGACATCACCAATGCAACTAGGCCCCATAACGTCTGTAAAGAAAATGTCTGGAAAAGTGGTGTAATATGGGGAAAAAAAACCATAAATGTTTGATTAATGGTTTTGCATTTCATCTCTTGGCTAGGTATGACGA
Organism: Hippopus hippopus; assembly: GCA_946811185.2. NCBI lineage: Eukaryota > Metazoa > Mollusca > Bivalvia > Cardiida > Cardiidae > Hippopus > Hippopus hippopus. Next base: position 45,915,929 of record OX328098.1, on the reverse strand, counting down.
TGAAGACTACAATATTTGACTGTAATTGAATATAATGTTAAAGTATTTCTGTATGTTAAAAGTTGATGAAGACTGATATTGTTTTTAAAGCATCTCTTGGTATCTTATGGAAAATATCAAGAATTTACCAAAAGAGCAGCAGTATTTTATAGAAAGAGATTGTACTTAATGATAGCCTTCAATAAATTTGACTGTTGGATTACTTTTACCTCGCAACAATGAATCTAATTGTATTCAGTTGTTCTGCAGTGCAGAAAGCTTTTTTTTTTTAAATCAAATTTATGTGACATGAAGCAAATTAGAAAAGAAATCATATTTTAAAACAACACTTTTACTACAAATTATAATGCAATAGTGTAATTTGTGCTCTCTTTGAGCAAAAATAACCACTGAAAAACACTTGTATAATTTTGATTGTTTCTTGTTATTTCATTAATTGTGATACTTGTTATGCCTACTGTAGGTATCAAAACCATTTTTTGGAATTAGATATGTATGCTCACTCTGAAATAAATATGTATAAAAGAATTTAGGCATATTTAGTTGTTTATTTTCATCATTAATCCCCTGTTTCTTTTGGGGTATAACATGAAAGACAAATAGATAGAGCTTGGGTCAGATGAGGAAAGGATAAGTTACAATCAAGTGAACCAGCTTTGAAAAATGAACACCACAGATAAATTAGGGGAAATCCAATCTTGTTTTTATTTTGACAAGAGCGTGACTTCTTCATGGTAACAAAAAATGGGTCTTGAGACAGAATGTCTTCACCAATCAAATAGCTAACTTTGGAATCTAAAATTAGAGCAGTATTTAGAATGGTTGGTGAATACGGCCTCCTACAGTTGTTTTGGGCTTGGATACTGTTTGCCCTTTACTTAACAATCCCGAGTTTTAATGACTCTTAGTTAGAAGTCTTTTAAAAACATTGTGGAAAAGGGAAAAATGCCGGTAACCAGCATTTTCTCCTTTCTTCCACAATGTTCATCAGCTCATTTGTATTTTTCATTTTGAATATGTTGTCTGCACATGTTTAAATTTGGGAGAGTCTAGTATTTGTTGCCTTAGATACTGTTTAAAAAGAATCTCATTGCACATTGTTTTTTATTCACTTTTACATGAGACCTTAATTTTAGCCTAGATGCTGCATAAACATTGTGCATACCGGCAGTCTATTATCTATCCCCAGGAAGAATTTCATATAGGAAGTTAGTACACTTTTAGAGTTGTATATATAATTGCAATTTGTCCAAGGAGAAAAATGAATGATAGAAACCACAGAATGTCTTTCTGTTAATGACTAAAATGACTAGAATAAGGCTATCTTTCAGTTGAAATTTAATTACTATTTATACATTTCACTCAATAAAAGTAACTTTTACTCATGTAATAATTTACAAACATATTAAAAGAGAATACCACAGCTGTATCTACCATGATAAATATGGCTTTACTAATGTAATTTTTCTTGTTTATCTACCTTCTTTATATGTTTGTAGCCTCTGACATAAACAGTTTTGGGAGCAAAGAGTTAGGTCATCACCACAGTTTAATAATCTTAGTCTCATTTAGTGATTTCATACTTTGCTAAATGATCTGGTGATCTGATGATCCAGGGGAATAAGGCTTTTGAAAACATTGTGGAAAAAGGAGAAAATGCTGATAACCAGCATTTTCTCCTTTTTCCTCAATGATATCTACCCCTTTACTAACAAAAACATTCATTTTGCCAAATCTTATTTGATGTCTGCAAATGCTTTTATTTTGGACTAATCTAAAAATTTGTTGCCTGATAAATTCTTAGGTAATTTCATTGTTATTTCTGTCAGTCCCTTGCAGTTCAGATAATATATCTATCTCAGTTCTTTTTAAAATAAACTCTGCCAACGTTGTCACTGACTTCTGCACGGCACCTTTTATAACTGATTGTTCATCTTTTGGGAAATCTTCAAGTACATACTCTACAATATCTTCTCGATCTCTAGAGCTGGGTCTATCTATGCCAATAAGGATTCGAGGTATCTGTAACTAATATTTTGATTAAAACACATCAAACAGTTAGTTCTGGATTATCTTGTTACCAAACAACAGTTTAGACTTGTCCAAAATGAAAAAGTTTGTAGACGAAAAATTGCAGATGGCTAAGGTTGTGAAATTTCTCTGTAAAAGGCAGACAACATTAAGGGAAAAGGAGAAAAATGCTATCTACCTCAGGGTCATTAAAACTCAGGATTGTGTGATAAAGGATTATTCTTCCATGTGAAATCAGGATCCATATTCATCAATGATACTAAACATTGTCCTTGCTCTGAATTCAAAGAGTAGCTCTTAATTGGCAAATTGACCTTAGCCAATCACACAGTAAGATTGTAAACATGGATTCTGCTTTTAAGCACCTAATATGCTGTGACTATGCTGGACATGAGTTAAAAAGATGCAACATTTATTGCCAAGAAAAACTGTCTCAACAATCAGTGGCTGCTTTTTGTTTTGTTCAAGTGAATATGATCCAAGCACAAGTCTAGGAGATCAATGAGTACTTATTAATGTACAGTAGTTGAAGAAGATTGAGTCATGTATCTTCATATGAGTAGACTAAATTCCATAAAATTCCATTTTAATTTATACTTACTCCTAACTTTATGGATGCTGCAACTGATTTCACTCCATTGTGACCACTAAAACAGAAAACAATAGTCTTTAATCCCTGTACAAGAAGACTGTATCAAACACCCCTTTTATTTTTTTTAGCCCTGAAGATTAAGACTTTAGACAACATGGCCAGAAAAGGAGAAAATGCTGGTTACCAGTGTTTCCTCCTTATCCCACATTTTTTACCCTTTTGAAGACGAATCCCACCATTTAAGGCACTTTGCTCTCAATTGTCTGCAAATGCTTTCAAAACAGACAAGTCTGATATTTTGTTTCCGGTATATAGTGGTCATGTTGTAGATACTGCAGCAACAGCTGTAAATAATATTTATCAATACTTTAGGTTTTTCTACTGGCTAAAAATTTCACTTTTAGCTACTATGCACTCATACTGTTTAATTGCAATACCAACAAGTGATGATAATAAAAAGTTATGTAAATGATTTTTCAAACAAATACTGTTACTTGCTTAACTCTTGACCAAATAACAAAGTTTTAGATCAGTCCAAATTCAAACCCTTTGCAAACAACAAATTAGATGTGGATCAAATGGTGGAAATTGTCTGAAAAGTTTGAAAACATTATGGTAAGAACAGAAAATGCTGTTTTCTCCTTTTTTCACAATGTTTTTTTTGTCTTCTCATTGGGGTCTTCAGAAACACAGGATTGTTCAGTAAATGGTTAATGCAAAATTCCATGGATCCAGATAAGTGTAGTCATTCCGACCCCCAAAATATTGTTTTTAACTAAAACTTATATTGTTGGTACTCATAACCATCTCATCTAGATTATTTGAATAAGTAATGTACCTACATCATTGCGTGTCTGTGATAAAACTTAAAAAAAAAACATCTGTCCATGTAGCAAAAGTTATAACAATAATTTCTGGTTAAAATAAAGGAGAAATTTTCGGAACTAGCGTTAGCTCTATCTCCCATAATGTCTTATGTTTAAAAGACAAATCCCATCATTTAAATGCCACAATATAAGTAAAATAATGTTGAAAATGGCAGTAAGCATACAAATAAACCAATCATTTGAGCTGCATGTATTTGTTATGTGTTTCAAAGGTAAATCCCATTCTTTGAGCTGCATATAATTGGAAAAGTCTTAATTTTCATCTTGATGTAGGGAACTAACTCTTTACCAACAACAAAATTTTAGACTGACAAATCCCATGTTGCTTAGTGATGAGATTAATATTTGAAAGAATAGAAAATATTGTTGGAAAAGGAGATAATGAAGGTAACCGGCATTTTCTTCTTTTCCCACAATGTTTATACAAGGGTTTTTCCTCACAGTCCCTGAAGCACAGGATTGTGTTATAAAGACTAACTGAGATGGCTGCTAAAGAGAAGCTGTTGCTAAAACCAATTATACTGTATCGGTACAACAGACCTTGCACTTCCTCCATTTTCTTTCAACTTAACTACCCCTGTTGCCTTGTCTAGATTATCATGAACTAGTATGATATTTTCTGATCCAATATTGTACTGTCTCACTGGAATGAAAAAAATCATTATGTTTAGTAATAATTCATGCACTATTGTGCAGACTCTCTTTAACAATACCACATGCTATTTCAAATTACACAAGGAAAAAACATTCAAAGGAGAGGAAAAAATTGTTCTGGTTACCAGCATTTACTCCTTTTTCCACATTGTTTTCAAAAGCCTTCTTCTTTAGGATTGTCAAAGCTTGGGATTATTTGGTAAATGGCTAACACTGCAGAAAGTTTTGTAATAGAAGGATACTTGCCATGAAGTGCTTCAAGTAAACCTTTCTCAAATAGACAGTTCTGATGAGTACTTCCAACTTAGCTTTTAGTGAAAAACTTGAAAAAAGCATGTCGTTTTAACCCCGCTCCCAAATAATCCCATGATTAAATGACCCTGAAGAAGAAAGCTTTTGAAAAACATCGGGGGACAAGGAGATTATGCTCATAACCAGCATTTTCTCCCTTTCCAAAGGTTTTTTTTTTTTTTTTACCCTTTCGAAAATATGTCCACCGTTTTAGTCAATCATGTTTGTCAGATGCAAAAGATTTCAACATGGACAAGTCTAAAGTTTTGTGATCTGACAGAGAGTTAAGTTCTAACAAGTTTTTGCCCAAAAACCCATTAAAGTTGTACACCCTATTCTCAGACACTCTAGAAAAGAGAACAAAAAAATAATTGGAACTGAATAAGCAGAAAAGGAAAAGGAACACTACAGCAATATACAGAAAACAATGTGGCAAAAAAAGCAATTGCTCACATCCGACAACTGCTCATCTTCTGACAAAGTTCTCATGAGTCACCTTGATCTAGTACATGTATATACATATATGCATAAAAAAAGGCATATTTGTCTGCATGACAATAGTTCAGAACTTTATAAGATTGCTTTCAATAAATTGTCCCAAGTTTTCCTCAAGTAAGCTAATTTTTAGGTTTCACTTGCCAATGGGCAAGACACGTCATAAATATTGGAACTCAAGAAGAAAATGATATTTTCTCAGCTAATAAAATCAAATGAAACATTTTGTTACTAGATGCATACTTCACATTTCTACAGACATCTAGTACATCTTACAGCAAATAAACCAGAGAAACTAAATTCTTGTACAGGGAATCCAGACATGTAACATCAATGTCCTACTTGTCCTTGGTCAAGCAAGAAAAATTATAATTTCCAAAACATTAAATAACGTAACTTATCTCCTGAAACCAATTTTCAGCAGCGAAATTAAGAAAACTTAATTTCTTGTTAAAAACACTGTGAAAAACTAGCAGATTCTCTTTCCATGTATAAAAATGTAATTACCTGTTTTACCAACACAGCGTCCATTTAAGTTCATTGGCAACCTAGGTTTCATTAAAATCAAGGTCAATCCATTTAACTGTACTGAAGCTATCATACTTTGACACTCTTTTCGCTTCTCAAACTTTGTGCCACAAATTTTTGCAATCAAATCTGTCACCTGCATTCCCACACTGTGTCTGGTTTTTGGTCTGTCCAGGTTTCCCAAACCAACGACCTTTAAAATGAAATGGCTGTTTAAATAGTAAATCAGCAATCAGTGGAGCCAAAATCATAATCATATATGAGGCGTGCTCTGTGAAAAGGGGGCTTAATGCATCTCCGTAATCCATCACACCGAGCAAACCATTACATACTTATGGATCCATAACAGCCACCTTTTTTCATAATCGACTAAATCATGAGGTAGACTGGTCCTTAGACATACAGAAAATTGATCAATAGCGAAAAGTGTCGGCCCAGGTCAGCCTGCGCGGACTGCGCAGGCTGACCTGGGTCGATACTTTTCGCAAATGCATGAAGCCCCCTTTTCACAGAGCATGGCTCATATGTAATTTTCAGCAGGGATCTTATATAGTGTATATAAGATCCCTGTTTTCAGGGAGATTTAAATTTCAGTAATTTGAAAGCAAGTGGGATGAAAGATAGAAAAATAAAAGAATTTAATATTTGATGGTTTTTAGCAATTGCCTCCTTTTCAATAATATCAAAAGTGAAACCTGTATTCATAGACTATATCCAAGGGAAGTTAAGAAAGTGGTTCCTCACAGCAGATAGTCTTTAAATGTAATTTCAGTATATGTTTTGTAAGACAGCAAGGACAAACTATCAAAGCAATGGTCTTTTAAAACAGACAGTTGTTTTATGTAGGTGAGCTCTAGGAGAGATTGTACATCCTCTATGAGAATATATGGAGGCATAAAAAAAAGACTAGGGCAAAGGAGAGCGACAATTAAACAGGGTGGGACTTTCCCATCCTTTATCTTTCTCCTCAGCTATGCCTCTCTCTCTACCCCTTCCTCTCACCTCCCCAACAAAGTCTCTCTCTACCTTCCTCCCATCCTTTATCTTTCTCCTCAGCTATGCCTCTCTCTCTACCCCTTCCTCTCACCTCCCCAACAAAGTCTCTCTCTACCTTCCTCCCACCCCCTCAACTACACCTCTCTCTGCTGCTTCCTCCCATCTCCTCAATTTAGCCTCTCTCTCTATCTTCCTTCCACCTCCTCGGGCAAGCCTCTCTCTCTACCTTCCTCCTGACTTCCCAACTAAGTCTCTTCCCCTTCCTTTCACCTCCTCAAGTAAGCCTCTTACTTCCCCTTTCTCCCAGCTCCTTAACTATGCCCTCTCTGCCTTCCTCCCACCTCCTCAACTAAGCCTATCATTCATCCTTCCGCTTATCTCCACAAATAAGCCTCTCATTGTCCTTTCTTTCCACTTCCTCAATTAAAACCCTTTCCCAAACAATCCCTGGTTTCTACGACCCTGAGATAGAAGCCTTTTGAAAACATTATGGGAAAGGAGAAAATGCTGGTCACCAGCATTTTCTCCTTTTCCCACAATGTTTTCTACCCTGCTGGAAACAAATTTCAATTTTTGAGTTACGTTTATTTTGTCATCTGCAAGAGCTTTCAATTTGGACCAGTCTAAAATTTTGTCGCTTGGTAAAGAGTTAAGCTTCCCATTCTCCCTCTCTCTCACTTCCTCAATTAAGCTTCCCATTCTCCCTCTCTCTCACTTCCTCAATTAAGCTTCCCATTCTCTCTCTCTCTCACTTCCTCAATTAAGCTTCCCATTCTCCCTTTCTCTCACTTCCTCATTTTGGTCTGTCCAGGTTTTAGCTTCTTTCCCTTACTTACTTCTCCCAAATTCATCCTAAACCACACAATCCCAACTTTTAATGAACCTGAGAAAAAAAGTTTTTGAAATTATTGTTGGAAAAGTAGAAAAAGCTAGTAACCAGTGTATTCTCCTTTTCCCACAATGTTTTCTGTCCTTCCAACCACAAATTTTAAGTTTTGAGTCATGTTTATTTTGTCATCTGCAAATGCTTTAATTTTGGACAAGTCTTAACTTTTGTCGTTTGGTAAAGTTAGTCCTTTCCCTCATTTTTCCCACCTATTCAACTAAGCCTTACTCCTTTTCTCCCATCTCCCCAACAAAGCCTCTCTCCCTTCCTTCCTCTCCTAAACTACTTTGAAGCTAAATTTACCAAACTTAAAAAGAAAAAAAGGGTTTGTCCAATTTCAAAGCATTCGCAGACGTAGGAATAAATGTGGCTCACATGATGGTATCTCTGAGTGAAATGACAGAAAACATTGTGGGGAAAAAGTCTCACCTCCTCATCTAACTTGTTTCTCTCACACTCTTACTTCATCTCAGTGGTAAAAGTTATCGAATGAGGGACGAAAGACAGAAACAGCTTAGATCTACTAATCATATAGATTTAATAACAAATCGATGAAAAAATGTTCTGTAGGTCACGAAATGCGTACAAACCAGAAAGGTATTCTCTTGGGTATGTCCTCCCTCAGCCATTCTGCTGTTTCGCGGTTCCGAATATTGTCGTTTGCAAACATATCGAAGACTTAATGTCCCTTTCTTTAAATTGTTTACGTGCACATCTGTACTTTCTAACAGTCGTCGTATATAAAAAGTGATAACCGGCCGCATCTTTTAGCTATTTTTGTACGGTTATGTTTCGATGTATGGTGAAAGAATTAATGGTGACGTCATTTAAAGGGAATTCCAGAGTTTGGGCTAAAATAGATTTCCCAATTTAGAATTCGTACCATTTTACTTGTCTGTAGCAGTAGGGAAAAGGTAATGGTTTTTGTTTGTTCAAAATAAAAAAAAGGTAGTATCATCTATACAACAATAATTTGAAAACGTTTAACGTTCATCTTTTTTGAAATCCTCGTTTCGCTTTCCACGTCTATTGATTGGGATAATCTGGATCTAGCAGTTGAAATTGATGCACGAGAAGGGATTATGCCTACTGAAATGTATCCGGATAAGACTAACTTCCGGATAGTTTCACACTGCACTCGACTTAAGTGATATTTACAATTTAAAAGTTTCGTACCTTCAAAGTGTTGGATCAGCAATCATCAGTACAATCTTTATCAATTATTAGTTGACAATACCAATTCACTTTGACAAGGGATTTATTTTTTGGTCTTTCAAGTTCAGACAATATATGTCAATTACGCTATCCAGCTTCTTTTCAAATTTCAGACATAAATGATCAAACAACCCTGAAGAGAAAAAGTTTAAAAGACAGGTAAATTGTGTTTTTCTCCATGATAATTTGTGAGATATGTTGACAGAAGACGAGCAATTGTGCTCCTTTTACATTGGCAATATCAGAAATGGTATAGATCTAACACAGGGGTGTAAAAAGACAAAAAAATCTTTACAAGATGACAGAATTTTAGATCTGTCCATAATGAAAGTGCATGCTACAAGTCAAATATTGTTCATATGATAGATTTTGTCCTTGAAAGAGCAGAAATCATCACGGGAATGGGAGAAAATGCTGGTCACCATCATTTCTCTTTTGCCCATATTGTTTTAAAAGCAGTCATGCAGAGTCATTTAGATGCAGCATTTTTGTGTAAGGTTCAAGAGTTTACAAACTGAATGTGGAGTTTATGATGAGATATATCAATAGTTAAGACATGGGTTATGTGACTATAATTCATTAACTATTCTTAATGTTGGGCAGACCCCCGGTAGCTCAGTCGGTAGCATGCATGACGTGAGAACAGGGGATCATGGGTTCGATCCCTGGCTCGGCCAATTTCTTTCCGAGGATTGATGATAGTCATTGCGACAGGATTCATTCCTCTCTCACCGCTGATCATTTTCTCGATGATGGTTATGTGGGAAAGTAGCCAGTGGCTTGGAAAGAAAATTGTGCAGAGTACTGGTAAAAGAGACTCCAGGAAAGCATGGATAGGTGCACTGGCCACTGCGATATAACTGAAATAATGTTGAAAATGGCAGTTGGTTTTATCCTAAATTTCAAGACTGGCCACCAATATTTGGAATAATAATTGAATTTAGAATGGTTGATGAATGGAGTCAAAAGTTCCATTCAAACTGGGGCCAGACTGGTGAAAGTGTGTAAGGGCAGGCTTATTTTATCAGTAAAGTAGTCAGTCCCATTTTATTTAGTTCAAATATCTTCATTTCAGCATTTCAGGAGGCAGAGACGTTATCCACGAGAAAAGTATTACATGTGATGGAAACATTGGTATATTACATCCTACTGCTGCCCAGCACTCTGATCATTTTTGTTATCTGTTTGTTTATCCGCTGGATGGGTCTAAAATTCTTCAGACACAATTAAAGGGTAAGAAAAAAACGTTAGAATGTTGTTTTAAAAGAATATTACTATTTCTGTGAGAATAATATTTTATTTTTCAATTTCTATTATTAGTGAGCAAAACACCCATATTAAACAGGTTATAGTAAATTTGATTCTAATTTTTATGTACTGACATGCTTCCTTGTTTGTTTAAAAAATTACCTCCCTGCAGACAGGTTTTCTTTTGTCTTGCAGCTCACTAAGTTGGAGAATATCATGGCAAAAGGAAAAAATTGCTAATAACAAGAACTGTTTTCTTTTCCGTCAATCTTCACCAGTAATCATGTAGTAAACCTAATTCCTTTTGAATTTCCATGTTTTTATGTTGTTTGCTACAAATTTGATGTAGGAGATAATGAGTTAACACTATATCAAACAATCCAAGGTTTTATCAACCCTGAGGAAGAAAGTGGAAGATGAATGATGTGTGTACATTGAAAAAATATTTATAAATTATCACTTCAGGCTTTTCTAAAACTAACTACAATCAAAGTGATAAGAACAAGGGTGCCATTCAAACCATGATGACAGAAATAAGTCCAACACCCTCTACCTCAACAATGGGCCAATCAGAGGACAGCTGCCAGTCGTCTGACCAATCAACACTCTTCAATGTACCCTTGAGGGGAGATAACTGTGATGGAATGGAGGATGAGAATGAAACCTACTTTTTTGAGTCTGACCATGTGGCTCTGAAGGGGAATGCAGATTACCAGAAAGTGCTAAGATCTATAGCTGTACTAGAGGCCCAGAGAATTCAAGTAAGCTACATGTACACAGCATTTCACATTTTACTCATATCTTTGAAATTAATAGTCTAACCCTTTACCACATGACAAAATTGTAGACTTGTTCAAACCCAAAGCATATCCAGACGCCAAATTAAATGTGGCTTAAACTGTAGACATTGTCCTTGATAGGGTAGAAATTGGTGTGGTAAAAGGAGAAAATGCTGTTTGCCACAAGGTTTTCAAAAGTCTTCTTTCTCAGGGTAGTTGAAACTCGGGATTGTGTGGGAAAGAGTTAAAACATATTTATTTTACATCGATTGAGAAACAAGTTCTTACAACTTAAATAGTAATCTCTCTGGATTCTGCTTCCTGGGAACTACACCAGTACTCGCGCTGAATGTGTGGGCCAATGAAATATCCTAAAGTTGACACCCGCTCCTGGGTCTCAAACTATGGACCTTTTGGTTGAAATTACTTTGGAGCAGACGACTTGAAAATATCTTTGGATGATTAATCAATACAAATTAAGGTTTTATGGGAGTATTTAGATTAAACTCTTTACCAAACAACAAAATTTTTGACCGGTCCCAATGGAAAGCTTTTGCAGACGACAAATTAAACGTGGCTCAAATGATGCAATATATGTCTGAAAGAGTAGAAAATGTAGTGGGAAAAGGAGAAAATGCTGGTAACCAGCATTTTCTCCTTTTCCCACAATGTTATTGCAAGTTTTATTCTTCAGTGTCATTAAACCTCAGGATTGTGTGGTGAAGGGTTAGTAATCATATCAAACTTTAAAAATGTCTTATCAAAGGATTCAGTCACGCAAAAGTTTAAAAACATGAATACATAAGGATGAAAAAAAAGTAAGACAAACAAATGTTTCCTTACAGTGATACTAGCATGACCATGTGGTGTCCATGGTTGTGAGGTAGAGGATCGGCCTCATAACCAAAAGGTCCCAAGTTCGAGACCCGGGAGCGGGTGTCAACTTTTGGATTTTTCATTGGCCCACACATTCGGCGCGAGTACTGGTGTAGTTCCCAGGAAGCAGAATCGAGAGAGATTAGTATAAGTTGTAAGAACTTGTTTCTCAATCAATGTAAAATAAATATGTTTAAACTTAAAGGTGGGTATTTAGATTTTTCACATCTCACCAAATTAAAAATATATATATCACTGAAATTTACATGAAAAAACAATACAAATCATCAATAATTAAGAATCATAAAATTACAAAAAAAAATTTTTTTGATGGTCTTCCCTTAAAAGGCTATGTAGCCTCTTAAGGTATTTTTGGATTTCGCGCCAAAAAATCAAAAAAGCATTGTGGGAATGTCAAGTGACTGGCACGTGACTAATGACGCTTAAATTCCATAACATAACAAACATGTAATTATTTTCCATAATGTCTTCTTCGGACGCTATGTTTGAAGCTTTGTCTGTGTATTTCCGGTATGTAAATGAGCGAGTTGCTCATGTAAAAATAGACAGTGTTTCCCGCCAGTGTCGACCTGAGCCGTAGTAAATCTCTAATTTTTCTTGTTGTCGGATGGTTTTCGACTACTGGGGTTTTATGAATGAAAATTAAAAGGCTTTGGGAGTACAAGGATGATTTTTTTGTATTTTTGTAAAATTTTCGTCCCAAAATCTGAAGGGCCACCTTTAAAGCATAATATTTTTAGACTTTGTGCAAAAGGTTCTATGACATTATTTCTAGGCTCACAAAAATAGATGAAGTTTGATATTTGAACACCAACATTGCACCTTTTAACTGAAGTATTTATAAGTTTTTTACAAGAAATTTTGTATTCAAGCTAAAAAATCTCAATATGTCCCATTTGATTGATTGATTGAATAGTGTTTCACGCCACTTTCAACATTGTTGTGGAAAAAGGAGAAAATGCTAGTTACCAGCATTTTCTCCTTTTCCCACAATGTTTTCAAAAATCTTTTTCTTTAGTGTTGCTAAAACATAGGGTTGTTCGGTAAGGGTAAACTGAAAATGTCTGCCATTCTATTCCTTCAGAAGTCTAAATGCAATTCAAACTCGGAAGACACAAACTGATTGTATGATTGGTTTGTTATGATGATATGTAAAATATTGTCACACAGGCAATCAAAGACCTGGACCGGCTCTATGAAGTAAAGCAGGAAGCAATAGCTAACCCCATACAGTTTGTAGAGAAACTACAGAGAGAATCAGACTTGGGATTGCCTGTATCCCAGAAGGTAGCATAGCATTTAGAGTAAACCTCTTTATTGTACATCGATTGTGAATCAAGCTCTTACAACTTATATCAATCACTTCCAATGATTTCTTCCTTGAAACCTTGACAGTTCTTGTACCTTGGTCTGGACCGTTCCAAAGGCTGACCAGGCTCATTACTAGATTTGAACCTGCAGCCTTTGATATGAGAGGCCGATGCTCTACCTTGACACCACTGTCTCAAACAAGTGTAGCATTTGTTGTACAGGACAGCCATTGTTATTATACCCATGGGCAGGGTCATGCTGAGCAGGGGTAAAGCACTGATTTAATATGGTTTAACTCTTTATCAAACGACAAAAATTTAGACTTTTCCAAATTGAAAGCATTTGCAGATGACAAAATAAATGCAAATTTATTGAAATTTACTTTGGGAAAGGTAGCAAACCTGTTGGAAAAGGAGAAAATGATGGTTACCAGCATTTACTCCTTTTCTCTTAATGTTTTCAAATGGCTTCTTTCTCAGAGTAGTTAAAAGTCAGCATTGTGTGGTAAAGGATTAAGTGTTCACTTATCTCTTTTTGCAGACAAAAAAGTGAAGGATTGTCCATATTGTAAGCATAAGCAGACAACAAATTGAATTTTGCAGGGAGATAATGACATATTTTATTCTTTCAAAATATTTATCCCTATTGTAATTTGTGAAAAGAAAGAAACCTGAAGGTCTAAAACTTGAGTGTACAGTAAATAGTAAGGTGCCCTCAATAAAATAGATTGCAGATCTGCCAACAATAGAGTGGGAGAAATACACAAGTCAGCTTGATTTTTCTACATTTGGGCTTCACCGACACATGACCCGCCTGAAAAAACAGTTGGTGGATGGAAATACAGGTAGGATATAGAACATGTTTTTTGGTTCTATTATGTTGCTACAAATACAGTTGAATCTATATACAGTAGAAAAGTGGTCTCTTAAAGCAGATGGTCTGTTAATGCAAGTTTAAATGAATTATTTGAACCCGTTCCCAAACAGCATATTTTAGAATTTCCAAATTTGAAACATCTATAGGTGACAGATTCAAAATCGGTATAAATGAGCTTAAATTCTATGATGGGATAGAAAACATTGTGGGAAAAGAGAAAATGCAGGTTTCCAGTATTTTATTCTTATCCCACAATATTTTCAAAAGCCTTCTTCTTCAGGGGTTGTTAAAACTCAGGATTGTGTGGTGAAGAGTTAAGAAAAAGTATAGAATTAAATCAGTAGCCTCTTCTTCGAGTATGGGTTTACTTACTGCAGGCATTGTCAAAGACCGGCTCGACTGTTTCCAGATTTGCCCATTTTTTAGCTCAGCTGGTTTCACAGAAAACTGTGATGTATTGTCATAGCACTGTCGTCATCAATGCCTGCATCATCGTGATGCAAAAACTTTGACACTTTGTAATATCTCTGTCATTACTGAACATATTTACCGGTACCTCAAACTTGAACTAGTTGTAAACTATCAAAAGAGGATCTCATACGAGTTTGGCAGGTAATCATCAAAATATATTTGACACAGTTATGCCCCATTAGAAACTTAAAAACTTAGAATTTTCACAGATATCAATCTATTTCTAAAAGCAATTTTAGACACATCCATATTCAAAGCTTTTGCAGATGACAATTTAAAGAAGACTCAGATTACCAGATCTGTCTATGAAAGGGTAGAAAACATTGTTGGAAAAGGAGAAAATGCTGGTTACCAGCATTTTCTCATTTTCCCAAATGTTTTCAAAGGCCTTTCCTACAAAGGTTGTTAAAACTTGTGATTGTGCGGTAAAGGATTAAACATACAACAATTTGTCTATTGCTGTGCAAAGTCCTGCTCTATCAATGTACTTATTCATTTCCTAAAAGATGACATGTCCCAGAAAACAGATGCTGATGAAACAGTTCGTGGAAAACAGAAAGCTGAAAACCGATCTCAAACATTTAACCAGCTGTGGAGTGTGGAAGAGCAGAAAAGGTATTTATTTAAAGGATTAAACACTTTCATCAAACAGTTCTGTTCTTAATGATCTTTAGAAAGCAGGTGTTTCAAAACATTTTGGGAAAAGAAGAAAATGCTTGTAAGCATCATTTTCTTCTTTTCCCACAATGTTTTCTATTCTTTTAAAGACAAATCCCATCATTTGAGCCACATTTAATTTTTCGTCTGCAAGTGCTTTCATATTAGGTCTAAAATTTTGTTGTGTAGTAAAGTTAACAATTTACCACACAATCCTGTATTTTAATGACTCCGAGAAAAGAAGACTTCTGTTGACATTGTGGGAAAGGACAAAAATACTTGTAATCAGCACCACCTTGTTTTCCCATAGTGTTTTGTATTCTTTCAAAGACAAATTCCATCACTTTAACCACATTTTATCAGCTTGACTATTTTCAGAGAAAATGAAGAGTTATTGTCATAGTTCTGGTGTCGTCGTTGTGCAGAAACTTACATTTTGGAAGATATTTTTGTCAAACTTGGGCAAGTTGTTAACTATTAAAAGGAAACTCACACAACAGGGGCAGGTAACCACCAAAATATTTTTGAACAGTTATGCTCCTTTTTCTGCTAAGAATTTTCACTGAAAATCGAGCACTTGCAACCAAGCGTTGGCACCCACATACGGTGCTCTTGTTTGTCTTTGCAAGTGTTTCCAAAATGTACGAGTATAAAATTGTGTGGTTTGGTGTAGCATTACTACAAAGCTTCCTGAGACAACTTCAAAAATATATTTTCAAAATATGGGCAATCAACATGTGTTCAGGTTTAACCCTTTACCACACAATCCCAAGTTTAACTCTTTACCAAAGAACAAAATTTTAGCCTCATCCAAATTGAAAGCATTTGCAGACAACAAGTTAAATGTAACTCAAAACGTGAAATTTGTCTTTCATAGAGTGGAAAACATTGTGGGAAAAGGAGAAAATGCTGGTTACCAGCATTTTCTCCTTTCCTCACGTTGTTTTTAAAAGTCTTCTTCCTCAGGGTCATTAAATGTCTGGATTGTGTGTTAAACGGTTAATGACCCCACGGAAAAAGACTTCTGAAAACATTGTTTGAAAAGAAGAACATGCTGGTTATAAGCCTTTTCTCCTATTTACACAATGTTTTCTACCCTTCCCATAGCAAATTTCAATTTTTGAGTCACGTTATTTTTGTTGTCTGCAAAGGCTTTTAATTTGGACAAGTTTAAAATTTTGTCAACCGGTAAAGAGTTTTATAGAAAACAACTAAGACAAGCTGTATTACACGTAAACATAATACCGTCTTGCTACAGAGTTGATACAGGAGACCATATGCAACCTTTTTAAGCAAAAGGAGACATTGTTCTTTATTGCAGGTTAGAAGAACTCTTAATACAGTTTCCACCTGAAGAAGTAGAGGCCAAAAGATGGCAAAAGATTGCTGTGGCTCTTGGAAATAGAACTCCCATACAGGTAAGTGAATTTTTGGGTTAACAACAGACAAATTTTAACTCTTTACAACACAACCCCAAGTTTTAAAGACCCTGAGTAAGAAGGCTTTTGAAAACATTGTGGGAAAAGGAGAAAGTGCTGGTAACTGGCATTTTCTCCTTTCCAACAATGTTTTCTGCTATGTCAAAGACAAAATTGATATTTTTAGACCATTTTCAAATTATTGCCAGGAAATGCTTAAAGTTTGGATGGGTCTAAAATTTTGATATTTTGTAAAAAGTTGAAAAGATTACAGCTAAAGTGAGCAATTTGTCATGTAGACATATCAGTTGAATATGTATGTACATGTATTTATGTACTAGAACCTAACAATCATGTAATTTAACGACCCTGAGGAAAGAATTTTTAACTTTTTACCAAACAACAAAATTTTAGACAGGTTCAAGCTGAATGAATTTGCAGATAACAAATAAGATGTGACTGATATATTGGATTTTGTCTTTGATAGGGTAGAAAACATTGTGGGAAAAGAAGAAAATGCTGTTTACCAGCATTTTCTTCTTTTCCCACAATGTTTTTAAAGGCCTTTTACCTCAAGGTCATTAAAAATCAGGATTGTGGTTTAAACATTGTGGGAAACAGTGAAAATGCTAGTAACCAGGCACATCCATTGTGTTTTCAACTGTTTTAAGGCCAAATCTTGCTTCAGTCACAGTCTGTTGTTCAGCTTTGCTTTCAAACTGAGTTGAAACTTTGTTGTTTGATAGAGATTTAAATCATGATTCATGCTGATGATCTGTTTCTCTAAAGTATGTATTCAATTTTATCAGCCCCAAATTTGTTTGAATTAACCCTTTACCATACAAAAGCCTTCTTCCCAAGGGTTGTTAAAAGATGGGTTTGTTTGGTTAAAGGGTTAACATACAGAAACAATTAACTCTTTACCAAACAACAAAATTCTAGATTTGTCCAAATTGAAAGGATTGGCAGATGACAAAATAAATGTGATATATAAATTGAAATTTGGTTTTGGTGGGGAACAAAAAATATGGGAAAAGGAGAAAATGCTGGTTACCAGCATTTTCTCCTTTTCCCACATTGTTTTCAAAAGCCTCCGCTGTCAATGTCGTTAAAAGGCAGGATTGTGTGGTAAAGGATTAAATATTACGCATATTTTCTGTTGATAGAAAACAGATAGTTGTTGCAATGTCAATTTATTTTGGCAAGAATATATGACAAAATATAAAAACCAAGGTCAGACTGTATATTTAGCTCTTTACCAAACAACAAAATTTTGGACTAGACCATATTGAAAGCATTTGCAGACAACAAATTAAATGTGGCTCTAATGATGATTTCTGTCTTTGATAAAGTAGAAAATACTGTGGGAAAAGGATAAATGCTGGTTACCAGCATTACTCCTTTTCCCACAATATTTTCAAAAGCCTTCTTCTTCAGGGTCTTTAAAACACAGGATTTCGTGGTAAAGGGTTTATGCAGCTTGATCTTGACCAACGCTGTCTACCAAAAAACATCTTTTATTTCATGCTTTTTGGTAGTTTATAGAGAAATAATGGTGGATTATGGTTTGATATTTCATAGTTACGGCCAGTGAAAAATACAAATTTCATATTTTCTAATTCTTCAATTGAAGGCGGAAAGAGTAGTTCCCTTGCACTAGTTAGGTAGACAGTGTGTGCCATTCAACTAGAGGGAAATATGATGTAATTTACGCGCATTTACCCTACATTTCTCACGCTTTATATTATATTGTGATGCATTCTTCTGTGGAGGAGTTACGCCACAGGGAATTATCGAAAACAACTGTACTGGAATTTGACAAAAGTGAAAGATCGAAATTAATTTCATGTTGTGAACATCATTGGTAATATTTTCACTTGTGGCTGACCACTCATGAAAATATTACTGATGATGTTCACTTGAAATAAATTTGGATCTTTCTCCAAAAAAAAAAATATCCTCTATATATTGCACTCATCATTTAAAGTGTACAAAGTTTAAAGTATTGTAGGTACAGGAGAAAATGCAGGAAATCAGTTCAATTAATTTTTTGTCTGCAAATGCTTTCAATTTGGACAAGTAAAAAATTTTGTCGTTCAGAGTTTTTACAGAAAACAACTTTTAAAGTTTGTTAAACATGATACGATTCTGCTTACAGGTGCAGAGTCGTGTACAGAAGTATTTCATCAAACTTGCTAGAGCAGGGTTACCCATCCCAGGGAGAATGCCAAATATGGGTATATACAAGAGGAAGGTGATTATTTGGATCATATTAATGAATCTTATATCTTAATCAAAACAGTGCTAAGTACAACTTAAGCTGTTTGTGAAGAAAGTGTAGATTTGCGATTACAGTTTCAGGCTGTTCGGGAAATGTGTGGCTATTTTTAGTTTGCTGAAATCAAGCAGGATTTATAGTTTGAGATGAATAATTTTTTTTACAGGTAGTCATTAAGTGTGTTGTATAATCACATTTTGATTCAAATAGGTTTAAACAGAACTTGTATATTAAGCTCCTCAGGAACCAATCAGTCCACCATATAAAGATGAAATGGACATAATTATTCAAGGCCTGCTGGCAAGAGATCTTAGAGAAGGAATTTTCTCTGGCACAGTGGCTGATTTGTTGGATTTGTGAACAAGACATTTTGGGTTTACTGTCTACTTGTCCAGTGGCAAGGCATTGCAGGGCCCCAGACCAGTATGTATTTGTGAAACTTGACCATTAATAAGTAGGCGGTTGATATGACTGATTATGAGCACTGTTGAAAGTAGCTTAAAAAACCAATCAGCCATTAAAAATTGGTCAGTGGTTAGAATTGATCCTTGGTCAGACTCTTGATGCATATCCTGTGTAGTCTGATCTTGATACACTGTCCGCAAAAGCACAAAGTGTTGTTGAATGAGTCAGATTGAACAAGTATTTCAACTCTTTAATGGATGATAAAAATTTTGAGTTGTTCATTTGGAAAGCAATTGCAGAAAACAAATGTGGCTCATTTGATTGGGCGTGTCTTTCAAAGGACAGAAGACATTGTGGGAAAAGGAGAAAATGCTGGATACCTGCATTTTCTCCTTTCCTACAATTTTTTCAAAAGCCTTATATCTCTGGGTCGTTAAAAGTCTGGATTGTTTGGTATAGGATTAATTACAAATCTTACTCCGCCAGGCCAAGAACAAGTTTCACAAATACCACAAGTTTTACTACCAGCAATCCACATTTCTACACAAGTATGAACCACCGGTCTATATGTCAGATGACGATGAAAATTCTCAGGGATACGAGGGCAGTACGACATCTGGCCAGGATTATTACGATAACGATGAAGTGATCTCGGTGAGTTTTTAGACTTTTTATTTTAATTTTGATTTGTTTAACTGTATTGTGCCATGTTGTTAATAACATCAAAAACACACACTAAATGTATGTTTTCATTCGTATCATTTTTGGCATAGCTGACTACACTGGCTTTTGACCTAATTCTTAGTGTTGATATACCCTATTGAATAAATAGTAATTTGGGAATGTTAAAAGATGTGGACATGTTTATTCTAGGGGCTCCTGCAGGCCTATTTGCGGGCACATCTACGACACCAATATACAGGCATCGCTACTGAATTTTTAGCTCACCTGAGCACAAAGTGCTCAAGGTGAGTCTTTGTGTTCGTGCTGTGTCCATCGTCCGTCGTCCAGGTGTCAACAATTATCTTGTGTGCACTCTAGAGGCCATATTTTCAGTCTGATACTCATGCAACTTTGTCAGAATATTTGTCTTGATAAAATCTTAGACAAGCTCAAAATTGGTTCACATCGGGTGAAAAACCTTGTATGCACTCTAGAAGCCACATTTCAAGCCTGATACTCAAGAGTCTTGATCAGAATGTATGTCTTGACAATATCTTAGACAAGTTCAAAATTGGGTCATGTCAGGTCAAAAAGTGGGCCACAGGGCAAAATCTTAGAAAAACCTTGTGTGCACTCTAGAGGCCACATTTTCAGTCTGATACTCATGAAATTCTGTCAGAATGTATGTCTTGGTGATATCTGGGACAAGTACGAACTTGGGTCATGTCAGATAAAAAAAAGGTTCTCTGGGCCAAACCTTGTGCGCAATCTAGAGGCCATATTTTCAGCCCTATACCAATGAAATATTGTCAGAATGTTTTTCTTGATGATATCTCACACTAGTTTGAAATTGGGTCACATCCGGTCAAAAGATAGGTCACTGAGCCAAATCTTTGAAAAACCTTTTGTGCACTCTAGAGGCATGATTTTTAGTCCAGTACTCAAGAAACTTTATCAGAATGTTTGTTTTCATGATATCTCTGAAAAGTTAAAAAAAAATAGATCAAGTCAGTCTGAAAGCAATTCACTAACACTCATGTGTAATGCTGGTAATCATCATTTTCTCCTTTTCTCACAATGCTTTGTAACCCAGACAAATCTTACCATTTGAGCAATATTGAATTTGTCATCTGCAAATGCTTTCAGTTTGGAGCATTCTTAAAAATTTTCGTTTTAGAGAGTTTACTCTGTAACACACAACAAAAGTTTTGGACTCATCCAAACTGATTTCTGTTTTTAATAGGGTAGAAAACATTGTGGGAAAGGGGTCGTTAAAAGAGTTATAGACAGCACTACATTTAATCGTCCAGAAGTGCAATGTGGCTGCAGAATGATGGAAAAGTTTGCCATACAAAACTACCTAGATATACATGTACAAACTTATTTTCCAGGATGAAGAATGTGTCCCTCTTGAATTAAGAGATTCTCCTGAATATGCAGAGTTATTGAAATTAAAAAGATTAAGAAACCAAAAAGTGAAATCAGACTCGGGGATGATGACAGAGCATCATGGATTCAAGGTGTGTATTCTGTCCCTTTATATAGTATGCTCCAAGGGTCATATAATTTTATAAATTGGCAGCCTGTCATTGATCTTCGTATCAACAACAGTTACCAACCAATACTGCAAGGCAGATATCTGCCCAGTTCAAGACCTCATGACATAACATGAGGCTTGAAAATTTGAATTATGACATCTTTTATGCACAAAGACAGTCCATATCACAAAATACTGAATTTTTTAGCAAGTTTGAAAAATTGATCCTAGTCAGAATAATCTTTGTATGTCTGGAAAATTTTAGCCAAAGATCAAGTTGCTTAGTTATTCTAAAACAGCAAGTAAGGCATTCTGTTACACACTGTTTGATTGGTCCGTATGATATGATTGACAACCAATACCTGCCACAGGTAAAACAGGTGTTGCTTATTATACGGTTATCAATGGGAGATACATTGAGTACCAATTTGATAATTCTATTAAACTGATGTAGAAGTTAATTATCATATTTATTATATTACAGTGTGACAGATGTAACTGTGAGCCTATTATTGGTACCAGATGGCACTGCACTGACTGTCCACCAGATGTGGCTGTTGACTTTTGTGATGAGTGTGTTGATTGGTGGGTTTAAATAACTTTGCATTCAACCTATTTTGTCAATAGCCTTACTGTTTAGTTACTTTTGGCCTTACATGTGGATATATAGATACATCTTCAAAATTATGTCTAAATTGATTACAGCTTCACTTATTCATGAGCTATGCTCTGTGAAAAGGGGACTTAATGCATCTGCCAAAAAGTATCAACCCAGGCCAACCTGCACAGTCGGCACAGGCTGACCTGGGTCGAAATTTTTTGCTTATGGTCAATTTTCTGCATGTCCAAGAACCAGTTTACCTAAGGATTCAGCCGGTAGTTAGACAAAATGGATTTTACGGATCCATAATCATTGGATGACTTGCATGGTATAATGCATTACAGAGATGCATTAAACACCCTTTCACCAGAGCATGGCTCATTTGTGCTACCATTGAGTATCTCCTCAATTGGGCCAGTCTAATTGCACATTGCTACCAGCAGACTACGGGCCGAAGGCAAGCGAGCTTATGTTGTGGCCTGGTGTCTGTCGTGCATGCATGCCTTCGTGAACTTTTATTTCAAACATCTTCTCTGAAACTACATATCCAATTTTGATGAAACCTCACAGAAATGATGGTCTTCTTCAAAATTCCTTCGAAGAAGTGGCGCGATACAGGGCAATCATGGCCCTCTTGTTTGCATATCAGAGCAGATACCTTTCAAGAAAATTTCTCATGACAAGCAATTTTGCCTTTTTACAAACTGTTTTCACATGTGTTTATGTGTTGTATCATTCTATTGAGCCATTATTTATTTTTTCAAGATCATCAAAAAATACATTACAAAGGATGCTTTCAAGGTTGCGAATTTGTTAAACTGGGTAAATGAGTGAGCAGCAGTTTTCAAAACCAAATCAATTGTGGCTCAAATATTGTGATTTTTTGAAGGGGTAGAAAATACTGTGGGAAAAGCAGAAAATGCAGGTTACCAACATTTTCTCCTTTACCCACAATATTTTCAAAACATTTTTTCAGGGTTGTAAAAAACAAATGATTGTGTGGTAAAGGGTCCTAACATAGTCTTGTTTTGTTTCCAGTGTCTATGAAACTGAGAATCACAATTCTAGTCATCGTTTGAAGCCAAAGCGTAAATCAGAGGCTGCAGGGTACCAGGACACAGACTATCTAAGGTTTATGCAGGGAGGCAGTTTTACAGAATATAATTATCTAGATCCCAATTATATGCCTGCCAGTTAAACGAATAAAAATGATAATAAATGATAATGATAACATGAGTTTAAACTTGTCTTTATTTGTTTCCATGGTTTCCAGAGAGCAGATGTATTATTTGCTCACATGAACAGTTTATGTTGATAGACTCAATGGTCTAAGAGGCAAAATGATTCGTGTTTTGTAAAGACTTGTTCCTGGGTACAGGAAAGACAATCTGTCTTAAAACCACAAAGTCTAGAGGTTTTCAATTTATATGGCACATCAACTAGTCTACACAGGTGTTCAAATTTTGCCCATGCAGTAACAAGCTAGGCATATCATCACCCCTTTACGACTCATCCCGACTTTTAATGACTCTGAGGCAGATAGCTTTTGAAAACAATGTTGGTAAAGGAGAAAATGCTGTAACCATTTTCTTTTTCCCATCATGTTTTCGATCACATCATGAACAAATTTCGTCATTTAGGCCACCTTTGTCATCTGCAAATGCTTTCAATTTGGACCAGTCCAAAATTTTGTTGATTGATACAGAGTTAAACCTATCTTAGGTATTCAGGTGAGCTTTAACTCATTGGTTTTATTATTTCTTCCAGCGATATTTCAGTCATGCAATGGTGATACCCGTTATTAATGTGTGCCCTAGGTCTCACCAGTGCTATGCCAGAGCTCTGTAGTGGATTGCCCAGGTACACTCCCAATACAGGACCATCAGGGGTCTTGTTTTTATGGCATGGCACCATCATTTATGCCATGGCGACATCACTGTTATTCATGTGTCATTGGTCTCGCCAATAATTACTATGCCATAGCTCTGCAGTGGCTTGCCCAGGGACCCTCCAAATACAGGACCACCAGGGTTTTCATGTTTTTATCGCATCGCATGGTAAAGCCCCATCCTAGTACTAATGAAACCCAAGAAAGACATGAATAGGGTAGCTGTGATACAACTGAAATGCTGTTGAAAGGAGAAACACCATACAGAGAAACAAACTTTTCTCTGCAAGGTTAACCCTTAACTCACAGGATATATTCTAGACTCTTTCAAATTCAAACTATCTGCAGGCGATAAATTCAAAATGTGTACAAATGAACTTATGCTCTCTGGCAGGGTAGAAAACAGCGTGGGAATAGGAGAAAATGCTGGTTATCAGCATTTTCTCCTTTTCCTACAATGTTTACAGGCCAGGAATTGTTTGGTATAGGGTTAACTGAACGGTGGTTACCTTGCTACAAACATTATTTCAGCCATATCATAGCAACTGCTCAACTATTTGTGCTTATCCTAGGTTTCATCTGTGCTTGGATAGGGCTGACATGTGACTGTCTTGCCAAAGGCTAAGCCAAGAAAAAAAACAGTGCCTATGATGAGAACTAATCCCAGAAAGGACAACAGATGCAGGAAAAGTATGCAAGTATCAGGTTTATACTTGATAACATAGTTCATACGGGGATTGCTATGGGTTTGACAAAATAGGGTAACACTTACTTGTTCTACAGAAGCTTTATTCAGATCTAATACAGAGTTAGTGTATCAATATTAGGTGTTATTGTTACATACTGTTAAGCCAAAAATTTTAAAGTTATTTACTTTTCATAAATATAACATAATAGTAAAGAAGTTAAAGTATGAACATCTATTGTCTTTACTTAAACTTTTTCTTTTCTGCCAAACCCCCTTTTCTATCAGTGAATCATCCATTTCAGCAATGATATTTGAAGGTGTTTCATATATAAGTCATCAAAATATTGTATCCTTTTTCATACAAGAAAATCATAAGGAAAAAATGTCTCTGATACACCAAAATTATAATAAAAACTACCAATTTGAAAAATAAACTATTTGTACCTCCACCAATGTTGTTGAAAAAAAAAATAAGCACAAAACCAACATTCATCCTTTTCATAGAGATTACAAAAAAGAAAAGTTACAATTTACTGAATAAATTGAGTGTCAGGTTGTATAGATGTAAACTTCCAAAAATACCCAATTTTTACCACAATGCTTTCCAATTTACCCAAAACAAATCTTTTGGTTAAATCAAATAGTTTTTAAGGAATATCAATCTTGAAGGATAAAAAAAACAACCACCTAGAGAAAAGCTGCTTTTTGAAAATTTATGCATAGAATAGATTTCCAGGTAAGAAAGAAATTTTCCTTTTTTAGGTTAAGTATTTTGTAATTTATTTTTTTTTCAGTTTTTAGTTCAAGAAGCAATTCAATATCAAGTATAACCCAAAAATTTCTCATATCTAGTTCAGCATTGTTTTACATGTAACACAGGAAGGTATATGAAATGTCAATTACACAATATAATGTGGCACTGTCCTAGAAGAAAAGGCTATAATATTGACTTGAATACATGAACACGTCTTCTAAATATATAAATGTCTGGTAATCTACAGTGTATTAGTTGACAAACATAGATTGGGTAAAATCTGAGTAATCATAAGCATCAGGTATCACTCGACCAGTTCTGTCCACAAATGGTTTCATGCGACCAACACAGTAATCTGCTTGCTCCTTAGTAAGGTTCTGAAAAGACACACAGTGAAGGAATTTTATAATTATATAGCTGTAGTGAGGGCTTTTACATCACAGGGTCTGGGTTCTAACCCATGATGAGTGGGATAAATTTTTGGAACTATCCACATCATGGTGCAAGAACTGCTTAGGTTTCCAGGTAGCAATCACCAATGAATTTTAGTCTTAAGACTTATTTCTTAATTGATGTAAATAGACTGTAATAAAATTCTATAATCATCCCATGTTTTTTTTTCTTCAATTTAACTCATTATTAATTTCTGATACAAGTTGGCACCAGACAACTTTGATTTTTAGTAATATTGCACAAATTTTATGTCTTCTAAAAAGTGCTCTAATTTTTCTACAGTTAATAGTTTTTAAACAGGATTTTAAAAATATTTTAGCAATACAGTATCAATACAGTAAGGACGTCACATGTATGTTTATATATCATGTACTTGTGTCCAAAACAAAACTTTTCTTTTGTTCAAAATGATGATCAGATACATTTAGCAGAGAAAAAAATGATTCCTACAGTATAGAGCAATTAACACAGATGTTATTTCAAACACAAGTTACACATAGCAGAATGTTCAATAGACAGGTAATTACAAGCAACCGCTCCTATTCCAAGGCAATTACAAGCAACTGTTCCTATTCCAAGTTTTACTTGTCTGTCCGCTTCAACATTGTTAATTTCTGTACTAGAGCAAAAATAAATCAATTCAAAAGAATTATCCTCAATGCACAAACCAAGTTTCCACCTGCAAAAGAAACTGTACATGACACAAACATAAAAATATGAATAAATGGAATATATGTTTCACAAGTTAAATGAAAAAAAAATTTGTGGGAAAAGGAAAATTTTCAAAGCAACTGCTCCTTTTCCGAAATTGTTCCAACACTACATCAGGGCCCATAATATAATAAAACTTCCTAAAGGTTCCACTTACAGCATACAACTCCTGTGCAGTGATGTAAGGTTTGTCACCAGATGTTAGAGCTCGGAAAGCTTGCTCCACCTCCGAGCTCGACTGGACGTTCTCTGTCTCTCGACTTATCATGAACGCCATATATTCTTGTAGTGACACCTGGCCATCCCTGCAAACATAGACATGAAATAGAGTTTATTTCATCAGCTTGTGGTTAATATGGGGAAATATTTGCCGAAAAAGGGAAAGGTATGCGAAAATAACGAGTGCCGTAAGGCACGAGTTATTTTCGTGGACCTTTCCCTTTTGAGGCAAATATTTCCCCATATTAACCACAAGCTGA
Organism: Hippopus hippopus; assembly: GCA_946811185.2. Lineage (NCBI taxonomy): Eukaryota > Metazoa > Mollusca > Bivalvia > Cardiida > Cardiidae > Hippopus > Hippopus hippopus. The sequence continues at coordinate 45,889,240 of OX328098.1, read as the reverse complement.
TGAAATAAATTATGTATTATATTTCCTCTGATTATTTTGTCAATGAATGCCACTTTTAAAACTTAAAAACTTAAAAAACTTAAAAAAGTAGTTCCAGATTTTCGGCAGGAGGAAAATATTCACTGTGATGGAGAAATAATTCCCCCCAGCTTAAATTATGACATTTCTTTACCCATAACATTTCTAAAAATAGACAAATGAAATATAATAAGTTTTCATGTGAAGTGTCAGCTGTACAGAAAGTTGGCATATAAATTTTTGAGCTAACTGTATAACCAAGATTAACATCATTTTTCATTTTATAGGTATTTTCTCTCTAGTTTAACCCTTTACCACAGAATTCTGACTTTTAAAGACCTAGGTAAAGAAGACTTTTGAAAACATTGTGGGAAAAGGAGAAAATGCTGGTAACCAGCATTTTCTCCTTTTCCTACAGTGTTTTCTATCTTATCAAAAACAATTTTCACAATTTTAGCCACATTCAATTTTGCTTCTGCATATGCTTTGGGTTTGGATAGGTCTGAAATTTTGTCATGTGGTAAAGTGTTAAAAAACAACATAATCATAGGTTTATATACGATAGGTTTAAAATGATATTTTACACAAATGAGTTGATTTGGTTATCACTGCAAAAGCTCACTTATTCAAATGCTGACTCAGTTTTTACCAGAAGTAGGCTGTGGCATTGAGCAGCCTTGCTAAAAAGGACGTCCATGTGACCTGAGCCATTGATAAGGATAAAACCAACAACCTCAGAATTACATATCAAAAGCTACTGCCACTAAAAGGAAAGAATCTTGTTTAAAAAATCTCTATATGAAGCAGAATCAACTTCCTATCTGTAACAGCAACATTTCTCGAATCTGTTCAATGTGTCTAGTGATGGATTCTGCTGTAGTAACACAATAATGTGGTAACTAATTAATTCTTTACCAAAAGATAAAATTCTACACTTGTTGGTTGAAAACGCTGTGGAAAAACAAGATAATCCTGGTTACCAGCATCTTTATTTCCCATGATGTTTCCAAAAGCTTTCGTCTTTAGGATTATTAAAAGAAAGGACTGTTCAGTAAAGGGTTGAATGGAAGTAACATAATCATTTTAAGATAACAACACATGAGCCTTTCTCTGGCAAAAGGGGGCTTAATGCATCTCCATAATGCATGATACCACGCAAGCTATCACATAATTATTGATCCATAATAGCTACTTTTTTTAAGAACCACTTTAATCTTGAGGTAGACTGATCCTTGGACATACAGAAAACTGACCAATAGCGAAAAGTTTCGGCCCAGGTCAGCCTGCGCGGACTGCGCAGGCTGACCTGGGTCAATACTTTTTGCAGATGCATTAAGCCCCCTTTTCACAGAGCACGGTTCACATTCAGTTTACCTGTTTGGATCCACAATATCCAGTATATTTTGGAACTCAGGGTCTATCTGGCCTTCTTCCACAACAGGCAGGTCATAGCCCAGGGCTCTCAAACAAGACTTAAACTCCTGGTGGTCTAGTTTGCCAGATTTATCCTTGTCAAAATGTCTGAAATACAACAAAAAATGTACATGTTACATGTATTTTTCATTAGTTCTAACTGTCTAGCTTTACCATTAATTAAAGTACATGTATATGGAAATCCAATCTATTGGGCAGTGGGTAGTTTTGACAATGGACACTGTATAGTCTTCTATTTCTATTACAAAAAAAACCAAACTTTTTTTGAACATGTATCATCTCTACAAATTACAGATAGCAATTAGTACTGGTTGGTTGGAACAAAATGCAGTATTAAGACAAAATACTTAACAAACAGCATAACAAATCAACTAATACTACAAAATTCTGCTATCTCTTTAACCCTTTACCACACATTCCCAAGATTTAATGATGCTAAGAAAGAAGCCTTTAGAAAACATTGTTGGAAAAGTAGAAAATGCTGGTGACCAGCATTTTTTCTTTGTCCCACTATGTTTTCTACCCTTCCCAAAACAAATTTCAGTTTTTTAGTCGTTTTTATTTGTTGTCTGCAAAAATTTTCAATTTGGACTAGTCTAAGCTTTTGTTGTATGGTAAATAGTTAAACCCTTCAGCACTGAACCTAAATTTAATAGCTCGATGACTGATCTTGGATCTGGATTGTTTGCTACTTTACAAGATATTCTGACAAAAACTACCATCAAATTGCAATCTTTGCATCTTACACACTGATTTATAATATTCATTTATCTAGCATTGCAAGAGTTAATGCAAAAATATATAGCTACTCATAGCCTGGACTCCCCAGCCTTGCCCCTTTTTGTAACTCAATGGAATCAATTACAGCAGTTACAAAATCAGAGAACAAAAATGAAGACACTCACTTGAACATCATGCTGAATTCCCTCAGGGCATCCTCGGAGACACCACTACGGTTCCTGGCTTGTATCTGCTGGTCCAAGTTATGTTGCATCCTCATACCTAGCTGGTCTAACTGGTCCCACTGCTGGGCCAAGCCTACAGTGCTGTGCTCTGTGTATCTAATTTACATAAAAATCAGAATTATACTTTTTATTTCAGTTCTACTGGCATTACACACTGAGGTAAGAACAGACAGAAATGCTTGCTAAGGGTTAACACTAAAGATAACAAATATGTAGTATTTATAGCAATTGCTCAATCTGTCATTATCCCAAAGCCTTCATGTATCCATGGGGTAAGCATAATGGACATACAATCCTTTAGACTGAAGTTTGACACTCTATCAAGGTAAATACTGGTGTGGGTATTTCTTTGTAAGCAGACTTTACCACAATATCAATCACATCACAGTGAAAGCTCAATTACTCTTCCCTGTGACTAGTTCGGCAAGCCGAGATTGCACCAGCATTTTCCAAGTACACATCCATTACCTTACAGATCATTATGCAATGAACAACCGATAACATTGTGGCTAAAGGAGAAATTGCTTATCACAACCAATGTCTGCTTTTTCAACAATCTTTTTAAAACAGGTGTGCTGCAAGACCAAAATATACTTTGTTGCAGGTACCGGTAAAGATTAGAGAGAAGTATTCCCTTTACCTGTTGTCCAAAATCAGTCTCTCCTCCATGGCAGCCCCTAGATCCTCTATCCTCTTCAGTTGACCTTTCTGTGACCTCACTTCAACAGCCTTTTTCTGGAACATATGTATTCATTTCATTTCATCCTTTAACAAATAATTGTGTTTTTTTAACAATATGAGGGAAAAGACTTAAGAAAACATTATGTAAAAAGTTGAAAATGCTGGTTATCAGCGTTTTCTTCTTTTCCCATATTGTTTTTCTACGCTTTAAAAGAAAATTAGCTCATTTCAGCCACACAAAATTTGTTGTCTGCAAATCTTTAATTTTGTCATCTGGCAAACAGTCAATTGAAAAAATGATTTCAAATCCATGAGCAATCATTCCCTCTTTACCAAATACAAATTTTTAGACTGGTCCAAATTGGAAAGATTTGCACACAACACAATAAATTTTGATCAAATGGTGGGATTTGTCTGAGATAGCATAGAATAGCCCACATCTGCAACTGTTTTGTGTCTAGAAAAGTCTAGAATTTTTCTCAGTTGGAAAAGGGTTAAAACTTCTTCAGAATTTGCAGTACTCAAGCTCTTTTAACCTCTAAAGCAATACTTATGATACTTACCAATATCCTGCCAATACAATGAAATAATAGAGTTACACTGAAAAGCAAGCTAGAGACTGACACTTCAAGACAAACTTACCTTTGTGGCTTCCAGCTGGTCTTCCAAAGTTCCTGATCCCTCCATCATGGCAGCCCTGTTAAAATTCGTATTTCAATAGGTTTAATTCTCCAAAGAAGAAAAATATATATACTGTGTAAGTGGAAATTATTGCAACATGGAAATTTTTGCGATTTCCCAAATTTGAAAAATTTGCAAACTTTTCTGTTCGTGTATTTTACCACAAGTATACCAACAAACAACAAGTGTCTTGAATTGCAAACATTTCCGTTCGCATAATGTCTGTAATCAGTAATTCGCAAATTTTTCGACACACGTATTATATCCACATATACAGTATACCAGTCCATTTACCCTAAACAAAACAGACATTTTCAGTCTGGATAATACAGACCCAAATATTACAAATTCAAGTCTATTTTGTACCAAATAACGCATAGCAGACAGCCTATATTCAAGATCAGACTGCACAGTCTGTGCTATGATTTTGATCTACACTGACAAAAACATTAACTATAATCTGTTTTTAATCATAAAGTAAAAAATACATTACACCTGTACAGGAAAGACTCATTTTTACATTCACTTCACTTGCCCTTATCTAAATGTGCATATATTTTGGTTTATATAACAATACTAGCTTTTCAAAACACTTTGACAAAAGAGAGGCAGCTCAAGAAGGACAATTTCTCCATCCATCACAATTATTATCAAAATGTTTCATTGTCTTTCTTTCTCCATATCAAAACTATAACATGTACATTTATGAAATACAGAGCAAGAGCGCTGCTTGCAGGTGCCAACGCTCGGCTGCAGTTATTTGATTTTTAGAGAAAATTTTAAGTAAAAACTTTGTAAGTTACCTGCCCTTGTTGTGTGGGTTTCCCTTTTGATAGTTAAAAACTTGTCCAAGTTTGAAGTAGATACCTTTGTTAATAACAGAGGTATTATAAAATGTCAAAGTTTTTGCACAAGGAAAACAACAGGGCTACGACAATGACTTGACGTTTTCTTCAAAACTGCCAAGCTAATGAAATAAAGGGCAATTTGATCAGGGTATTGGATGAACTACTATTGCAAAAATTTACCAAAGCAAAAACAAATATCTCTAATCTGACACTTTGTACGTTATTTTCATCAAATGAAGCATATCAGTCAGAAACACCTGGTTGATATACTTTTCCCTCCCTTGTTAACACATTTTCGTATTTATGCCTCAATTCAAATTGATATGAAAAGAGAATATTGTTCAGTCTAGGCATATGCTCTTTTCCAAAAATAATACTCCTTTCCTTTTCTGCAGATATCCGACCATTTCCATTCTTACTTTCCTTTTTTGTGGGTCTTCAAAAAAAAATCGTGTCAACTCTTTACAAAACAAATCTGTGTTTTAATGGCCATAAGAAAGACAGCTTTTGAAAACATTGTGGGAAAAGGAAAAAATACTGGTAAACAGCATTTACGGGTTAACTGCATAACATGAAAAAAAAGTATCCTTTCAGATCTTATTTTGTAGATTTTCTAAAAAAATATTTTGTCAGTGATTAGTAAATGTAGTCCATTCAAAACAACAAGGATAATCATGCTTTAAAACCATTTCAAACATCAAAGTTTCATGTACAATGTTGAAAATATTTCTGTCTTTTGCTTCATTTGTCATCATGAACAATCAACACCTTTGAAACAACAACTATCAACCACTTTTCATACAAAAGTCTCCAAGCATTCTCTTTTTACAAATTTTGTTAATGTCTGCCAAGTTGCCACATCCAAACACTTTCTATGGTACAATATTTTTTTGCATAGAAATGTTTGTCCATTTGCTGTTCTACACCATTTTCTGCTGTATTGTTTTTTTTTTAACACAGGGGCCAGAGCACCTATCCATGTACTACTGGAGTTTCTTGGCAAGAATTTCAAAGAAAGATTGTTCTTTGGCTGCTTCGAACACAAAATTGGGGTCACCTTTGATAAAGGAAGTGAACAATCATCAGAAAGATATTACTAGCAATGAGTGTAAACAACGACAGCTATTCAAGTTTAAAAACTATGTTTCGCCTGCTTGTATATAACAAGAACTGGAATCTTGAAGAAAACACAACAGGATTTCTTATTCATGAAACAAGAGTACTGCATTAGCTAGTAAGTTTGACATTGGAAAATACGCCTCTTACACGTAATTTGTATCACAGTCTTTTTCAGACACTGCATAAAAAATCAATCCATGAATTTTGCCAGCACTGATGATATCTGGTAACACTGACAAACAATGTAATGTCCTTGATGCCATATATAGAACAATCAGAGGAACTATTACTACCGGGTACTATCTTTCACATTTTTAGTTTAAATCTCACACTGATTTTACAGAAGAGAGAGTCAATTGCTATCAGAAAAATACAGTATTCAATTCTAAAACTTATGTAATATGAAAGGTTCTACTATTACTGCACAAACAAGCCATCTGAAGGAAAGCAAGGCAAACTCTACTTGTCAGCTTTGTTTGTTATTTCATAATGGCTACACATGCTCTGTATGGCAAAAGGGAGCAACTTCCTGCCTATAAACTTATAACCTATAAACTATCTTCTTAAAGGCAGTAAAGAGAGGTCATTCAGTTTTTGAAGAAGAAAGAAATGCAACTTATTTCCAAACCATCATGTTTCTAACAACAACAAACATTACAGTCACTGAAAAAAGGGAGGATAATATATATTTTTTCATGGGGGAAACTGCAAACATTGCATGATTCAGTTCTCGTTCTTTACTCCATTATTATCTTACATCTTTTGTATTTCTTTTGTGAAATGAGCCTTGGACTTATGCATTTGTATGCTTCAAACAGCTTCAGCTGCATTTGCACACTGCAAAGATGGAGATCAGACTACAAACAATATGCAGTCTGATCTTTGATCTGCAGTGACCAATAATCAGTGATGAATTTTGTTCAACACAATTTTGATGAAATAGTCCATTACTTGTTTAACTCTCAACCACATAACAAATTCTAGACTAGTTCAAACGGAGCATTTGAAGATGATCAATTAAATGTGGCTTGAACTATGTGATTTGTATCTGAAAGGGTAGAAAAAATCGTGGGAAAAGGAAAAAATGCTGGTTATCAGTTTTCTCCTCTTCTCACAATATTTTTTAAAAGATTTTGCCTCAGTCATTGAAACTAAGTATTATTTGGCAAAGGGTTAACAATCTAGGGTTAAAATAAAAACTTTTATGCAACAATGGAGTAAAGAGCTAAATGCTGGTCACTCATAACTCATGCTCAGAAATCACTTAAAAATATTAACCCATCCAATAGCCACATCCTGTTGTCGAAACCATCACCATGGAAAAAAAACACACACACAATCTATATTATGATTCTTCTTAAATATGGTACAAATCAATTTCATTTTTTAATGGAACGAACACCAAAAACTGTTGAATGCATTTCCTACACATCATTACCTCTGCTGACCTTCACAAAAAGAGTACACAGAGGTCGACCGGCATACCAGTACAGTCTGATCTTGGTCTACTCCTTTTACTGGAGTATCAAATCTTTACCAGATAATAAAATTTAGATGCCTCCAAATAGAAAGCATTTGCAGTTGACAAATAAAATGTCTTGAACAAAGGGATTTGTTCTTGAAAATTTGAATAACATTGTTGGAAAGGAAAAAAGGTTGGTTGACACATTTTTCCCCTTTCCCCCCAGTTCTTACAGAAGCACTTAATCCTTTTAATTTTTAGCACTAAACAAAGATATAAGTATTCTGTCTATCCAAGCTGCAGTTTTAGTGACTTCAATGCCTATTTTCTAATTTGAGAGCAAAAGGGCAAGCAATCTTGATAATTCAAGTCTTTTGTATGACTTGGCAAAGCCATAACTTAAGAAGGTTTCCTTCTGCTGAGCCGTTAGATAATCTGAAAATCCAATGAATAAAATGTTGCATAGGGAGCTAACAGCCAAAATAGGACTGGTATCCAGATATTTCTGTGTATTGAAATCCCATACACATTATTTATTAACACCTCTGTTGCAGGTAGTCAGATGCTCATCAAGATAATTCTAATGAGAACCCATAACATAGGTTTTAGCAAAGAACTATGTGTGATTTTATTTTTTGGACCCGTAGAAACCCCCACCCACACACCCCTTCTCTCCCCATGTGTACCCCAGGTAGGATGAGATTACTGACCTTGTTTCAGTGAGCCATGCATGGAAGGCATTAGCAGCCTGGGCAAATTGTTTCCGTAGCTGGTCGTTTTCTTCCTGTCTCTGTTGTTCATTGGACAAGTCTACGTCCCGCTCCTGTAACATATTGACAGGTTAGCAGCTGCAGACAGCTTCGTCTTTTTCAGTCTTGCAACAGGCTATTTTAAACAACATAGTGGCAAAAGGAGAGGTTGTCTGCAACAAGACATTGCTTCTTTTCACCACAATACTTTCATGCATTTTCTTGCATTAACTATTTACCACTTGAAGAAATGCAAGGGTTGTCTGCATTGAAAGCACTTGCAGACGACAAATCAAACGTGGCTCAAAATTATGAGATTTGTCTGTGATAGGGTAGTAAACAGAGTGGTTAAAGGAGAAAATGATGGTTATCAGCATTATCTCCTTTTCCCAGAATGTTTTCAAAACCCTTCTTCAGCAGTGTCATTAAACTCGGGATTGTGTGGTAAAGGGTTAAACTTGAGTTTATGCGGATTACCAATACTTAGTGAAAGGTGTATTAAAGATTGTCTGCTGTAAATATCTGTAAGGTTGTAATGAGTTTTGGATTACCAATACTTAGTGAAAGGTGTATTAAAGATTGTCTGCTGTAAATATCTGTAAGGTTGTAATGAGTTTTGGATTACCAATACTTAGTGAAAGGTGTATTAAAGATTGTCTGCTGTAAATATCTGTAAGGTTGTAATGAGTTTTGGATTACCAATACTTAGTGAAAGGTATATTAAAGATTGTCTGCTGTAAATATCTGTAAGGTTGTAATGAGTTTTGGATTACCAATACTTAGTGAAAGGTGTATTAAAGATTGTCTGCTGTAAATATCTGTAAGGTTGTAATGAGTTTACAGAGAATAAAAAAATAACCTTCCCAAACAACCTTTGATTTTATTAACTTCCAGTATTTATCTCTACTCACTGACCACTGAAGACATCCCACATTCACTCGAGCAATTTAACACTTTACCATACAGTTAAAGTTTTAACTACCTAGCAGATGCAGGCTTTAGAAATCATTGTGGGAAAAGGAGAAAATGCTGGTAATCAGCATTTTCTGCTTTTCCTGCAATGTTTTCTACTTTTTCAAAGATAACTCCCAGTGCTTAAGCCACATGTAACTTGTCATCTGCAATTGCTTTGTATTTGGACAAGCCAAAAATGCTGTTGTTTGATAAAGAGTTACTACTTCTGGATTTATTCAATATGGGTAACAGTCTCATGTACAATACTTCATATCTGCCTTTCTGATTAGAGAATGCTGCCAAATGCTAATTTTGGAAACTTTCATCAAACACACAATTTAGACCTGTTTCACCTAGTGCGCCAAATACACGATCACTTTCTGTCAAAATACCATTAAACTCAAATATCACTGATACTTTTGGTTTATTAGACTATCTCAAAAATGTAGAAAGGAGTAGATCCAAGATTAGACTGTATAAAATATGCAGTTTGACTTTGATAACCAATGGCTTCAAACATAACTTAAGTCAACTTTCACAACAAAAAGTTTATGAATTTGGACAATGGTTTGACACCAGCCATGTTCAAGTCAACTCTAATGCGAAAACTTACTTTGATGATTTTCTGCAAGTTATTCCATGTGTCCTGAAGTGCTTCCATCGTGAACCAGGTGTATGGGTTAGGGCCAACATTGAAGCTCTTGATTTCTTTGTCAAGGGCCGCTAGCTGGTTGAAGTCTGCCTGGGCTGCAGACAGGGAAGCTTTAAACTGTTCATGACTTTCACGCAGATGCTGTAAAACATAGCAAAATATAAAATATAACCTGTTGCAAAAGGTTAAAAAAATTAATCCTTAGAGCGCTGAATAAACCCAACTGACATTTGCAGTCCAGAAATAAGACCAAAAACATTGCAATTTCAAGGTTCCTTTTGTCTGTAGTGTTTCAGCTAAGCGGACAGTGTAGATCAGAGATCAGACTGCATTTTTTTTGGTCTCTGATCTTGATCTACACTGGCCGCAAAGGCAACTGTATTCTCGAAAGGCGCTTTACAGGTTAGATTACAGGTTTTTATTAGTGCCACCTTTGGGTAGGTCTGAAACTGGGTTGAAAAGTAATGGGTCATTCCAAGTTTTTTTGATACTGTGCTAAATCACTTGTTACTTTTTTGTACTTGATATATCATCACTGGCCGCACAAAGTGTTTGTAATGTTGTACTTACTCTTATTTCCTCTACCGAATTACACCTTACTGGGTCCGTCAAATCCTCCTCCGCATTCTCAAACCAACTGTTGAAGGCCGAGGCCTTCTTAGCGAAAGCTAGGTAGAGGTCCTCTATCTGCCTGTACTGATCCTGGAGTTTTAGCAGTGTTTGTTTACGCTGCTCTGAATCAGCCAGAAGTTTCTGCCACCTGTAGTGTAAATATTTTATTTCCAGTCAGAAAATCATGACATAACATGAGATTCCCATGATCAGAATATGACTAAAGTTAACACATTTCCAACCAATCCCGAGTTTTAGGGACCCTGAGAAAGAGCTTTATGAAACTTTGTGGGAAAAGAAGAAAATGCTGGTCTCTTTTTTCCCACAATGTTTTTTACCCTATCAAAGACAATTCCATCATTTGAGCCATATTCAAAGTGTCATGTACAAATGCTTTGAATTTAGACAAGTCTAAATTTATGTCATGTGGTAAAGACTTAACCTTTTACCAGATGACAAATTTTAGACTTCTCCATATTAAAAGGATTTGTAGTTCACAAATCATATGTTGCTCAAATAACAAAATTTGTCATAAATAGGGAAAAAAACACTTATGGAAAATGAGAAAATGCTAGTTATCACAATTTGTTTGAACATTTCTTTCTCAGGGATGTTCAGACACAGGATTGTTTAGTAAAGAATGAACAATCCCCTAATGGATGATGATCTAACAACAGCTTCTAGTGGAAATTCTTGATTTATAGCTAAGCTAATCCCAAGACATGAAATTCATCCTTTAAAATGGGGCAATAACAGCCTACAGCCTTTCTTTTTATCTGTATCCTAACACTACAGCAGAAATACTTTTAACCCCTTACAACACAATCTGAGTTTTAATAACCTTGAGGAAGAAGCTTTATGCAAACATTAAGGGAAAGAGAAAATGCTGCTAACCAGCAATTTCTCCTTTCCTACAATGTTTTCTACCCTATCAAATACAGAAATCATATGAGCAACATCTATTTTGTCATCTGCAAATGCTTTCACTTTGGTCTAGTTCGAAACTGTTGTTTGGTAGATAGTTAATATGCTGAATGCATCTGTTTACCTTATTTATTAGTATCATAATGATTTCAGGATATAAACAATGTTTGAGCAGTACATTACCTTGCCATCACATCATTGTAACGTTTCTCAATGGCTGGTGTCTGGGCGTGTTTTGCAGCAATAAGTTGATCTTTCAAAGCAGTGATCGTCTGTATACCTTCCTTTTCGAAGGCTTGTAAACCAGCATCGAAAGTATCCTGAATAAAAATTCATGTTATCATGTTTGAATTAGGGTCAAACAAGTCATTTTCTAAAAAAAAAAAACCTCTGGGCTACACAATTTTAGACCAGCTATTTGATTGGCTGGGATACAATGTCTCAGCCAATCATACAGCTAGTCTTGAAATTTAGAACTAAACTTTAATTATTGTAAGACTGGTTTGTTAGTACAACTCCAGGAAACACTAACCTTTGAAATGGGCTTCTATAGCCAATACATACATAATATGGGCCTGTATCTAAATAAAGCTAAGTCTGAAACTGGTATAAATCTTAGTATAGAAATAAAACTAGTGGGTTGGTTGCAAATGAAGAGTTAATATTGCAAGTTTATATTAATTGCATTTGTTTAAAATACAGGTAGGGATTTATCAAAAAATAACAATGACAACATGCAGTGTTAAGCTTGAGACATGCAAGGCCTAAAACTCTCCTAGAATCAAAATGATTTCATCAGAAATAAACAAATTGGTTGGATTAGTAAATAAAAATACAAATAATTCAATAAACCATAGAAAGCCAGGTCAGAAACAGATGTTTTCAAGCCATCGGACAATAGAAGAAAATATTGCAATATCAAAACTGATTATGTTGGATACACGGTAAGTATAAGACAGTCTGGATACATGTTGACAGTTGCATATTCTGTGCAGCCTAATCTCAATTTACACAATCCCTTGAAGCAACTAAATGCATTTAACACATCAAGGTCTGCACACAACTTTTTTTATTCAGCTTGAAAATAAAACACATTTAGAAGCTTTAGACAGTGATAACATGTACACGTATTAAATCTTTTCCAGACGACAAAACTTAGACTTGTCCATAAAAAAGCATTTGTAGGAGACAAATCCAACTTAAATGATCTAATTTATCTTGAAGAGGGTGTAAAACATTGTTCAAAAAGAAGAAAATGCTGATTTTCAGCATTTTCTTCATTTCCAACAATGACTACGAAAGTCTTTTCCTCAGGGTCGTTGAAGGACTTGGTTGTATGATATAGGGTTAAATTTTCTTCATAGGTGGATATCATGGTAAGGCCATTAGCACTGAATTGGTACGTAGGATGGAAACATAAAGTGCATAGGAAAAATGGATACTCATCTGGTTTCAAGGTGACAAGCATATGGAATTTAGAATTAGAACTCTGTATTCAGAATGATTTGTGAATGTGGCCTGAGGAATGATACAATGTGCTTTAGGGTGTTGTGTATTTGTGGTATACCATTATCAATCTTTATCAAAATTTTTTAAGCAAAGCCATCAATTTCAAAATCTCTCTTTTACTACTGATTTCATGTCATTCTTTCTGCAATGAACAAGGCTTGCTTAGCCACAATTTCTCATGTTTTGAAAAACCATATACTTTAGTTTATTCACATTAAAGGCAATCCAGGTACATGGTATATGACTAGGTATCAAAATCAAACTAAAATGCAATACCAACTTAAGTTGTGCCTTTCTTTTGTTTGTTTGTATTGGAGTTTAAGGCCAATTAACAGCATAGGTCATGCCACAGCCGTCAGTGCACTTACATATGTGTTCCCTGGCTTTCTCACACCAGCACGGACACAACTTTCTTTCCAAGTCACTGACTACTTTTCTCCCATGCATCGGGGGTGAGAGGCAAAAAATCGATGAAAAGAAATTTTGCCTCAACCTGGCATCAAACCTGCAACCACCAGGTCACGAGTCTGATAAACTAACCACTTAGCTACCTGACCGGGCAAGTTGTGCCTTGCTTTCTCTGTGTTGAAATAACAAGCATAAACCAGGTAAGATGTTAGCAAGTAAATTTTCCCATACTTCCAAGTTTCAGATATGGTATACCACAAATTTAAGCATGTTAGTACCTTGTTAGTCATAATAAGACTTGGTATAGACAGATTGAGGCGTGCCTATAAAAGTTCAAACATGCACTCAACTAATCAATATGAAAAGCAAAATTTAATCCTTTACCAAACAACCCTGGAAAAGAAGCCTTTTGAAAACATTGAGAGAAAAGGAGAAAATACTGGTTACCAGCATTTTCTCCTTTTCCCACAATGTATTCTACTCTTTTAAGGAGAAATCCCATCATTTGAGTCAAACTTCTTGTCTGCAAATCCCTTCAATTTGGACCAGGCTAACAGATTGTCATTTGGTAAAGAGTCAACAAGCAAACTGAGCAACTTAAAATTAGAAATCTACAGTTTTGCTATAAATATATTAGACAATCACTTATCACTGAATAGAAAGAATACAGATCAAACACATATACAACACAATCCAGAAATTTGAAACAGTTTTAGCCCAACTCCTCTACAAAGCATCCATGGCAGCTTGTACTTTCAAGATTAAGTTCCATCACCAAATATTCAAATCTGTTTAACGCTTTACTAGACAACAAATTCAAAGCATCTGCTGTGGACAAAGTAAATGTGCCTTAAATAATTGGTCCTTCCTTTATACAGATAGAAAACAATATGAGAAAAGAAGAAAATGCTGTTACCTAGTATTTTATCCTTTTCCCACAATGTTTTCAATTTATTCATTAAGATCATTTAAAGCAGCAATTGTGTGGTCCAGTTTCCACTTGTATTAGGCTGAGGCTTGACAGTACTTTGCCCTGTGACACTCTCATGTAACACTCCTGATTTCAAATCCATTGCCTTCGCGACAGAGCCAAGGTAGGCCCTTGAGCAATCTAAAATGTTTGATATACTATCACCAACAGACAGTGTAGATCAAGATTAGACTACAAAGAATGTGCAGTCTGATCATCAATCAATGATGGTTATTTAGTAAGATATCCTAGCCAAGTCTTAAAATGGAAACATTAGGGGTATTTTTTATTACAGACCCAGATAATCTGTATTATTCATTTCATACTCCAAGGAACTGATTATAATAGTGAACTCTGAAAGAATTCATTCTTTTCAGTTTTGAGAATATAAGTAAAATTTTACAAACCACTACAGAAAATTTTCAAAAAAATATTTTCCAGAATTAAGCTTAGACATTACATACCTGCTTTGTCAGTAAAGTCTGCACAGACGATAAATCACGCCCATAATCATCGGAGCGAACTTGGTTTTCCTTGTCAGCAATCCAACTTTCCACGACATCGGTCTTCCAAATGAACTGTAGGAAGGCGGAGTTATCATTTAGTCCAGCTGTTCTGAGGGCGTCAGCTTCTTCAAGTAGGCGGAGTTTGTCCTGTAGTCCTTGGATACGCTCAGAAATCTGGGTCTTGTTGTGGTTGCCCTGTAATAAAGATTTATTTGTTTGCTTGGTATTAACCCTTTACTACACAATCCTAAGTTTTGAAAACCCTGAAAATGAAGGCTGTCAAAAACACTAAAGGAAAAGGACAAAATGCTGGTAAGCAGTATTTTTTCCCTTTTCCACAATGTTCTCTACTCTTTCAAAGACAAATTTCATAAATGGTGCATGATTTGTCATCTGCTAATGCTCTGAAATTGTACCAGTCTATCATTTTGTTGTCTAGTAAAAAGTTCAACAAATCTTTCAACAATATATCTTTCGTATCATAGGGGCCAGTGCACCTATCCAAGCTTTCTTGTCTTTTCTTTACTAGTAGTTCACACATTCTTTCAAGTCAAAGCTGTAGTCAAAGTAGTTCACACATTCTTTCAAGTCAACACTGCCGAAATAATCCTGAGTGTAAACACTGTGGCAAAAAGTGAAAATGCTGGTAATCAGCCTTTTCTCCTTTTCCCACATTTTCTACCATATTAAAGACAGAAATCAGATTTGAGCTCATTTAAATTTGTACATCTGCAAATGCTTTCACTTTGGTCGAGTACAAACATTTGTCATTCGGTAAAGAGTTCAAATATCTTCAACACAAACTCCATTTCATTTTAATAAAAACATACACATACCTCATCCATAAGCCTTTCTCCTTCCTTCTGTACTTCCTGGCACCTGTCCCTGTGTACTTGGAAATCTGTCTCAAACACTTCATGTTTCTTCAGAAGTCCCTGTACTGCTGCCATGGTGTCACCAAGATCTCCACCAGAGAGTAGCCGTTGTTTCTCAGCAATCCAGGCCTCTTCCTCATCCACGTTAGCACTGAACTGCTGGAAAGCATATGATTCTTCCAACATCTGGCCCCTGTAATCAATCAAGTTTATATCATCTGTTACTCTGTACCAAAATGTGAAGTTATTTACAAGTCCATATTACGTGCGTTTGCAGCTGTAAAGTAATAGTATTTTTCATTAAAGGTTAAAACATTTCAGCACCATTTTCCCCTTTCCTTACAGCCTTCTACCTCTGGGTCACAAAAAACATGATATCATTATGGTAAGGAGTTGAACACACAACTCACAGATTTATTTTTAATCATCACAATTATGTTTTTTGGCTGATGACCTTTATTTATAAAATTATTACTTAATTGCAATTTACCTACCATATATATGTAGGCCACCTCAATTCAAAAATGGTATAATATGTTCTGCAAGATAAAGTTCTGTACCTTGCTTCAACAAAACAGTAAAAAACAACTTCAATTAATTTACCAACTCATACATAACATAATTTGACTCAAATCATACACACCTTTTCTCTGCCATGGCTTTTAGTTCTTCCCAGCTTTTTGACAGTTGTTCAAGACGATTGTGTATGTCAGCTGTGTTTATGTCTGACTCACTGATCAGTTTCTCTCCTGCCTCTTGTACAGCCTGTTGTAGAAATAAGAATACTAAATACTTGTGCACCAAATTTTTGACAAAAAGAAGTAAACTTCCTCTGAGGTCTTTTTCTACATATATCACTTTGTATTACAGTGCCCATAACTCAAAATTAGCAATTTCACCTTTAGTCACAATATTTCCAGTTCCTATCCTGAAACTTCTACATTGAAAGCCACTCAATAATTGAGTTTGGGCTACATGTTTCTGCCAGTAACTGATCTTTTTGTTGTACTGAATGACTGTACTAATATAGTCAAACTATACCTGTATGGCAGGCTCATGAGAGGCAAGCTCAGCATCAAGCCGTTTGTGCTTCTTGCGTAGATTCTGGACACCTGTAAGATCTTTACCATAGTCGTCTGAACCTACCAGTAATTTCTTCTCCCTAAAAAAAGGTTGTTTAAGAAATAACTGATGTATCAGCAGTCAACAAAAAATGGAAAAACAATACACTTGTTGCAGGAATACTTTAATTGGAAAAATCATTGAATTTAAACTAGATATTCAACAGAAGACAACAGTTTGATTTATCAAAATAGAAGGCCTTGGTAGGCAACAAAGTAAATAATTTAAATGGGAAGATTTGTTCAAAAAGGGTAGAAAATGTAGGCCAAGGCCAAAATGCTGGTTCTTGAAAACCTTTTCCCTCGTGTCATAATTCAATCCCTTTGGTAAGGTAAAGCACAAGGGTAAGAAAGTAATCTTGTGGAATTTTACAAAATAAGATAAAGAACCTCTTGAGAAAGGATTTGCCATTGTTTGCTTTTCAAGGACATTCTGTATATACTGAAGAAAGTTGGAATCAGAATTGTTCACAGAGGAAGCTGATAAAGTAGTCAAAGACATGAGATACGGTTGATACTGACAGAGAATATAACAGACCAGGTGAAACATACAGATGATTATGAGGAGTTTCTTTAAACACCCTCCCCCCATCCACAATGAAGTTCTGTCTACTGACAAAAAATATATAGAAACAATCAGATGATATAACCTTTAAGTCTGACAGTGACAGATGATAGTACAGACACAGAGAATCTGAAACTGACAAACAATAGAATAGATTTTTTCTAAACACAGGCAAATTTTGCATTGCAGGTAGACTTAAAAAGAGGAAAGACTCATTCTGATTCATCAGATATTTGAATAATTTAGCAAATAAGTAGATAAAAAGTTTTGCAAGAAATAGTAATTTATCATAAATGTCAGCAAACAAAAGATGTCCAGAATGATCATAATACAATAAACCACACAACAAGATTAAAGACTTGACCAATTTGAAAGCATTTGCAGACGGCAAATTAAAGGTGGTTGAAATGATGCAGCTTGCTTGCAAAAGGGAAGAAAACACTGTTGGAAAAGGAGAAATGCTGGTTACAAGCATATTTTTCTTTTCCCATAATGTTTTCAAAAGCTTTCTATATCAGGGTCATTAAAACTCGGGATTGGGTGAAAAAGAATTAAAGCGCAATTGAACTGTGATGTAGACATTTTGATCATGATTTAAAATCAGGTAGTGGACAGTATAGATTCGAAACCAGACTGCACATTCTATGCAGTCAGGTCTGGAGTTTTGCTTAACAGAATCTCATGTCCCCAATGGTGGTTAAATAGTCAAAGTACATTTCTAGGTAACAATCTTGTCTTACAATATTGTTTGATGCAATCTCTCCAGAAACTACTGAAGTATTGCATCTCCAGAAACTACTGAAGTATAAGTATTGTAATTTTCAAGAAAAAAGCATGGGAAAGTAGCTTATTTGATACACAGCAGAGATGGCAAGCTTGAGTTTAACTTCAAAAGTGCAATCTAAAGAGGCTGAGATAACTGGTTGTACTGTTCTCTAAAATTATCACTTTAACTTTAAAACCTATATTGTTGATAGTCATAGGAACTGTGTAATCAATTCTAATAAGAACTAACAACACAGGCTTAAATGAAAAACTTACTAAATGTCATGAGTCACATGAAACCTCATTATCTCCAGCTCTATAAGTTCAGAAATAATTGTTTATATTTGTCCATACCTACCACTTCACCTCATCAATAAACCTACATGTACATAACTTTAGTTGAAAATATAGTTCAAGAAAAAATGAGTCATTTACTGTGGTCACAAGGCTCAACCATTTTTAAATTGTTTTTGTACACAATTTAGATTAGACTAAGGAGTTAAGGTGTCTGAACTTAGTTACTCTTTTTATCATGTTGAGTTTTTTTCGGTTGTAGAAATGAGTCCTCAAAATGGCAGTTTGGCAATTAATTGGATCTTTTTTTTTTTTTCTTTTGACATTTTATGGTGATCAATATCACAATATTGTGTCAATGACACAAAAATTACAACACAAACTAACAAAAAAACAGCATTTCCAAATTCCCGAAATTTGCTTATTCATGAATTTTCATTCATTTCTACATATCCAAAATTAATTCAAAACCAGTCTTTTATTAAAAATCCAGTGACCAGTGAAAAATATTTGAGGTATGCTCTGTGAAAAGGAAGCTTAATGCATCTGCAAAAAGTTTCAACCCATGTCAGCCTGACAGCCTGGCAGGCTGACGTGGGTTGAAATTTTTTGTGATTTGTTAAGTTTCTGCATGTCTAGGGACCATTCTACCTCCAGATTCAGTCAACTGTTAGATTGAATAGATTGAATGGATCCATAATTCATAATGAATTGCTTGGTATCATGCATCATAGAAATGCATTAAACCCTCTTTTTTCCCCAGAGCATGGCTTATTTTCAAACTCATACATGTTAAACTTGGCTCTACACTACTGTAAAAAAAATTGTCCAAAATAGAGATATGTTTATGGTAACAAATTATCCATATGTCACAATGTTTAAACAGTATTATACTGTAAAGGCATCAACAAAAAAGGCACTTGAAGGTGGTCATGTTTAAGTACTCACTTGATCCATGCCTCTTCATCATCAATATCCCTCAAGAACTGATGCATGGTGTTGGCTTCATTCAACCTGGTCTTTCTAATGATGGCAAGCTCTTTGATCCTGTAAAATAATTACAGTTTGTTTTATTTGAGTTATATACCGATGATGCATCTTTGTAAATGATCTTATCACTTTTGTTCAACACCCAAAGATGTGCCCATCATACAAGACAATGTTCGTGCATGCCAGCTATTGACAAAAAATCTGGTTTACTGTTATCTGAAGTAATAAACAAGACATAAAAGAAAGATTTACTTTTCATAACGTTCATTGATGGTTCGTTTACGGACTTCAATACTCTCTGCATCCCACACACCACTCTCAATAAACTGATCAGCCTGGGCATTCAAGTCCTTGATACGATCCTCATGGGCAGCTATGTCAGCTTCAAGTAACTGGTGCTTCTTGGATAAGTTCTGGACTGATGCTAGATCTTTACCATATTCTTCAGAAGCCAACATTTGTTCAACCTATAGGTAAGATAGAAAATGAACACTTTAGCTCTTGCAGACCACTATTTTTCATCCTTTAGCAGACCATTTTTCACCATTTTTCAAAGCATTTTGAAAAGGAGAAATTGCCTTGAACCCCCAATTACTCCTTTTGCCATAGTTTTTATGTGTATTGATGTATGAATCACGATCCATGTTGACAATCCATGTTTGAAAAGTAAAATTTGTGCAGACTTGATATTTCTGTTTGATAGTCCTGATTCTAAAAGTATACAGAAATTTAAGAAGATCATTTAATTACAGGAATTTACCTAAAATATATGACATAGGAAGTATAAACCACTGTACCATTTCTGACTGCTGTTGTACTCTGTTTTCAAATGTAAACAGTAAACAATTGTAAAAATTGTAATGGCCTGGTGCGTAAATCAGTAAATTTCATCCATTCAGAACAAATTGAAATTTTTAATTGGTTATTTGAGTAAACCCTATGCCTTCATCAGTGGGACTAATTTCAGGGTCCTAGTTGTACTTTAACTTGTTGACCAATCTATGCAGAGCTTTATCAACCATTAGGAAGAAGCATTTTAAAAATAGACCATCTGAAAAAGAGAAAATGTTAATAACCAGCATTTCTCCATTTCTCAAATTTTCTACCCTTTCAAATGACAAATCCCATCATTTCAGCCAAATTCAATCAGTCAGCAAATCCTTTCAATATGATCAGGTCTAAAATTTACTTGAAAAAGAACAATCAATCATCCTACCTCTCCAAGCCAAAACTCAATATCCTTCACTCCAGCATTGTAAGTCTGTTGTCGACTTGCTTCCTTCAGTTTTTCACTCTTCTCTGCTGATTTAGCAACCAGTGTTTCCCACTGAGAGGCCAAGCTTTCCAGGCGAGCCTGTACAGCTGGCTCAGAACCGGCACACTGGCGCTGATCAATCAGATCTGCCATAGAAAAGGAAATATGTGTTAGCCCTTTACCAAACATTCCAGGTTAAATGACCCCGAGGAAGAGGGCATTTCAAAACATTGTTAGAAAAGGAGAAAATGCTGGTAACCAGCATTTCCTCCTTTTCCCACAGTATTTCCAACTCTATCTGAGAATTTTATAGCTCATTTTTATTAATTCTGAATTTAATTGTCATCTACATGTGTTTTCAATTTGGAAAACTCTAAATTGCCATTCAGGAAAGGATTAATCTAGCAAGTATAAAAATTGCACATAATCCACAACCTGTTCCACATGAATTTTCATTTGCCTTTATTTGGCAGCCTTGGAATCCATAGCATCAATGGAAGAAATTGTATGTTAGAAACAATGGTTGTTTTTCAAGACATAAAAAGGTTGTTGTAACAGCAGTAATACAAGTAAAGGAAAGGAATATTCATCCTTCATGAGCAATTTTGTTTTACTTACTCTGTCCAGTGGCAAGAAGAGCTTGAAGTCTATCAGCATTAGCTGCCAGTTCAGCCTCAAAGCCTTGATGTTTCTGATGCTTACTCTGTAAAACATAAAAATGAATACTTTTAGTAAACTAAAACTAGTGTAACAGAGATAGATTAAGTATCCTTAAAGAGTAATTAAGAAGACAGCTGTACAAGAATGTTAGTCAAAGATTAACCCATTATTTCACTCTGATTTTAGACCAACCAAAAGTACCACAAATTACACAAAGGACAAAGTCTTGAAGGAAAGTAAAGAAATGTAGCATTTTGGAAAACACTATGAAAAAAGGACTAACTGCTTGTAACAAGCTATAAACTGTGGGGTTGTAAAATATCATACATGTATTTCTGGAGTTATAGTTTATCTGCAAATTGCAAATAGCTCTGTTATACTTCAGAATATAATGCCCCAATAGCATATGACTATTCACTGTTACCTTCCTCATCAGCACAACCTAGCAATAAAGTTAGTTAACATATTGTTTGCTTGCAATCTATACTAACAGACAAACCAATCAATTGATCAGGTATCATACACAGAGTGTTTGGAGGTCAACAGCAACTATAGAAAACAGGCAAGGATGTCTCTAACCTGTATGTTTGCTGGATCTTTATAAGATTCATCACTGGCAATCTGAAGTTTCTCTTGTAGCCAGTTTTCCATTTCATCAGCATCCCGAGAGAATTGTTGCAAGGTCTGTGCTTCTCCAAGTTTGGATCGGTTGTCAATCAATGCATCCTTCAGGTGAGCCCACCTGTTACATTAATCATGATATTTGATTTGTATTATACTTCGTAATACAAAGCTCAACTGTAAGTTCTTTTGCAGACATAAGGTCAAGATCAGACTGTACAAAATAAGCAACCTGATCTAAGATCTACCCTTTCAAACAAGATAACCTCAAAAATAAAAATTGCAATTTTTCCATACACTAAAATATCTGCTTTACTTAACACATTCAAAGTAGAACTATCACAGTTGTCTGGCCAGTACTCTTGACTTCCTGACCATGAGTTGAAACTTTTTGCAGAAGCATTAAACCCCCTTTTCACAGTGTGACTCATATATTATTACTTTCATCCTTTTCCTTTATTATGAAATATAAGTTCTTCATATGGTATATCTAATATTGCTGATACAATTTCAACAAGACTATATATCATGTAGGTAATGTTTAAACAGCCTCACCTGTCTAGCACAGCATCCCTCTTCTCTTCAATAGCCTGGGCATCATAATGGTCTCCACCAATAAGCTGATCAGCAAACTGTTGTAAAGCTTGAATCTTCTCTTGCTGTTAATGATAGATTTAAACATAATCAGCCACACAAATTATGAAGCCTAACATAGTGGAAAGTGAAATAAGACTATACCTTTACCATACAATCCAGAGTAGAGAAAACATTAAGGGGAAAAGAGAAAATCCTGGTAACCAGCTTTTTTCTTCTTTTTCCACAAATGAACGTTATCTTCCCTTTCAAAGGCAAATTTCAATTTTGAGTCACATTTAATTTGTAATGTGAAATTTGGACAAGTCTAAAACTTTGTCACTTGGTAAAGAGTTAAGACTTTATTAGGATTTTTATCATCTAAATATCTCTCTAGCAAAATGTATAAATGAACCAACTGACCCTTTACCAAACAGTCCAATGTTTTAACCACTTAGAGGAAAACATAGTGGTGAAAGAAGAACATGCTGGAAACCATCATTTTCTCCTATGCCACAATGTTTCCTTCTCTTTCAAAAGCTAATTCAAATCAATTGAGTCAATGTTAATTTATTGCCTGTAAGTGCTTTCAATTTGGACAAATCTAAAATTCCCTTGTCTGGTAAAGAATTAAGGTACACTGAAAAGTCTCAAATATTACAATAACACTTGCAGACAACTTTCTTAATCTAGAAGACAACTTTTGAAAATATTGTGACAAAAGAGAAAATGCCCCTGATAAGGCTTTTTCCCACTCGTCGAGGCAATTCAATGTGTACCTCTGTAAACCTTTCACTTTTACCAGAAAACAAAATTTTAGCCTTACCAAAATTGAAAGCATTTACAGACAACAAACTAAGTGTTACTCAGAACGTGAAATGTGTCTTTCAAGGAGTAAAAAAATTGTGGTACAAGAATACTACTTTCCATCATTTTCTCCTTTCCACAAAGTTTTCAAAAGCCTTTTCCTCAGGGTTATTAAAAGTAAGGATTGTTTGGTCAAGAGTTAAGGATAAAGAATCATAATAATCATCACAAAGAGAAACCAATGCTGGTAAACAGCATTTTCATTTCCCACAATGTTTTCTCTCATATCAAAGACAAATTCCATTATTTGAGCCACATCTAACTAGTCGTCTGCTAAGGCTTTTAATATGGACAAGTCCAAATTTTTGTCATATGGTAAAGTGTTAAAATGCAACAACAGGCTAAATGGCACATACCTGACTGCTAATAGCCCTGTCAAAATCTTCATGTTTCTTGATCAGAGTTTCCACGTTATCACCATCTACCTGGTCACCTGACAAGAATGCTTCACGAGAGGCCATCCAGAACTCTGCCTGCTCACAGTCACGATAAAACAGTTGAAGTTCCAAACATTGGTCAAGCTTCATGCGACGGGCAATCCAAGCTCTGCGGAGAAATTAGAGCTTAATCATTACTCTGAAACTCTTATCCTAATACAGGCATCAAATGACTGCAAGTCTTTATCAGGTGACAAAACTTTATACTGGTCCAAAGTCAAAGCATTCATGCTCTGAGGAGAAATAAGAGTTTCATCATTACCCTGTGACTCTTATCCTGATACAGGTTTCAAATGACCACAAGTCTTTACCAGAGACAACAATATTAGACAAGTCCAAATTCAAAGCATTTGAAACAGACATTAAATGTGGTTTTAATAACGGGACTTGAAATTGACAGGATAAAAAACAAAGTGAGAAGAGCAGAAAATGCTGGTTACCAGCATTTTCCCCTTTTCCCCCAGTGTTTTCAGAAGCACTCTTTTATCGGGGTTATTAAAGCTCCGGTTTGTGCGGTAAAGAGTTAATAATGACGCAAGTTTGTATATTGAACACACCAACCACCTTCATTAAATTTCATGATTTTATTTGTAAAATTCAAAGGCAGCTCAAAAACTAAACTATTTTCATCATTATGAAATTATTTCTATACATTTTCTAACTTTGTCTGCCACAATATTTCATCCTGTTTGTCAAAAATTTTATGACACGATAAATTCAACCTTTATTAGAAGTTATCTAATGAAGTAAAACACTCTTTTTTCAATGCAGTTAAGAAGCCACTATGAGAAATAATACTGCAGGGAAATGAAGTACAATATCTCTACTTTATGTGATATATTGTTTGTCAATTTTTTCTCATTGTGTATAAGAATATTTTGTTGTAGGTATGCAGTGCTACACTTACTGTTCCAATTCCTCTCTAGCAGCTGCCAGTTCCTCCAGACGCTCTCGCACGTTCTCGCTGGCATAGTGCTGGTTATGTAACAACTGCTGTCCAAAGGTCTCAAATGCCTGGAAAGTTCCTGACCTCGCATCTATCTCTGTACGATGTTCCTATAAAAATATTTCACAGACAACATTAGAATACACAAAGTTACAAATAGTATAAACTGCAAGAATAAATCTACCAACGGGTATAACTATAAGGCTGCATTCACCAACCATTCTTAAATTCCATTTCTAAACTCTAACATTAGCCTTGTGATTGGCTAGGATAGCTAGTCCTTGAAGTCAGAATTCAAACAATATTTAACCCTTTACTAAACAATCCAAGTTTAAATGAAGTAGAGCGCTGTGAAAAAATTTTCTCCTTTTTCCACAATGTTTTTTATCATGTCAATTCCAAACCCCTTAAATGAACCAAACTTGTCATCTACAAATGCTTTCATTTTGGGTCATTCTAAAATTTTGTTTTCTGGTAAAGACTTGTGGTCATCTGATACCTTAATCAGGATAAGAGAAACAAGGTATCGATTAAGCTCTTAATATTTCCACACGGCATAGGATTACCTCTTTAACAACACTACCCACTTACTTCTAGAAATCTTCACTTTAATGAAGTATATTCTGTAACACGTATTCAATATAAAGAAAATGCAATTACATCTAAATCTAAAAGATTTTTCCTATCATAAAATGGTAAAATTACAGTATAGAACACCAGATTTCTCAAAATTTAATTGAACATATAAACAATCTATGAAGCTTTTCATCACATTCATCAATTATGAAGTTTTCTTAACGCTCCAGCACATTTATTTATTTCCACATATTTCATAAACTGAAGAACTCCTAACAAAAAGTATGCAAAAGTAATTCTTTTTTTTAAACATTACCTCATGCAGACAACTACTTTCAATTTGGACCAGTCTAAAACTTTGTCATTTGGCATATGGTAAAAGAACAGCACTGATAGAGAGAACTTGTTCCCACAAACAAGTTCTCCTTTAGTCAAATTTTTTCTATTGCATTTTATATAATTTTCTTTTCCAATTTGTCAGCTTCAAGTTTTTGCAGGAGGTAATGAATCAACCAACTTGCATGGTTCAACAAAATTTGTTCATCATTTTATCATGCATTTGCCACGCCATGCAAAAAGAATACTAGTATCGTTTCAATACTGTTTCAATTGCATTCATTGCTCTACAGGATTGGGAAGGGTCAAAATGACAAAATGTCTACATCCCTAAAATCCAACACACCAATCATAAACTATCAAGCAAATTCAAGAACTTAACCATGAGTACAAGTTCACAGAAGAATACTCATATCTTTTTAACCATTACCACCAAAACGCCAGTCTTACACAGATCGAGTCAACAGATCTTATTAATTTTTTGCAAATAGGGACAAATTCCAGTTTCAAACATTGACTTTGTTCCTTTTCTCACACATTAATTTTGTTTCTTTTCCATCAATATTTTCAATACCATTTCAATGCACTGTTTTTGATTGCTTTAATGCTTCACCACACAGTCTCGAGTTTTAACGACCCTGAAAGAGAGGGCTCTTAAAAACATTGTTGGAAAAGGAGAAAATACTGGTAACCAGCATTTTCTCCTTTTCCCCCAGTTTTCTAACCTATCATAAACAAAAATCATCATTTGAGCTTCCTATATTGTGTCTTCTGCAAATATTATGAATTTGGTAGAGTCCAAATTCTACCATTTGGCAAAGGGCAAAGTCTATACAAACAGAAGCTTAGACTCCTCATTAGATTTGTCTGATCTGTATATTTCAACTCTGTGCCCACAACATATTCCTCTGGAATTAACTGACTTCCAAAATGAAAACAATCAGCATTTTTACCGACCCTGAAAGAGAGGGCTCTTAAAAACATTGTTGGAAAAGGAGAAAATACTGGTAACCAGCATTTTCTCCTTTTCCCCCAGTTTTCTAACCTATCATAAACAAAAATCATCATTTGAGCTTCCTATATTGTGTCTTCTGCAAATATTATGAATTTGGTAGAGTCCAAATTCTACCATTTGGTAAAGGGCAAAGTCTATACAAACAGAAGCTTAGACTCCTCATTAGATTTGTCTGATCTGTATATTTCAACTCTGTGCCCAAAACATATTCCTCTGGAATTAACTGACTTCCAAAATGAAAACAATCAGCATTTTTACTTGTCTAGATCATCCAACATGCAGTAAAAAATCTCATGTTGTCCTATATTATTAGAACTAAAATAGACATGTTATCAGTGGTTCCTATGAACAAAACTAACCTTAGCATATATAGTTTATCGAAAGTCCATCTTTGAGTAATTTTCCCTCAAAATGCATAGACCACATAAATTTTGTCATATAAGCTGTACGGTATCCTGATGCATTTGAAGAAATTTATCTGAGTACTAAATTTTCATGATTCTGAAATTACCATTACAATACTGCTGTATTTTCCAGGAATGGGAAATTACTCAAATATAGAACATAAAATAATACTATCATGTCTAGTAATTCCATAATGCACTAAATTGCAGTTAGATGTCCTCTATACTGTATTTTGCTGGACCTTGTCTATTTGTAAGCCCTCCTTTTTCATCCAGATTTTTCAGAAGCTGATGTATCAAATGAAGTCCTAAACAAACTAACCCTTTACCACACAAAGTGGATTTTTAATGACCCTGACAGACAGAGCTTTTGGAAAAATTATGGGAAAAGGAGAAAAATGTTGGTATTAACCATCATTTTTATCCTTTTCCCACAATGTTTTCTTCCCTATAATGGACAAATTTTGTCATTTGGGCTATCTTCAATTTGTCGTCTGCAAATGCTTTCAATTTGGACCAGTCTAAAATTTTGTCCTCTGGTACTAGACTTGTTCATTGAGAAAGCATTAGAACCAGACAAGTGTTACAAAAGGGCCTAGTCTTTGAAAGGGTCTAAAACACTGAAAGAAAAGATAAAAGGATGACTACAAGCACTATTTCCTTTGCCCAAAATATTCTCTTTATAAAGGTTTTCAAAAACGCATAATTGTCCGCTACAAGGTTTAAGATTTTGTCTTACAAATATAGGTCCAATCAAAGATTAAAATGTCTACATGCTGTTATCATAGACCAGTTTCAAAACAGTCCAGCCAGTGACTAGCTAAACAATTTATATTAGTAAGTAGATATAGACTGAAAACCATATGTTTCTAAATCACAAGCAAAAACAAATGAGCAAATTGGTAACCACTGTTCATTACCAATATCCAACAAAATATCGGACAACTCAAACCAAGATCAGACTGCACAGTAAAGTCTTATCTTAGTCTATGCAGTCTACAATAGCAACTTAAGTTGCTCTCCTTATAGTAAGGGATGATAATCTAATTATTCAATGTTTGTTCAACATATGGTTTTCTAAAATATCGTCAATAGGAATCATTAGAGGAAAACAAAGTCAATATTATCAAGGGAGGCAATCATTTCATAACTGCAGTTTAGCACACAATTCATCAACATAATACAATTAAGTACTCAAGCAAATCCCATATTTTGACAGAGAGTAGTTTAAACATTACAGTTTGTTAACTATAAAATTTGTAACATTCTTTTCATCATGAAACAAAACTTTTCAACCTGTAATAGCTTAAAAAATTTCAGTTACTAGGTATCCCAAACTGATACAGACAAGAGGGCCCTGAAATCGCTCACCTGAGCCTTTTGACCATACATGACCAATTTCTAATCTCCTCCAGGATATAATGACAAACATTCTGACAAACTTTCATTAGTATTGGACTTAAAATATGGCCTCTAGAGTGTACATAATTGTTATCTAAGTGACCTACTTTATGACCTGATGTGACCCATTTTCAAACTCATCCAAGATATCATCAGTACAAACATTCTGACCAAGTTTCAAGATTATCTGACTGAAAATGCAGCATAGAAGGAAGGTTTTTCAAAGATTTGACCTTGTGACCTAGTTTTTGACCCAATGTGACCCACTATCAAACTCATCAAAGCTATCATCAAGACAAATAATCTGACAACTTTCAAGAGTATTGGACTGAAAATGTGGCCTCTAGAGCATACACAAGGTTTTCCTAAGATATGACCCAGTGACCTAGTTCTTTACTTGATGTGTCCCATTTTCATACTTGTTCATGATATCATCAAGACAAACATTCTGACCAAGTTTCATTAGTATTGGACTGAAAATGTGGCCTCTAGAGTGTACATAAGATTTTTATATAATTTGACCTAGTTTTTGACCCGACATGACCCATTTTCAAACTCTTCAAAGATATTATCAAGACAAACATCCTGACCAAGTTTCAAGAGTATTGGATTGAAAATGTGGCCTCTAGAGTGTACACACAGTTTTTCTAAGATTTGACCTAGTGACCTAGTTTTTGACCTGACATGACCTATTTTCAAACTGGTTTGAGATATCATCAAGACAAATACTCTGATTAACTTTCAAGGGTATTGGACTGAAAATGTGGCCTCTAGATTGTACACAAGGTTTTTCTAAGATTTGACCTGGTGACCTTGTTTTTGATCCAACATGACCCATTTTCGAACTTGTCCGAGATATCATCAAGAAAAACATCCTGACCAAGTTTCAAGAGTATCAGACTGAATATGTGGCCTTTAAAGTGTACACGAGGTTTTTCTAAGATTTGACCTAGTGGCCTAGTTTTTGACCTGACATGACCCATTTTCAAACTCCTCCAAGATATCATCAAGACAAACTTCCTGACCAAGTTTCATGAGTATTTGACTGCAAGTGTGGCCTCTAGAGTGTACACAAGAATTTTCTAAGATTTGATCTACTGATCTAGTTTTTGACCCGACATGACCATTTTCGAACTCTCCTGAGATATCATCAAACAAACATCCTGACCAAGTTTAATGAGTATTGGACTGAAAATGTGGTCTCTAGGGTGTACACACGGTAAAAGTTGACAACAGACGACGCTTGACGGATGCCAGACACAGCACGATCACAAAATCTCACCTTGAGCACTTTGTGCTCACATGAGCTAAAAGTGCAACACACTTTCACTGTCAATGTGGATCTTGATCAGACTGCACAAAATATGCAGTCTGATATTGGATTTTCATTGACATTTTCCGAGATATGCTGACAAGAAAGCCTTGAAATTAGTATGTAAGATTCCTTTTTCATGAACAAGAAATGTTGATTTTGGTTACATAACACAGGGGTCATTCTAACCCTTAGTGTGCCAAATAAACCTATCAGACATTTTCATCATAGAAACATGACCAAAATAATTTTCATGTCATGGTTGCTTTTGTCTACAATGAATCAGAAAAGTATGCAGTGCAGATCATATATCAGGCTCCACATTCTGTGCAGCCTGATCTTGATCTACATTGGCCGCAAAGCCAACTATAAGCATGAAAGGTGCTTCAAGGTTTATTTTTTTACCATACAAATACACTCAAGTTTTAATACCCTACAACAGAAAGATTTTGAACACAATTTAGACAAAGGAACAACTGCTGGTAACAAGCAATCAATCCTTCTCCCATAACATTTTCCATATCACTACAAAAAAAAAAGACTCTATTTTGTCAATTATGCTAGCATTTGGCTGGTATGAAAGCTGACTGTTTTGGAAGAGTCTAAATAGTAATGTAACTTTTCATGGGATTTGCCTAAATTATTCAACTGTTTACCAAAAAACACAATTATACACTGGTCCAATTTCATCTTAATCCTTTTGGCATTAACAAAAAGCATTACACTGCCTTAGTAGAAAGAGCAGATCTGAATTAGAATGCTCAGAATAAGCAGTTCAATCTTGGGATTTATATTGTCTGCTACTTAGCAACATCAAGCAAAAATAATCTTGGTACTGCAAGCCATACCAGTATTTTGGATGTTTCTCATAACTGATAGGTCTATTCTATTAATTTAGCCTCCTAAGGGTTAAAAATCTGATTTTACAAATGTTGATATAAACAGAGTTAATTATTTTCTAATGAAGAACAAAGTCTAAGTCTTCTCAAATCTGTTCCATCCAAAAACATGCAATATCATTTAGGTAAAACTTAGCCCTTTGCCAAACACAAAAATTCTAGACTGGTCTGTACTGAGAGCATTTGCAGACAACAAATTAAATAAGAAACAAATAATGGGAATATATTATGGAGAGGTTGGAAAACATTATGGGGGAAGGAGAAAATGCTGGTTACCAGAATTTTCTCCTTCTCCCAAAATCTTTTCAAAAGCCTTCTTCTTTGAGTTGTTAAAACACAGTATTGTTTGGGCAAAGAGTTAATATAATATACTGGTAAATAGCAGTGAAAAACAAAACAACTTTATCTGGTTTTTATTTCTTTCCTCCAAAAAACAGTCTTCACATAGCTTTTTAGAAATCCATTTTCACTTGGTAGAAAGTGGTTGTAAATTGTATAAATTGTGTTTAATTTCTGGCCATCTTTTGTCATTTCTATTCACTTGTACTTCAAAATTCATTATAGAACCTATATTGCATAAATGTCAGGGTCTGCCTAATCCACATTTATATCCAACCTCATTTTTTTTCTCATCTTATTTTCTGCCTTTTTTGTTTTTCAAGTACATGCACAACAATGTAATATAACTTTACCAAACAGTCCTGAGTTTTAACAACTCTAGGAAGAAACCTTTTGAAAACTTGGCAAGAAAAGAGAACAATTCTGGAACCAGCATTTTCTTCTTTCCCACAATATTTTTTTTACCCACCCTGAGACAAATTTCATAATTTGAGCCACCCTTCCTAAGACAAATTTCATCATTTAAGCCACATTTAACTCTTTACCAAACGACAAATTTTTGGACTGGACCAAATTCAAAACATCTGCAGACAACAAATTAAATCTTGGTAATATGATGATTTCTGACTTTGATAGGGTTGAAAATATTGTGGGAAAAGGAGAAAATGCTGGTTACCAGCATTTTCTCCTTTTCCCACAATGTTTTCTACAGGCTTCTTTCTCAGGGTCGTTAAAAGTCGGGATGGTGTGGTAAAGGGTTAATATGTTGTCTGCAACAGTTTTGGACTTGGACAAGTCTAAACTTTTGTCATTTGCTTAAACCTTTACTACACGACAGAATTTTAACTTTGTCCAAATTAAAAGCATGTGCAGACGACAATTTCAACATGGCTCAATTGGTGCAATTTTTCTTTGATAGGGTAGAAAACATTGTGGGAAAAAGGAGAAAATGCTGGTTACCAGCATTTTCTCCTTTTCCCAGAATGTTTTCTAAGGGCTTCTTTCCCAGGTCGTTGAATGTAGACTTTGCGGTAAAGGATTAAGTAAAACTAGAGTGTTGTTTGTTTTATCACTGCCCCATACATCTTTTTCTCATCATAAAACAAAGCAGTTTTCCACCTAAGAAATAAATCCATCATAATGCATAAAACTGAATCAATTGAGAGGAAGGTAGGGTATCCTATAACAAATCAAATTCCAGCAACTCATGTTCTTGCATCATTTGAACACACACATATCAATATCCTTTCCCATGCAATGCAGATACACCGTAATACATTCTTCTTCACCTCATCCTCGATTTCACCCTCTGTTTCGGCTGTTGGGGCTAGCTGTGTTATACCATAATGGCTGACAATTTCCGAACTGAACATCTGTAAAGGAGGACATTCGGAGGTCGACTTTTGCTTTTCAAGTACCTCACACGTTGGAAGGACTGGGGGTGTCGAAAAATCCTGGAATTTTGTGTTAGGTTTCTGGTCAAACTCTTTCTTCTCTCCATTTTGTGATTCAAGTATCTTTTTATAGAAAATATCTATTGTTTCTGACAGATCATTCAGCAGCCTATACCATGATGCTTTGTTGCTTGAAGGACAACGGGCAGACAGAGGACACAACAAGGACAACAGGGTTACCATGGCAACAAGATGGCAGCAAGCTGTCACTCAACAACATCAACTAATTAAGGATTGGAGTGAGAAGAACATCTGAAGGTGGTGTATGTTTCTGGTTAGTTACGCAAGTGAGATATACGATAGACATGGCACCTCCATGAATGAGGCTTCCTGGATAACTACCAGTACTTATAACTCCCATTACCTCTTGAAACAAATTTGCAGCAGACAACTTTGATGGCAGGAACAATCAGCATCATTAACCCATTACCAAATGGCAAAATGTTACACTTATACAAATCCAAAGCATTTGCAGACAAGAAATTTAATGTGGTTCAAATTGTAGAAGTTGCCTTTGATAGCGTAGAAAACATTGTGGGGAAAGGAAGAAACTGCTGGTTACCAGCATTTTCTTCTTTTCCAATAATATTTTCAAAAGTATTCTTTCTCACATTTGCTAAAACTTGAAATTGTTCGGTAAAGGTTAAATACACAAATTAAGCTTTAACACATGAGTTAATGTGAAAGTATTTAGGCAAAATTTGAAACTGCTGATTGCAATTTCTTCTTTTGCCATAAAGTTTTCAAAGAAGTCTGCTGCAAGACAGAAACAAATTGTTCATCAGCCAGAGGTCATATGTCAAGGAAAAGAAAGTAAAGATTCTAACTGTACTAATTGCATTATGTACAGACAATTTTTGCCTTGATTCAGTCCGCAAATATTTTCATATCTGCATGTTTTAGTGCCAAGGGTTTCATGCAAGTGCTTAGCTTCTGTATCATGTCAAACGGATAAACATCAGAAAATAGTTTTTGACTAAAGGTAGTCTAGTTTGACTGACTTTAGCAGGAAAGAGGGAGGTCATATTCACAGGGATCTTTTATTTAAACCATAGGATCAAATCCAAAGATAAAGATCTACTGATTTATTGGTAGATCCATTCAAATACAGGATTACATAGTGAAATAAAATTTTCCAATCTTCAAAGCAAGGAAGGAGCCAAGCAAATCAATAACATGGGAACTGACTTTTTGGGAAGAAAGTGCTTTTTCATCAGGCATAAAAGTGAAACTCTGTAACTTTTCTTGAATGATAGGACTCTAATTTTGAAGGAAAGGCAAACACTTTTTGTGACATTCCTCTATGAGACAATAAGAGTGGAGAGAGAGAACCTAGGCTTGCATGAAGAGCTGACCCCAGTGACCCCTTCCAGCTATATGTGGTTTTGATCAGATAGGGCACAACAACCAAGTATTTAACATAGAAGAGTTCAGTGTTAGCTAAAACTAAATATGATGTAATGTCATGGCTGTTAGTCTGTGTATCTACAACATCAAGAGTTAGATAATGTGAAACATAAAGAATTAGATAACATGAAATAAAACTTTTCCAAATAATGAAGAAAATTAGAATACTATTTTTAAACAATTACATTACTAGCAGATTAAAATGTTTTACCTTTCTGCAGCAGACAACTTTTGAAACCTTTTTATCCCACAATGTTTTCTTCACGAATACAAATATATTCCTTTCCTCACAATCAGCTATTCCTTTCTTTCTTATTCCATTCAGTGATCTAAACTATACTGAGTAGAAGCTTGAACAGTTGTTGGTAAAACATAATTTTCAGACAATGGGCAACAGTCATAGACATCATAAGCAAAGTTGAGTTTTTGTAAAGTTTTTTTCTGACAATGGATTGTTGACTATAAATATTTGCAAGAAGAGGAAAAAGTCCAAAAATAAGATATGAAAGAAATATAACAGAAAGAGAAAATAAAAGTATGAGCTTTGACAACAAAATTGTAGCAAGCAACAAACAAAGCCAATGAGCTGGTATCCAGGAAATGAAAGATTTGTATGGTGACCATTACATCTCAATCCCCACCCTCCCTTCTACAACCATTTCACCCCATTTTTATGTGTTTTACTTCCATTGATGTTTGTATATTTACTTTATCCTTCCTGTTGATGCAGTATCATACAATATGAGTTTTCACATCTTTCCTATGAATATTGAAAAATAATCAGGACAGGGAGCAAAATGCTGCTTGGATGTAAACCTTCTTTTTGGCCAAGTACATCCAAAAGAGACAGACCCTGCTTTTATCTTACCTTTTAACTCTTTACCGGACGACAATTTTTTAGACATCAAATTTGAAAGCATTTGCAGACGACAATATAAACGTGGCTCAAATGATGAAATTTGTTTTTGATAGGATAGAAAACATTGTGGGAAAAGGAGAAAATGCTGGTTACCTGCATTTTCTCCTTTTCCCACAATGTTTTCAAAAGGCTTCTTCCTCAGAGTCGTGAAAACTCGGGATTGTGTGGTAAAGAGTTAATGTCAATCACTTGTGACAAGTTTAATATTTTTTCAATGGGTACAAAATCAGCTATGCAGTAATGGTATAAATATGATATGCAACTGCACAAGCTAATAAGCTATTATATATGTAATTGACTGATAGAATAAGTTATAGTGCAACCATCTCATCCTGTTAATCCATTTTACTATAGGATTTCCTTTTACATCTTTCTTTTCCTTTTCTATAAAAACCTTGCTCACCAATGTTAGACTGACAGTAACAGCCCTACCAGACTGCTTCTGTACTTATCATTTCTATCTAAGGTTAGACATTACATATAGGGTATCTTGCACACAAGTCATAAATTTATCAAAAGAGTATTCCTTTTCTTTATTTTCAGCCTTTTCCATTGAAAACATTAACATACTGCATTACATTTCCAGATTAAATGTTCTTTTACATCAAAATTACACAAGCATGGAATGTTGTGTATGAAGAGAAGCAAAGATTTCTTTAAAACATTAGTTTCCCTTCAAACAACACTTCTGCTTCATCCCTAGATCATACAGACCATTTCTAAAGTCACCAGCATCTATTACAATCACACAAAGGATAAACGTTTATAGCAAAGGAAACCAATGTATCTTAATTACTAGGAGAACTTTGTGGGAAAAGGAACAAACACAACTGTTAACATCCTTGCAGTATACTCCTTTTCAAAACGTTATGAGAAAAAAAGACCATTGCGCATTACAAGCAATTTTCCCTTTTCTCACAGAGTTTTTCATACCATCCCACAAAGATGCTTACCTTTCCTTCAAACATTTTACTTTTATGTTCTTTCTACTAGATACTGGTATATCAAAATAATGAAACTTAAATCAAAAGATAAGTGTAATTAAGTCAGACAGTGTTAGATTGACTCCCATTTACACCTTATATAATCATTAATATGGAACAAAATTGTTCCAGTTCCTTCATATGTAGACATTTCAGCCAATGATAAGATTTACAAACAATTGTGACAAAAGGCGAAATTGCTTATCTTAAGAAATTTGACT
The DNA here is from genome assembly GCA_946811185.2 of Hippopus hippopus. NCBI lineage: Eukaryota > Metazoa > Mollusca > Bivalvia > Cardiida > Cardiidae > Hippopus > Hippopus hippopus. Next base: position 45,853,513 of record OX328098.1, on the reverse strand, counting down.
TTTTGTCATATCACCATGAAGTACATCATATACAGACCAACATAATCAGATGAACAAGTACTAACATGCTTTGAATATCTCTTGACTAACTATCTAGTACTGTTTGAGTCAGAGAAAAAAAAAAAATCTTTTACAAAGCAGGTCACTCTAACAAGGTCTGACATCACAACTGTGTTCAATAAAAACATTTTCATTAAATAAAATGATAAAAAATTATCAAAACAGTCTAATTTATTAGTATTTACACCAACAAATAAACTTGAAAAATAAGAAGTTGTAAGACATAAAAAACTCTATATCAGTATTTTTTCAAACAGACAATTCAGTATAACAAATGTAAAAAGACAGATAAATGATCTGTATATCCATGTATACTTACATGTTAAAATTGTAGAAATAAAAATTTAATCATTAAATCCATTCAAACTTTTTCAGCCTTTCAAAACTTTCTCTAAATCAACAGAATTTTCACTATAAAATTCTAAATGACATTTTTAAACATGTATCACAGCTCTTACATCATTTTCTAAATAGCTTTCTAACAAGGTGTTTCTTTACCTGAAAAAAATTTCTTGAAATATCTGATGTAAGATACAAAAAAAGGCATATCAACCAGCTTTGTAACTGTCGAGAACTTGTGTAAGGTCTAAATATTTGACATGTCACACAAATCTTGTAATCACATGATAGGCTAAGTTGGAGATTATTTGTTTAAATAAATTTTGTTTACTCTGGAATCTAAAACCATCCAGTTACATGACATAAACACATGGTCATAATTGCTACTCTTACACATCATTGAAGAAAGGTTCTTGAAGCTCTTTACCTGGTTAACTGTATTTTCTCCTTTTCCCACAACGTTTCATCAGATTTTATATTTAGTTGTAGTTATTGAAGATTTTCTGGCAAATGTTTGAATCCATACAAATCTATGTCTTTTCCCACCACCTAAAACAAAACCCTGCAATACTGACCTGATGTCTCTCTAGAAGTGCCTCAGCTCCTGTCACATCTTTGGCGAGCTCGTCTGACGATACCAGTGACATCATGCTGTTGATCCATGAGGTCAGGTCACGGTAGTCACTCAAGAAACGCTGCAGATCGTAACTGTCTAGAAGCTTTGATTTTCTTGCATCAGCCTGGAAAAACAATTTCAATAGTCATCTAATGCAACAAAGGTCTACTTTTAGGTCCAACAAAAATTATTAACATACTCAATGTTCAATCTAGAACAAGCCATTGCTCCATAGGCCCCCTAAAGTCCCTGATGGCGCAATTCTAAGCCCACCTTGGGCCCGTCGGGTGCACTCGATTGTAAAAGTCCCATTCCACAAATTCTGGATCTTTTCGTCCGTACCTGCTTTTTCCACTCAATAAACATAATGCCAAGCTTCCTAGTGAGAGTGTATCGATAACCCGACTGATGTTAAGATAAAACTGGTAGCCTACATGATCTACGTGTCGGGACGGTTTTGGCAGAAAATCGCCTACTAGAGGTTACGATTCTTTGAGCTTCCGCTGATCATTCAACATCGCAATGAAGCTATTTTCTAGGTATTTTGGAAGCCTCCAATGGATGAAAAAGGGCAAAAGTTGTTAAAAATATTACTTTGGAAAGCACAATCGGGCCAGTGCCCACCCCTAGTTCAAAGGACGATTATAAAACCCCATAGAAACGCGAGTTTCAACCAAAATAGCGGTTCAAAAGTTGGTTAGCTTATGATATGAAAATTTAACTCTAGTTTGAGTGATCAACAGGAAAGTTAAATCCTCTGTGACAGGATATCAGAATTTTCGAAAGCTTACCACTGACTGACATATTTTGTCTTTTTTAAGGATAAAATTTAAGGTGGAAACAAGGTTGCATCAATAACTGATATTTTCTGCAGTGCTGCAGTTTTATTACCACAGTATTCATAGATACATGTATGATAATATACTTGTTAGATAAAAAGGCAACACTCATTAAATAAAAAAGGTAAACATTTCAGTGATAAAGTATGATTTTTAATGTGTGGCCCCCAGTTTTCCAAAATGGCCCACTATTTCAATGTCTGTGGGCACGATGGGCCCCCTTACAAGCAAAGCTAGATTGAACACCGACATGCTTGAGAAAAACAGTAAATATTACAGCTAAGAGAGTTGGCATTTTCATATGAAAGTCACATAAGGGCTGTATGGCGAAAATTATTGGAACAAGAGGGCTATGACGTCCTGCATAGATCCACTGGTTTATAGGCAAAGGGCTGTAATACACTGGCATTAACAGTGACATTCTCCTTATATGTCTTCATTGAATGAAAAAAACTTAGCTTTGTCCAAATTGAAAGCATTTGCAGACACCAATATGAATGTGCCTCAAAAATTAAAGTATTTTCTCCTTTTCCCATATTGTTTTCAAGTCTTCTTTCTCAGGGTCAATCAAAGTCAGGTTTGTATGGTAGAGGGTTGAGCTGAGCTCACAAGTCACATTTTTTCATATACAAAAATGACATCAAATAATATGAAGAAGGTCTTCTGAATGGTCATTCTTGGCAAATATCAAGGAAAACTGTTTTTGTTAGGTATATAAAGTAACATTTTGAAACAAACAAAAAGCTACGATGCAGAAGTTGCTTCATGTTAAATGTATCTAGACATAAAATTAGACATCAAAACAAATAGAAATCATGAAGACTTTCATGAATTTACTCTATACCTTAGTTGTGAGGTCATTCCACATTTCATTGATGCCTGTTTGATGCTCATAGATCTGTTCCCCTTGGTCTGGGTGGGTCATCATCAATCTTTTGGCTGTCTCGTCCAAATCACGTACCTATAAAAAAGTAGAAGTTAATAATTCTTCACCATTTTTAACCTCCCTGAGGATGAAGGCTTCTGAAAAATATTTTGGGAAATTGAGAAAATGTTGGTAACCAGCATTTTCTCGTTTTCTGACAATGTTTTCTACCCTTTTGGGGAAAAAATCACATCTTCGTTTGCGAATCGTTTCACCATGCAAAAGTCTGGAAATATGAAGTCTGTTTTAGTGCGTTTTTCACTCTCTCAGGTCTTTTGCTGTCAAATAATATTAATTCCGCCCTTTTTGGATCTAAAAATACAATTCCACAGTAAATCTAAAAACAATGTGGTTGGAGGTTATTATCATGTACTGTGCAGTCTGGCCTTGATATCCACCAACCATCAAACTACTGTCCATACTTGCATTGATAATGATAATCACTGTGCTCAGATATCTTATCCTCTCTTCGGAGGTCAACATTCACAGGCTGAGCCTAACAGTTTAGCAGATAAGACAATAAGAAGCCAGTAATCCAGGGGTTATGGGTTCAAATCCCAGCTCTACTAAGCTTGTTTAAAGGGTCAGTGACAGTTTTTGTGACAGGACTCAAGTTCTCTCACTGTTGAACATTGTTGCAGCACCCTATAAATTTGAAAGCAGCAAGTGGCTTGAGATACTTAGCAATTGTAAAGGAAATTCAATGAAGATTTGGAAAGGTTCACTGGCTGGCTGCCTCTATATGAATGAAATAATGCTCAACAAAATACACCAAGCAACACTTGACAAGAAGGGGTGAACAAAATCCAGTAACATTATTTCTATTGTGAAACCTATGTTGTAGGTACTCATTAGAATTGTCTCAAAGAGACACTGGATTTAAAGAAGAACTATTAAAGGGGTTATTACTTTTTGTATCCAAAAACATTCACTTTACCTGTACTTCTGCCATATGTGGCCTGCAACATGCGAAAAGGGGCATTCGGACATTTGCGTAAGTTGTCGTCTCGGATCAGCCTGCGCAGTCTGCGCAGTCTGATCTGAGATGACACTTTCCGATCGTGTGTGATTTTCTGTTTCACACAAGTCTAATGTTGGACAAAATCTAATGTTGACATAAAGTGCCGTCTCGGATTAGCGTGCGCGGACTGCGCAGGCTGATCCGAGGCGAAACTTTACGCGAATGTCCGAAAGTCCCTTTTCGCATGTTGCAGACCATATGACATGTGACAAAGAAGGTGTCCAAAAGTCCCTTTTCGCATGTTGCAGACCATATGACAAGTGACAAAGAAGTTAACTCTTACCTTCTCACCCAGAGCTGCCAAATCTCTTTCCAATCCTTCATGCTTTCTCTGCAAGGCCTGTACACTAGCCAGGTCATGTCCGTAATTCTCATTGTTCAATGCTTGGTATTTCTCATTGATCCAGTCTTTTGTCTCGTCTACATCTCTGTTTCAATAAGAATTAATCATCATAACATTGTATTTTTCACTCCTATTTTATAAGTTATACTACAGCAAAAGCCAGATTCATGTACTTTATCACTTAAGTGTGGAGAGAACTAAAATGGATGATTCAGTCGGAAGAAAAAAAAAGAGTTTTCAATCAGTAAAAACACAGATATTGCACTGGCTGTTGCACTGGCTATTGTGTCAAAGCATCTCAAAACATATCATATAGTGTGCCTCCAAGATCTGACTGCAAGTTCTAAGCAGTCTGATCTTGGTCTATCCTGTCCACAACTTCCATTAACTGGCATTCTACGAGATCCTGATCTACCCTATTCACAATTTTAGATAATTGGCACCCTACCGGCTTATACATTACTTCTTATCGTTAAATTTTGATAACCAAAAATTAAAGATAGTCAAAATTGTTTGATATAACACGAAAGGCTTATAATAAAACTATGGAAAGAACCAATCAATGTATCATCACAGCTATCACTGACCTGTGGTATCTTTGTACTTCATGGGCACTACCCAAAGTCTGGGCCCTGTCTGCTGTAACTTGCTGTAATGTAGCCCAGCGGGTGTTCAAGGTCTATAGTAGAAAAGGAGACAAATACCTTATTCCAGTTTCCAGGATACAATTTGAGAAAATAATCAACTCTTTACCAGACGACAGAATTTTTGATTTACACAAACTGAAAGCATTTGCAGACAACCAACCAACCAATTAAAATAGCTTCTATGATGAAATTAGTCTTTAAAAGAGTAGGGCATTGTTGGAAGAGAAAACTAGAGCTGTCACTGAATGTGACTTAATACCCCTGCCAGCGCTTTGACAGAAACAGGCAATTTAACAAAAAATTTTCTAAGTTCAAGGGAACATTACCCTTGAATCATAGGGAGTAGATGATTGAAAACTGTGTATTGCACAACTTCAGTATACGATCAATGCATCAACAAACTTTCAATACAATAGCAGCAAAACTGTAGGAGGAGTTCGCGACACAAAATAACTAGTATTTTGTACACAGACGGACACACAGACGGGCACATGGATGGATGGACAGACAGGCTGATTCCAGTATACCCCCGAAAACATGTTTTGCTGGGGTATAAAAATACTGGTTGCCAGCATTTTCTCCTTCTCCCACAACATTTTCAAAGGCCTTTTAAGCGTTGCTAAAACTCTGAATTGTTTGGTGAAGGGTAAGAAAGCAATCTATACCACAGGGATGCTGTAGCCACTACATTAATCATTATTCCAAGAGTTTCATGCTGCATACCTTCCAAGTGAATGTTATTTCACATCAAAGAGAATTGAGAAAATGTCTGTCGGTTACTTTATTCTGCAGTATCAATGCCATGTAAATTATTTGACTGCCATAGATCAAACTTGTGGAGGAATTTATGACAAAAGTCATTTTAAGTCAACAGATCATGAGTCATCTGTATTCCAAAGGCTGACAAATCTTTACAACTACATCACATATTTGTCACATAAATGTAATTTGAAATAACGAAAATTATCTCAGATTCCAAAATATTCAATGAAATTTGATAATGAAAGATCAGAATATCATGGTCCTAAATCCAAAACATATGGATACTCTAATGAACAATTAGAACTCACAGCTATCTGCTCCCTAATCTTCTCTGCAGCTTCAGTCCGTCCCATAGCTGTAAGCCTATCAGCAATGTTGTTCAACTCCTGGAGTCTGGCTTCATTTGTCCTCAAGTCCTGTAAGAGAATAATGATTACTAAGGCGACTCTAACCAAGTTATCACTATTTCTTTTTAACCTTGGTTGTCACTAATTTTGACCATGGTTATCACTATTTTCTTTTAAACCATGATTATCCCCCTTTCTTTCTTAAAACTGTGTGCCTATCACTATTTTTCTAAACCACGGTTAAAATCATTTTTTACCATAGTTATCACCCTTTTTCTTTTCTTTTGATTTTTTTTTAAACCATGGTTTTCACTTTTTTTTTTCGGCCATGATAATCTTTCTCTTTAAACCATGGTTTTCACATTTTTTGACCATAGTTATTGCTATTTTTGATCAAACATTTATTTTACAGATATGGCATTTCATGAACCAGTTTTATGACTATTTAGACCATATCATTCATGGCTACAGAATTGTAATTATGTTTAAAATAAAAGTGAAGTCCCTTAAGGTTCCTTGATAATACAATGTTATCCATTATTTCTTTAACAACTGACAAAATTTCGATTTGTCCAAATTGAAAGAATTTGTAGATGACATTTTCAGTGTAACCCAAAAGATGATATCTGACTTTGAATTGAAAAAAAAAAAATTGTGGAAACGGATAAAATGCTGGCTAACAGCAGTTTCTCCTTTTTGCACAATGTTTTCATATGCAATCTCTGTCAGGGCCTTTAAAACATGGGGTTGTATGGTTGTACACCAGCCACAAGTACCTTTCTGAAGTCATCAAATTTCTTCTGCATCTCTTCCACTTGCTCCAGGTCTTCCCCGACATCCTCTGCCACCATCAGGTTCTCTTTCTCTGTAATCCAAGCAGCTAGCTCTGCAGCCTCTCGGACCAGCTGATAAGCCTTGCAGGATTCCTGGATCTTGTCTCTTCGCTGGTTACCCAGATCAAGCAGATTTGCATACCTAAACAAGTTTTGAAGTTTTGAAAACATGTTGCAACTTTCAATCAACTTGAAAAACAATGACCTTTCTGGCTGCTTACTTCTTTAATACAAATAACAAAAGGTCAATTGGCAGAGCAAAAACATTATGTTGCCTTCAAACAATTTGTCATTTCTCAGAATAGCAATTTTAGTCATGTGTTATCCTGTTGAAAGAAACCATTAAAATTGTTACATGAAAACTTAAAGGGAAACTGGAGCCATAAGTTATTTCAATGTTAGATCAGTTATACTCACTGTGTCTCAATTTGGTTTTGTCTAACAGAAATAGTAAACTCATCCATCAGGTTGTTCCTACTGGCAGATAGACTGGGGTCGAGTTTCTTCACATAGGCTGCTGGTACAAATCCTTGACGATCATTGACTTCAACTTTCCACCAGTCCTTCAAATAGAAAAAAAATCAAACTTGTTATATGTGATATGTAAATATTTCAGTTTGTATATAATCTGATACTCAATTTCACGCATTTGAAACTTGCAAACTGTTTAAAATGGAAAATTAAAAACACTGATATCAAAACAAACAGCCACAGACTAAACAAGAGTAGCACATGCAGGTGCCAGGGGTCAACTGCAGTTGCTTTTAGATCTTAGTAGAGTATGCTTATTTCCAAGCAACAGTGCTACTAGTATCGAAAACGACTGTCAAAAATATGTTTAATAGTTACTTGTTCTATTTGTATTTGTTCCCTGTCTGTTAGTGACTTGTCAAAGTTTCTAGTAAGCATTTCCAGCACTGACAGAGATATCAGACATTGTCAAAGTTTTAGCATTGCCATGATGACAGAGAACCATGACAGGGTTATGGCAATACCTTCATATTTTCTTCGGAAACAGCCTGGCCAACCATCTAAATTTTGTACACCTTTAACTCTAATCTGACAATGCTTCAATGGTTCTATAGAGAGAAAGTACTTAAAATTACCTTGTTTGAACTGTTGAGGAGAGTGAGCACATCTCCTTTCTTCATTGAGGTTTCTCTTGGAGATTTCTCTGTATAATCATACAGGGCCATTACCTTCTCAGTACCAAGGTCATCAATGACTGGGGCCTCTTGTTGCTAAAATAAAAGAAATATTAATAAAAAAATATTCTTTTACAATATTGTATGGATACAAGTGAGAGATTTCAGAAATTCATGGATTTCAGTAGGCAAATTTATTTTTCATTGTGAAGAACAATTTTACCCTTTTGGCTCCGAATTAAAAGATATTTTCAGTCTAGAAATTAGTCTCAATAATTAGACACTGCAGTGATTTTTTTCATATTTGGAAATTTATTGTGCACCATACTGTCTCAAGTCCATCGTAAATGTTCCTGTAGCAAAGAAAGAGCGCTATGCTAACTTTCTGTTTTGTATGTTCAATCTGTATTGTAGCGAAATTCAATTAACTTTTAGCAACAAACATGACCAAAGACAAATCATTAGACCATTCAATACCTAGAGAACTTATAGAAGTTGTTTACAATATGTAAATCTCAAGAAAAAAATGACGAAATTTATCGTGTGTGGCAGCCATTTTGTGTGTTTTCGGGAACATAAACAACTTGAGTAACAGAAGAACTTAATAACTCTTTTTTCTCATGTTCAGCTTTTAAATTGAAAATATTTGTATTTCTGGCCCGGTCCAGAATGTCTCAGCAAACCCAACAGCTAAGCCCAGAGATCAGACTTAATCTACATTGGCCACAAAGGCAACTGTTGATGTGAAAGGCACTCTAAGGACAAATTTTTTTTTTCCTAAACATACAAAAACAATCTTCCCATAATGAATTTGAAATATTACAGAGTTGAATGATTTTAACCTTAAACAAAGCAAGTTCCGTTATAAAGATATTAAACACAATTAAAACATCACAAGTTTTGGAATAGCAAATCAGTCTAAGCATGAAGTCCTTAGATTTACATATTTTCTCTCACTAACATCACGCCACCACCAAAGTTCTACTTACATTACAAGACTGGGCCTGATCTCTAAGTCCTTCAATGACTGTTCTGTAGGCTTCTAAATCAGACATGAAAGCTTCATGTTTCTTCAGTAAGGCTTCAGCAGAATCTTCATCTTTTCCGTAGTCTGTGTTTGAAGCGATTGGTTCTTTTTCTCTCATCCACGATTCAGCTTCATTTGCATCGGCAAAGTACTGTTGAGCTTGGAGAGAATCTTCCAAGTCTTGTTTACGCTGAGAGGCTTTGTCCTGAAATTATAGATAATGGAGATCATTTGACCCATTAATACATTGTATATTTCCAGACATGACAATAAAAAGCTACAGAGAGGAAAAATAACTGAAAGAAAGGACAAAATTTTGCTTTCAAAGGCTGATTACAGCAGGAGCACATGAAAAAAAATTCATGAAAGATGCCCCTATGTCCTAAAAAGTCTTCAAGTTTTACCAGACAACAAAATATCAGACTCATCCATTTTGAAAAAAATTTGCAGACAACATATCAAATTTGGTAAGTACTATGGGATTTGTCTCAAAGGGTAACAATGTTGTGGGAAATGTTGGATACCATCATTTTCTCTCTGTAGCACAATGTTTTCCAAAGATATTTTCACCATGATCTTTAAAATTTAGGTTAACTCATTACTACACAGGCTTGACTTTTAATGACCCTGTAGGAGAAGGCTTTGAAAACATTGTGGGAAGCGTTTTCTCCTTACCTTCAATCATAGTCTCTACCCTGTCAAAGAACTTCAGTTTATGTGTATGATTCTGGAAACTGTCATCTGTAGAAGCTTTCACTATGGAAGAGTCTAGAGCTTGTCGTTCGGTAAAGAGTTAAAGCTTATCGATGTTGATTATTCAAATGTTAGGCTTCTTATGTGATTATCCAACATTAGTATGGAGAACAATTGAAAGGAGCAGCAATTTATCATTCCTTGATGCAAGCAATAATTACTCTTTCTTTTCCCATTCTGCTTTCAAAAGCTTTCATAACAAGGGCAGTAAAATTCTTCATTGTGATTGGGTCAAGTTTGGCATATCACCAGAAATTGTCAGATACTAAAAAAAAGTTTGTACATATAATGGATTAGATTTGTATGACAAACCTTCAAAGATTGCCATCTATCTTCTAGATCCTTGATTTTGTTGGAAATTTCATCTGCAGCAAAATGTCCGTCCTTAATCATGACTTGACCTTCCTGGGAAACATTGTTGATCCTTGGTTCATGACCAGCCAGCTCTGCTTGCAAGGCTTGATGCTTCTTCATCAGGTTTTGTACTCCAATCAAGTCACGGCCTACAGTAACAGTATCTTACTATATATAAAATATTTCTATAATGTCAGTCCCATCATCACAATCAACACAATTGATACAAATAATATTAAGTAAATATCATTTCACTCTTTACTACACATTCCCGAGTTTTAACCCTTATTCTGCTGAATAAGTTAGATGAAACTTTCAAGCCGAAGGTAAAAAACAATGATGCTATATCAAACGTATTTCTTCTAGAAAAATATCTCCTTATCGGACAGTGTAGTTCCAAGATCAGACTGCACGTTCTGTGCAGTCTGATCTTGATCTACGCTGTCCGATAAGGAGAAACGGTCCGTGAGTCGTGCTTAGGAGCCTAAGAGTTAATGACCCTGAGGCAGATACCACTTGAAAACATAGTGGGGAAAAGATGATTGCTGGTAACCAGCATTTTCTCCTTTTCCCATTATGTTTTTTTCTCTTATCAAGACAAATCTTATCAGTTTAGCCGCTTTTAATTTGTTCTCTGCAAATGCTTTCGAATTGGATGACTCTAAAATTTTGTCGCATGGTAAAGAGTTAATCTACACTATTCACAAATATCACATACGTTGCCAAAAGCCATCCTACAGGCTATGCAGTAACAGCTTCTAATTCCTCATCCAATTAACTCTTTACCAAATGAGAAAATTTTAGTTAAGTCCAAATTGAAAGCATTTGCAGACGGCAAAAATGAAAATGACTCAAAAAAATGAAACTTCTTCTGCAAAGGATAGAAAACATTGTGGGAAAAGGAGAAAATGCTGGTTACCAGCATTTTCTCCATTTCCCACAATGTTTTCAAAAGGCTTCTTTCTCAGCATCGTTAAAAGTCATGATTGTGTGGTAAAGGGTTCAAACACAGGAATAAAAGTCTACAACTACATCTAATAAACACTTTAGCCTTGTATGTTTCAACTTTTAATTTTTGTAACATCCCAACTTTCATCTTACAGCCAAAATGTTTTAACTTCTGTCAATAACCATCCCTATCAACAACATCTTTATGTCTAAATGTTTCTGCCTCATTTCTGGTAACATACCATGTAAAAATTCAGGTCTAACTCATTTCCATTTACAACAAACATAAAAAGGTGTCTATAGTCACATAACCATTACCTCTATTGGTGGAGGCAGCAATGGGTTCTTTCTCTCTGATCCAGTCCTCCTCATCCTCGGCATCTCTCAAAAACTGCTGCAGACGTAAAGCATCTTCCAACTTTTGATGCCTGGCTGCCATTGGTTCCTGAAAATAAAAATCAAAATTACTGCCTAAACCTTTACCTCAGAGAAAGACAGAAAATGTTTATGACATCTAGGTCAATGCATCTTACAGAATCACATTAAATATTAAATGCAAAGACACTATTAAGCAATGGAAAGAAGATTTTTCCTCAAGTGCCCAGCAAATGAACATGTAGCCATATCCAAAGACGCAATCTAATGGCAAAAAGACATGCTGAGCTTGGGTACAGAGGAAGAGAATAAAAAATTTAATCATCATTATTTATGTCTCAAGAATGCTGTAAAATGATAGAGAGTCAGAGGACACTTTGAACTTCCAAATATCAGCAAAATATTCCATACCAACAAAAAACATGTCTAACGATTGACATAAGTCATGTTTAACTCTTTTTATCACATGCAAAAACTTTAAACTGGTCCAAATTAGACATATTGTAAACGGCAAATTAATTGTTGCAAAACTTATGAAATCTGTTATAAAAAGGTCATAAAACATTGTGGGAAAAGAGGAAAATGCTGGTTACCAGCATTTTCTCTTTTTCCTACAATATTTTCAACAGTCCTTTTCCTTGGGGTCATTAAAACTTGGATTTGGGTGGTGAAGGGTTAAAATACATGTCACCAAGTGAGACTTCCAAAACTAAGACGCGCATTTTATGAGAGAAGGAAACAGAGGAGAGGGCAAACAGTTGCTTACTTGAAGAGCCTTGTATCTGTCCAATAGCTGGGTCTGTTTTGCTTGAATATTCTCTGCATCAAAATGTCCAGATTCCACAAAGGCAGCAGCCTGGACAGCAATGCCATCAATTCTATCCTGAAATTTTTAATAGAAAAATATTTCTTTAGCCATATTATTCAACAAAATACATTAATTTTACTTGCCAAAATGCACTTTTATTTCAAGTGTGATTTACCGTGTGACAACTCAAAACAATGAAATCTGTATTTCTGAATCATATAATTTCATTAATAATATCTGCATGAAATGAAAGTCTAGTGTCTTTCCCTGCAGGAATGTCACACTATATCTCAAAATAAGGACTGATCTACAACTTTGCATAGCTAACAACACCAAAGCTAGAATATCTGAGAAGAAATAACGCATTAGTTAAAAATCAGAGAACTTCACCATCCAATAACTTTTCACATCATTGTCCACCATGTTTTAAAATACTGAATCCAATTACTTTTTACCAGATGACAAAATTTAAGACTTACCCATATTCAAGGTGATTCACTGCATCTTCCTAATTAAATATATTAAGCAAGTCAAGGCATAACATGGATTAAATTTTCCTAAAACCAACAGATTCATGAGGTACAGCAGACCTTTGACATGAAGAAAATGTACATAAATGTATAGCAAAAAGCTTCACCCTAGGTCAGCTTGCACGAACTGCTCAGTCTGACATGAGGTGAAATTTTTTTACAGATGCATTTAACCCCCTTTTCACTGTGTGATTTTCATTCTTTTTCTTTACAAAATCAAAGTGAACCAACCTGGTGTGCCCCAACATCAGCTTCCAGTAAAGCATGCTTTTTCTGCAGATTTTGTACACTTGTCAAATCCTAGAAAAAAAAAAAGTGAAAGTCAACACTACAAATAAACACTATAAACAACAAATGTCTGACAACACTGTAAGAACAGTCTTTTCCTGTGGATCATATTTTAAATCTTTTACATAATATTATCAAGACAGTGATCATTTTTAAAACTATTCAATGTAAACAAAGTTATAACAAAAAACACTGAAAAAAAGAGAGATGAACAACTATTTCCTATTTCACTTGTTACATCTTTTTGTTGATGCTACACAGATTCTATGTTGTATGTAATATACATATTTGGATGAAATATAAATTTACGTTGTTAATATTGTTCAATCAATAACTTTATGTAGAGTTTTTTGACTAATCTAGCCTAAATTTAAAACAGTCATTGACATGAGACAACCAAGAAACCATCATTAAAAATACATAAGTTTGTTTTATCTTATTTAATTTCTCCACTTGTCAAAATGTTTATAAATATACTCAATTACAATTTTTACATAATTTCCATACTGTCCCTAATTTCATGTCTTTTTCTTATAATTGTCTAATGAAAAGTTTTCATGTAGACAGTTCTCTTCACCACACAATCCTGAGTTTTAACAACCCCAAAGAAGAAGGCTATTGAAAACATTGAGAGAAAAGAGAAAATGCCAGTAACCAGCACTTTCTCCTTTCCCCAAAGTTTTTCTACCCTATAAAAGACAAGTTCCATCATTTAACTCTTTACCAAACAACAAAATTTTAGACTTGTCAAAACTGAAAGCATTTGTAGAATACAAAATAAACGTGACTCAAAAATTGAAACTTGACTTTAGAAGAGTAGAAAACATTGTGGGAAAAGGAGAAAATGCTGTTTACCAGCATTTTCTCCTTTTCGCACAATGTTTTCAGAAGGCTTCTTCTTCTGGGTTGTAGAAACCAGGGATTGTTTGGTAAAGGGTTAAGTCACAACTAAATGTTGTCTGCAAAATGCTTTCAAATTAGACAAGTCTAGATTTTTTGCCATTTGGTAAAGACCTAAACTTTAGCTATAAAGTGTAGTCATTGTGGCTCTCATATTGCAGAAAAAGTATATAGAAACTGTTTGGGATTTTTTCTCAATAATTTCTCCTTTTTCCTGTAATTGTTTCATGAGTCCTTACCATAATATCTAAAATGCTACAAAAAAACTTCTAGGCAATTGCAGTTTAACTCTACAAAAAGACCAGTCAAATAAGCTCTGTTTTCTACCTAGTCTCTTCTAATAGCTGAAGCATATATCTTTGACTCTTAGCGATAAAATCTATCTACAAAAGTACCTGCCCTCAACCACACTTCACACAGTTAGCCAATTATCACCATTAGCCAATCAGATAATCCTGTTATCAGTATTAGCCAATCAAACTTAGCTAGTTTTATTATGAGTAAACATCAAATAAATCCTTTGGTTCACTATCCATGTGTTCATGGAGAGACTTCACCAGTACCTACAATATCATTCCTTCCAAGCCTCTAGCAAACATCTCAAACACAGTGTTTCGCATCCACAATGTTCTGCATCAACTCTTTACCAAATAAGATAACTTTAGACTGATCAGAACTAAAAAGATTGCAGACAACAAAGTACATCATAAATGATTAAACTTGTTTTTGTAGGGGTAGAACACAATGTAAGAAAAAATGGTGGTTACCAGCATTTTCTCTTTATCCTACAATGTTTCCAAAAGGTCTTCTTCCCTAGCATCATTACAACAGGGGATTGTGTGGTACAGGGTTCACCCTTTACCACATTATTCCAACTTTTTACAACCCTGAGCATGATAGCTTTTGAAAACACTGTGGGAAAGGAAGAAAATGCTGGTAATCAATAACAAAGTTCAAATAGTCACATTTATGTTGTCGTCTGCAAATGCTTTAAATTTGGACAGGTCAAAACATTCCTTGTTTGATGAATGATTCACTCTTTCCCAAACGACAGTAATTTAGACAGGTCCAATTTGAAAGCACTTACAGATAACAAAATTAATATGGCACAAATGATGGGATTTGTATCAGAGGATCTAGAAAACATTGTGGGAAAAGGAGAAAATGCTGGTTTCTAGCATTTTCTCCTTTTCCCACAATGTTTTCAAAAGGCCTACTTCTCAGGGTCATTAAAACTCAGGATTGTGTGGTATAGGGTTACGGAGGAAAGGATCCTGCCCTGTTGTTACTGAGCACGAGTTTACCAGGGCTAAGGTTCCAACTTACAATTCCTGATTTACTAGCTATGTATGTTACTGACTAAGCTACCAGGCTCATTGGAAACAAGATTTATTATTTCTTTTAATAGCAAGTCTGATAAAAATGGACAAAAGCAACACCTTTTATCAGTTCTTGGCTTAATGGAGTTGCTCTGTTGTTCACAATGTTTTCATACAATATCAACTTACGGTGTATAAAAATGAATGAATCAGATTTTATGATCAATCAATCACAAATTGTAAAATCATATTAACTGACACTGTATTATTTGAATGAAAAGGAGTCAAAAGAACTATGATACATGTAATTCATTGTTGCACTACAATACCTGTAATAGAGCTGCACCCCACAAAAAAATCAGTTACAGTAACAAACACAAAGTATCTCATTAGCAGAACAACTTTAAACACTATTTATACCATATAGACAGAGAAGAGGGTCCCCTGAATTTAGTACAATGAAAAGGTCAGATTTAATCAAAGCAAACAAGAGATAAAGTGTCTGATGTAAAATAATTTAATTCTGACTCAACCATATTGGAAGCATTTGACAAAAAAAAACGTGGCACAAATGACTGGATTTCCCCATGCAAGGATAGAAAACATGGGAAAAAGAGAGAATGCTTGGTTCTCAGCAGTTTCACCTTTTCTATTGATGTTTTTGGAGGCTTTTTTCCTTTGGGTTTATAAAACAGAAAACTGTTTGGCATAAGAAAAGCTTTCAGTATTTAGCCCTTAAAACTAAAAAAAAAAGATTAGCCATAAGTGCATTCCAAGAGCTTGGCTAGGATTGTGGTAAACATGAAGCCAAAGTTATTCTAAATTTACTTGGTTTATTTTTTTTTTCTGTCTTTCATTCATCGTTTTTTCTCTATTAAGATAGATGTTAGCACCTTAAAGAACCGAGTACAACTTTGTCCATATTATAGACAATGTGAATCAAGATCAGACTGCATTTTGAAGACAAAGTAGATCAATTTCAGACTGCACAGAATGAGCAGTATGATCTTTGATCAACATTGTGGGCTATTTTCTTATTTTCTGGCAAAAGCAATTTTGAAGTTGAGAAATTTTGGTCTCTTTTCCTGAATGAGAAAGTGTATTTTGTTTATTGATGCTTTAATGGTTAAAATGTTGAAGCCCTTGCTTCCGGGCTCATTTATAGCCCGTGTAGATCAATATAAGACTGAAGAGAAAATTTAATCAAATCTTTGATCTATAGTGCCTAATATTCAGTGCCCAGTACTTTGTGGAAATATTCTGGCCATAGTTTGTGGAGATACCACATGTTAGCAAGAACTAACTTGAACTACAGCAATAAATGGGCGATTCTACTTCTGAAAGCATCAGTTTCCTTACTTTATCAGTTTAAGGGATAAAAACTGTTCATACATGGAGTAAGCAAGCCTTTCTTGGGGGTTTAACTCTTTACCAAATGACAAAATTCTAGACCAGTCCAAATTGAAAAGCATCTGCAGACAACAAACTAAATGTTGCACAAATTAGGAAATTTTTATTTGAAAGGGTAGAAAACATGGTGGGAAAAGGGGAAAATGCTAATAACCAGCATTTTCTCCTTTTCCCACATTTTTTTTAAAAGCTTTAAAAGGTTCATTAAAACTCAGGATTATGTGGTAAAGGGTTAAAAATAAGACAGTGGATGAGATGAGGAAGGAGTTTGTGTCTATGTTACTGTGTGCTCAGGCTGCTGTGAGGTCAGATTTGGCTGCAGGCTTAACCCTTTACCACACAAGAACATTTTAGACTTGTCCAATTTGAAAGCATTTGAATGGGACAATTTACATGTGGCAAAAAAGATTATTGCTGTCATTGAAATAGAAGAAAAAATTGTGGGAAAAGGAGAAAATGCTGGTTACCAGCATTTTCTCCTTTTCCCACAATGTTTTCAAAAGGCTTCTTTCCCAGGGTCATTAAAACTAGGGATTGTGTGGTAAAGGATTAACTCCAATGCATTATATTGTAATGCTTCTGTCCATTCACTGAATAACACTTTCCTCTTTAATCTTTTAAATCGTATGCTTTTACTACAGGAAACATTTATCAACACTTATTCGTAATTGCTCCTAATTTAAGGTTTACTAGAGTTCATTTGATATATAATTTCCTAATTAAGAATATTAAGTCACCATTGTGATTTTGTTAATGCTGTTGTACTGAAGCTAAGAATGACACCTACAAATCTATTCTGAGAAAGAATGCCTTTTAACATTTATGTAAATGTCAGATACATCAAAGCATGAAGCTAATGCAGTCTGATTATCTATTTTAAGATTAACTTTAGTCAATTACCTACAAAGCAAATGCTCCAATAAACTCATTGCCTCCCTGAGACAACTTACTGCATCTTTCATCAACTCACTCAAAAAAACTGAAAAAATAATGGCAAAAGGAGATATTGCTCATTATGAGTAATGTCTCCTTATGCTACAATGTTTTCACTTGTATATATGTACAAAATTCTTCAAACAGTTGGTAATCTTACTTTTTATCATATTCAACAAATGTTTTTGAGGCGTTTTGCTTCAAATTTGTTTCGGGAGATAATGAAGAGAGTCTTTTTGTAGTATATGTAACCCTTTCAGCCCCATATGTGAAAATGTGCCATTTGTGGATGGCATAGATCAAGATTAGACTTCACAAAATGTGCAGTCTGATCTTGGATCTATACCATTAGCTTATCTAGTTAAGGCTTAACCTTTAACCACACAATCCCAAGTTTTAACAACCCAGGAGAAGATGGTTTTTGAAAAAATTGCAGGGAAAGGAGTAAATGCTGGTAACCAGCATTTTTTTCTTTTCCCACAACGTTTTCTACCATATCAAAGGCAGAAATTATCATTTGAGGTACTTTTAATTTGTCATCTGCAAATGCTTTCAAGTTACGACAAAGATGTTTCTGAGTTTCAGTGGACTGCATGTCCATTCTCAGAAAGAGGTTGAGTTTATATACTTGGGACTGAAAGAGAGTGAACATCTGCCTACCTAACAAATTACTGATTGAAAAAAAAAAAAAAATCTCAAAGAGAATTTATCTCTAATATTTCCCGATCTTTAGGGAGGTACACAGAGGACAAACAAAAACACACGCAAAGGCTGTGATAAAAACACTTACATGACGCCGCAAAAGCTATAAATCAAACATCAATCATAAAAAATCATAAAAAAGGTAGATATAACTACAACAAAACATGTCAAAATAACAATACAACAACATATCTATACACTAAAAACGCACCTTTATCTGAAAGAACACATTCAAACTTAAAGGACTGAAATCTTAGGTTAAATTATTTTCCTGTTTTGGTTTGTTTTTCATCTACACATTTTGCTTTACTTACTACATGTGCCTAAAAAAAATCTAAAAACTTCACTTTTTTCTCCTAATTCTAAAAATTTCCCCTCAAATACTAGTATTTTGGCCTCACTTCCATCACATTAACCCTTTACAACACAATCCTGACTTTTAACAACACTATGAAAGAAGAGTTTTGAAAACATGGTGGGAAAAGGAGAAAATGCTGGTAACAAGCATTTTCTCCTTTTCCCACCATATTTCTACTCTTTGAAAGACAAATTTCATGTATTGAGTTATATTTGTCATTTTTTGCAATTCCTTTTAATTTTGACAAGTCTGAACTTTCAAGGTGTGGTAAAGTGTTAAAAGAATTTCATCAATATTCTTTCACAAAAGGAAAATAAAGGTCTGCCAAATAAACAGCCTAATTTATAGTTTGCCAAGAGTCTAAATGTAACATAAAACTATTGCAAAGAATAGACAACACTAATTCAGCCCTAGTTTTACTATTGATGAATCTATGCATTTGTGCTCTTTTAGTGATTTTTGCTTACACTGTAATAAGGAAATTTGACTAAACAAGAAAATCAGAAAACTACATGTAATGGTATACACTGAACGTTTGCCAAGGGCTATAAAATATTTTCATGCAAATAAATATGAAAACAAGAGCAACACCATACATAAATAGTTACCTTCTAAATCTGACAGTTTTGTTGACAGCAGCACACAAATGAAAACATTACAGCAAAGAAGCACTTATTAAAAAGAACCTTTGCTGCCACAATGTTTTCAAAAGTGGTGTGCCTATTACATGATTGAATGGTGTCTTAAATCTCTTCTAACATTAAATCTCTTCTAACATTACTTTAGTCATACCATGGGGACAGCTTACTTATTCATGCATGTCTCCAGTGCTATGCCAGAGCTCTGAAATATCTTGCACAAGGACACCCCTACAAATCAAAGCGTTGAAAACGCTGATGTGGCATTTGTCAAGAAAGCCATTGTGTGGAATTAATAATTTGAAAAAGAAAGAGAAATATTATTCAAATATTAACTTGAAAATCAACCTTCTAAGCAAATTAACTTAAATTAAACTTTTTTGGTTAAAGGGAGAGTACTGGTGCCAAAGTTTGCATTATTTGTGTATTGGTGGTCTCCCTTTGATCATTCAGGAGGAGTCATGAGTAACGTCCCTAGACGGTATGATGCATGATGGGTAGAGAGAGAAACTATGTAACCATATAGAATCAGATTAAGTTTATACCTGAAAACTATGATTTTTAGATATCTTTGGCTGTCAGGATCTAATTCCCAACATTACAATAAATTTTTCGACCTGTAAATATTCATGCACAATAAAGTGGAGTAGAGTGCAATCATGGGACGAACAAGCCGAGGGACGAACTGGTTTAGGAACGAACAAGCCTGGAATCAAAGCGGTCAGTAGACAAATTTTGTGTATATCATTGCGCCAATAGAAGGCTATGAGGAGGTGAAGCCATTTTCAATCAAAAAGTAGTATTTCCACAATTGATGGCCTAATGCAGTTTATTTCAATACGCCATTTCCAATCATATATCTGAGTGCTATCGAAAAATTCATTTGTCTGAGAAAAATTGAGTTTAATTGGGTTTATTTCCTTCGATTTTGCACAAAATACGATACACGGTCTTCAAAATTCAACACTGAACATTCATTATTGAAATCATAGTGGCATTGTCTTCGACAAATGCCACAAAAACCGAATGCCTTGAGTGGGAATGAAACATGGTGCCTCTGGATTGTCAGTCCTAAATCTTCACCAGTAAGCATGGCATGATCCCTGCTGCAATACAGAGAACTGTCTGTAGGTGGCAATGTATTGACCAAACAATCCCATTTTTTAACGACCCTAAAGACTTTGAGGAAAGCTTTTGAAAACATTGAGAGAATAGGAGAAAATGCTGGTAACCAGCATTTTCTCCTTTTCTCAAAATGTTTTCCACCCTGCCAAGGAAAAATTTCAATTTTCGAGACTTTTTCATTTTGAAGTCTTCTAATGTTTTTAATTTGGATATGTCTAAAGCCTTGTTGTTTGGCAAAAAGTTGATAAGGAAATCTTTTATGAATAGTATTGCTCTTGAGTTAACATGCTATTTTCAATAATTAACCAGTTACACTTGGAATACAGTTTTAGTAGTGACTATAGAAATTATACAGCTATGAATAATACATCTTTGATTATGTCTGTTGTAACTTGGAAAGGTATACAGCTATATGCTTTAACAAAATTTATTTTGAAGTTTAAAATGTTCTTGAAAATTAATTGTAACCCCATATCTATCATGAACACAGTTTGACATTTGTAGGCATTTTGAAATCAATTGCTAATGAAGCAATTCTTCATCACCATCAACTGTCATAACTGTAACTGCACTTTGTGAACATTTCATTTTTAAGATACCTTTAGCGATCAATATTCTCAGCTCTTTCCTTATAAAATATTTTCAAAAAGAAAAAGGCCCAAAAGCTTTCTTCAAACTTGTCTTTTCAATGCTAAGTTGATTAAGATCAATAAGACCTACATGTATGTTATTCTTTTATCAATTTTTGAAATTTCATGAACAAGTTCTAGAAGATACATGCATGTATGAATTCTGAACATTTCAACACGTCATACAAAGGCATAAATAAAACCAATCAAACAATGTGCAAAAATATGAAAGATATCTCAAAGCGATCAAAGAACATATTCTGTTTCACAACTAATTTTAGTTCTGATTTAAACTATACATGTTAACCTGTCTTTGGAGGTGTTACTCTTTTCATAAGCAAGTTCTGAGGCATGTACTTTTAGTGCAAAAATATTAACTCTTTAAACAATAATCCTATGTATTAATGACCCAGAGAAAAGCTTTTGAAACATTTTTGGGAAAGGAGAAAATGCTGCTAACCAGCATTTTCTGCTTTTCCCACAATGTTTTCTACCCTATCTGAGACAAGATATAACATTTGATCCACATTTGTCACCTGCCAATGCTTTTAATTTCAACCAGTCTAAATATCTGTTGTTTGGTGAACAGTTAACTCTACCAAACATCAAAATTTTTGGCTAATCCATATCGAAGTCCTTTGCAGGCTATAAATTAAATGTGGCTCCAATGACAGGATTTGTCTTTTAAAAGACAGAACACTTAGTGAGAATAAGAGAAAAACGCTGATTACCAGCAGATTCTCTTTGTCCCACAATGTTATCAAAAGACATTTCCTCAGGGTCCTTTGGTAAATGGTAAAACTCACCCCATTGGCACTATTAGAAGTCTTAACGAGTAATCAAAGCATAGCTCGTCATGTGGAGCTTTCAAAAAATAACCTACATCCACAGAATAACTTTTGAACATTCCATATATCTATTCAACACTCATACCTATACAAAAACAGACAAACAAAACTATGACTGTACC
This sequence comes from Hippopus hippopus, assembly GCA_946811185.2. NCBI lineage: Eukaryota > Metazoa > Mollusca > Bivalvia > Cardiida > Cardiidae > Hippopus > Hippopus hippopus. Next base: position 45,831,569 of record OX328098.1, on the reverse strand, counting down.
CTCATACTAATACAGAAAGAAACAAAGCTGTGAATTTACCTTTCCATAGTCCTCCGACATCAACTGTCCTTCAATGTCTGTAAGCCATGTTTCAATGTCCTCAACATTACGATTGAACTGCTGCTGTTGGCTTGCTTCCTTCAGTTTACTACCCTTCAGTTCTGTCTGCTTCAACAGGGTGGCCCATAGCTCCAGGATCTCATCAATCCTTTCTCTGCAATACCCATATATAAAAATAAAAGGCTGTCTTCATTGTCATCCCTTAACTCTTTACCATATGATTAAATTTAACACTTGTCCAAACTGAAAGAATTCGCAGATGCAAATTAACTCTTTACCACACAAGTAAATCATAGACCTGTCTAAACTGAACACATTTGCAGACGACAACTCTAATGTAGCTTAAATGATGGAACTTATCCTTTATGGGATAGAAAACAATTCAGGAAAAGGAGAAAATGCTGAATACCAGGAGTTTCTCCTTTACCCACAATGTTTTCAAAAGTCGGAATTGTGTGGTAAAGGGTTAAAGGCTGAGATTCATTTTTTAAAGGGTAGAAAACATTCTGGGAAAAGGAGTAAATGCTGGTGACCAGCATTTTCTCCTTTTCCCGTAATTTTTTCAAATACCTTCTTCCTCGGGGTCATTAAAACTCATGGCCGTGTGGTAATTCTTAACACTTGTAGCCATGAATTCAAATTATATTGTGTATGTAGACAGTGTAGATCAAAAATGATTTCAACATTGTCTGTTGCACATTTATTTCAGTAGGATATGTTACAAGCTAAGAGTTAACTTTTTATCTGATAAAAAAAAAAAAAAATTTAGACTTGTCCAAATTAACAGCAATTTAAGACAACAGATCTGATACAACTCATAGATGGGATTTATCTTCGAACAGGTAGAAAACTGGTAACCAACATTTTCTTCATTCCCCACAATGTTTTCAAGTCTTCTTTAGGTCACTCAAATGCAGGATTGGTCAATAAAGGATGAAAGAATACCTGATAGTTTCTGAAGCATAGTGTTCATCCTCTAACAGCTGTTCTCCAGCTTTTTCAATAGTTTCTATTCTGTTCTTGTTGGCCTCTATCTCTGCCTCAAAGTTCTGATGTTTCTGAACCTTAGTCTGGAGGTTGGTGGGGTCCTGCAGACAAAATTAATTGTTATATCTTTTCCTTCCATTTTACACATTACAACTCAAAGTTGAAGAATTGTTATAATTAAATCGCTGTTGGAAACCATGCATGCACCAAAGGAATGACTTAAAAATCCCCAGAAAACCCCCAACGGATGAATTTACATCAGGAGACCAAATTTTTCAAGTGATTCTACTGTATGACCATTATGTATCAATTGTCATGGCACTCCATGTTTTGAAGCTTTAAAATCTGTCTTTTGTTACTGTACTAATTACTTAAAAACTTCCAAAAACGATTACAAATTCCATTAAGAACAAACACTAAATGGAAAGGTTAATATTGTAGCACATCAATGGGAAAAATATCAGGGAAAAAAAGAGGAAACGCCTGTACAAGAAACTGTTTCCAATCAAACAATGTTTTCCAAAGTTGTAAATTGCAGGGAGATAAAAGTGGTACCTGTGCAGCAATAGGATAACACTGATAAATATGAGTTATGCTCTGGCAAAAAGGGTTTCAATGCATCTCAGTGATGCATTATACCGAGGAAATCATCACATAATTATGGATCCATGCAATGCGTTTTGTCTAACAACCAGTCAAATCATGAGGTAGACCTGTCTTTTGACATGCTCAGAGTTGACTGATAGCAAAAAAGTTTGGCCCAGGTCAGCCTGTGAGGACTGCACAGGCTGACCTGGGTCTATACTTATTGCAGATGCATTAAACCCCTTTTTGCCAGAGCATAGGTCATATTATTTTTTTAGTCTTGTCATCGAGTCAGTGCAAATGGATAAAGTTAATAATAAACCAAATCATAGCCAAACAAACTTACCAAATAGTTCTCATCTGAAGCCGTTTTTAGTTTCTCATTGATCCAACTCTTGGTCTCATCACAATCTCTTTGGAAGGTCTGGAATTTGTAAGACTCTTCCAACAGATGGCGCCTCAAGGTCGATGCCTCGTAAAGCCTATTCCTTCGGGTAAGTAACTGATCCCGCCTGGCAGCAACGTCATCATGAGCATAGTGTTCACTTTCAATCAGTTTTGTCGCAAACTCATCCAGGGCTTTGATTTTCTCTTCCTGGGCCGTAAGAGATTTCTCGAAATCATCATGCTTCTTAAACAAGGCTTCAACGCTGTCAAGAGAGTCTCCAAGATCTTCATTGGCTAAAAATGCCTGTATGGTAAAAATAGAATCTTGTATTCATTAACACATGATGTCCTGACACAAGGTTGCAGCACAAGACTTTAAATACATCATTATATGACATGGATAAAGAACATGACTTAAGGGGCTTTATACATGAAAGCACATGAAAGTACTGTGGTAAGAGGAACTAGAGGCGCTTGAGCGCCTGTATCGCTCCACAGGCCTGATATTTCTATAATGGCGAAAGGAAGTTTTTGACAATTATCATTCAATCCTGCATTTTAGCTCACTGAAGAAACAATTTGGTAGACAACCACCATAGGAACTTACCTGCAAAACAACAATGAAATCCAATGAATAGTTTTAGAGAAGAAATTTTTCAAAGATTTTACTTTATACCATAAAAGGAAAATGAGTCTCCCATAAAAGCCATGTTTTTTGACAGATCTTTTTTTTTTTAAGGAATTCTGTAAACCTGTATCTAAGGAACATTCCTGCAAAATAATAATGCTATCCAAATAGCGGTTTGGGAGGAGAAGATTTTTAAAGGTTTTTTACTTTGGTTGCCATGGCAACCAGAATTCTTCATGGAACACAATTATTTGAAGGAATTTGAAAGAGGACCACCAAAGGAACATTCCTGTGAAATTTGGTAAAAATCCAGTCAATAGTTTCTGAGGAGAAGTTTTTTAAAGAAAAAGTTTACGGACGCACGCACGGACGAACGGACGGACGGATGGACGGACAGACGCACGCACGACGGACACAACGCCATGACATTAGCTCGCTGGCCTTCGGCCAGTGGAACTAAAAATTGCTCGTTTTTTTGAGGTAGCTTGCTGGAACCAAAATAGTTCTTTGCAAGTGACAATGAATACAAGAATACGCTCAAATGCAAGTCGTAGGATATTTAAAAACTCTAAATTCCACAAAAGTATAACCTCACTTACCTCTTGTTTTGTCATCCAGGCATCGGCTTGTTCTGTATCTCTATAAAACAGTTGTAAGTCCATGCACTGTTCATAGAGTATTCTTCTTTCTTCCCACAGTTCATACAGGGAGTTCTTTTCTGTGCCAAGGGTTTGCAACTAGACAGAATGAAATGTATGTAATTGTACTTTGGTAAACTGCAAATAACTGAGAACAAATCAAAGCAATAACAGCTGAGCTATTGAGTGCCTCTCCACAGATGAATTTAAGCTTACTACTTTCACACTGAATGTGACACAAGTTCTTACCACTTAAATTGGCAACTATTCGCATTCGCTTCATGTACAAGATAATCAGGACAAGCCACAACATAAGTAGTTCCTGAGGTAGAAACTGTTCATCACAAAAATCGAATCTGGAGCCTTTGTTGTGAGAAGACAAAGCTCTTCCTCTACGTCACTAGCTCACCAAACCGTGATATCAAAGTACAGCAGTCCTTGAACTATTTCTCATTAAAAACTATGTAATTCGCAGATTCAATGACAAGATGGTCTTATGAAATCTAAAAGTATATTTGTAAGTGTAACTTTAATCCTCATGAATGGCTGGTTTGTGAAATGTACAAGGACATTAACCCTTAAAAAGCCTTTCACAAGCATACTTGCCACTGCAGCCAGTGATCAAGATCTGAGTGCACAAAATATAAGTCTGATCTTTGACCTAAACTAAGCAATCTTAAACTAACAATTATTTCCAAGCTGACAATATTTGATGTTTTAAGGGATGAAATGGCAATATATACTAGCGGAAAAAAGTTCCTGTGCATTTTGTAATATGCTACAAAATAGACTTGTGTAGTTATGCAGCACCCTAACTATTATATAAAATAGACCTCAAATATAGGCTTGTCAAATCATGCATCAGCGCTTCCATGGAACCACACGATTGTTTCTCAGACGTTAGTCTTGAAAACGCTTATTTCACTCCCAGTGTTTTTATCGTTCTGATCACTAGTAGTCTTTGAGTACCTTTGTGAGAGTCAGAAAAACAACATTGTTTTGGTTTTTATGCAAATGAGAGATGCCACGTCTATCCGAAAATGGAAGTTTACGTGCCGTTGGCATGCTGGAAACAGGGAAAGCATGGATTGAGGCTGCTACATGATTCTGAGTGCATAGAAACACTGTACAATCTGTATGGAGACGTTATCAAAATTCAGGCAGCGTTCCGAAAATGGAAGTTTACGTGCCGTTGGCATGCTGGAAACAGGGAAAGCATGGATTGAGGCTGCTACATGATTCTGAGTGCACAGAAACACTGTACAATCTGTATGGAGACGTTATCAAAATTCAGGCAGCGTTCCAGATGCTGGACGGTCAAGGCGACCCCCCTGCGACGTCACGACGTAAAGACATCCATATGCGCCAACAGCACCTAAGGAACCGCTTTCAGACAGCAGCATTTAATGCCCTTAGCATCCTTAATCCAAGGCCAACTAGTGGATGAACTTTTAAAAATTGACAACAAGAGCATGGCTTACACCCGATACACCCTACCATACGTCCCATATTACGTCGTTATCATCTAGCAACACGTTTTGTGTGGTACAGACGACCTATTCGATTAAGGAGACAAACTTGGACAAATACCCTGCTTTCCATTTAGTCTCGTTTCCATTTAGGCAGTATATAGGCAGACATAGTGTCGATTGACCTCACGGTGAAAAATGTTCACACAAACATGTTGTTCAGCGCATGCTTTTTGGCAGGGTATTTGTGATGCTTTGGGGAGGAATAGCTGCAATTCATAGACCAAGACTGTGCATGTCTATGGTAACTTAATGACACCATACGCTATGGTACCGGGAGGTAATCATCCATCCCTTCCTTTTGCCGTTTCTAAAAAGCAGGCGAACAACTGCTGTATACAGGTCGCTCGCGTCAGGATCAGTTTTTTGAGGCAAAACAACGTTCATATCCTTCCTAGGCCTGCTATGTCGTCAGATTTTTCACCAAAAGAACCTTTGTGGGACACCATGGAACAACGTTGCCAGTGTCTTCCTAACCAATCAGTAAACGTGCTTGAACTGGGGAAAGAGCCGTCTCAAATATGGACTGCTATTGTACAGGCTACACTGACAAACTTGGTACGATTCAGGCAAAATCAGTGCATAGAATGCATTGCAACAAAGGGCACTACACAAGACACTGGTTTGTATTCAACGTTTAAACGTCACATCATTTGGCGGGCTGTAATGCCTGCGGATGTTTTTGTAGCGGCAAATTTGCTTTATAATCAAATTGTTCAAGCCTAAAGCTTTACTTAATTTCTATAGATTGATACCAACCCCTCTTTCCAATTCAGTTATGTGCGAAATAGCAATGCACAGGAACTTTTTTTTCGCTAGTATACATCTACAATTTGCCAATTATCTCCTAAATTATCATTTGCAGAAGACTGTTTGAAAATCATCCATGGTAAATGTGTTTAGTCGTTATGGTAAGGTTTATCACATGAATGCATGTGAAAATAATGTGGCAAGAGGAGAAATTGCTGTTTTTCCTTTTGCCATGATGTTTGCTACTTTGGTCTGAAGCAACACAAGTAAGGCTGTGTGCAGGCAGGAAAAATATACCCATTTTACAATTTTTCTCAACCATTTTCAGTGCCATGGGCAAAAAAGGTACTCTTGGGGATGGCATAGATCAAGATCAGACTTCCAGAAAGTGGTCTGATCTTGTATATGTCCCATCCCTTTGTAGGATCAAACCTTTCCAAGTTACAGTGGACTGTATTTCAGGACAAAGAAAGAGATGCTGAAAAAGTTAAACCTGAAAATCTTTCATTCATTAAAATAATCATTTCAATACACATACTTTTTCTTTGACTTCCTCAGCAGCATAATGATCACTGTCGACAAGAGCTTCACCGGCCTCTACAGTGGATTTGTAACTGTCCTCTCTAGCATCTATCTCTCCCTGTCGAAGTATAAAGTATCCTTTTTCAGACTCAAGTTGTTTGTCCATTGGCAGATGCTTGCAACTCTTTACCACCCAATCCCAAGTTATAACTACCCTACCGAAGAAGCATTTAGAAAACTTTGTGGGAAAAGGAGAAAATGCTGGTAACCAGCATTTCCTCCCTTTCCACAATGTTTTCTACCTATTTAAAGTCACATATTCTTATTTGAAAAACATCTGAATGGGCGTCTGTAAATTCCTTGAATACAGACAAGTTAAATCGTTTTTCACCTGTATCTCAAATATATATTAGGACTGCAAATGTACCTATCCATGCATTCCATATTGCCAGATCTGCACTCTATGTAATTCACTGACTGTCTTACCACATAAACTAACTCAAAACAATATTATTCTATACAATTCTCATTTGAAATCTCAAAAAAGTCTTCAACTACACCACCGTCCGCATTGTTTTTCTTGTCCATCTTTGATATAAATTAAACCAGGTATTCTCTAGACCTACAAAAAAACAATTTTTATAATCATACCACTGACAGGTATTTGAAAGAAAAGAAGATATTTCAGCTATGTGTGAAAACATCTGGAAGGAAAGAAATTGTTTGGTTAAGCAAATGTGCCTTTTAAAGCGAAGTCAAATGCAGAAGCATAGACAATCTCATTTAGAGCCAAAATAAGCTAATCAGGCACCCTTTGAAGGGTGTCTGTTAAAACTCTAAACACACCTTGTGTTCCTGGTGTCTCTCTAGCAAAGCTTCTGCACCAGCCACATCTTTAGCAAGGTCGTCAGCTGATATGATCGCTTTCATGTCATGAATCCAGGAGACCAAGTCTCGGAAATCTGCCAGGAAACGGTGAAGGTTGTATGAATCATCTAGCCGAGATTTTCTCTCAGAAGCCTGGAATTAGAAATATTACTCTAAAGTAGCAGCATTTATTGGTATACAAGCTAAAGAAATGTTCAACAAGGATATGGCAGCTAGCAGCATATGATTTTTTCTGTACAGAGAAGATAAATACACCCAATACAAGTTCTGTCAAGCATGTTACAGTTTATAAAACTTAATTACTGTTTAGCTTACTGCTTCCTGGAATAAATTCGCAGCAGATGTCTTGGAAAATATCCTTTTCAAATAAATGCAATCACTCAATAAATAAACATGTATCATGTATGTAAACAATTTTGAATGTCTCAATGAAATTTCCTTAACTGTTTTAGAGTTATTAAGCTAACATCTGATTTTCAACTGAGTAGGGAAAAGTAAGAATTTCAATCCAACCAAATGTGACAGCAAACAAGATAAATATAGCTTTGAAGTTGTTTTCCCTTGCTCATACCTACCTTATCTTTTAGTCTTCCCCAGTTATCTTCAATCTCTCTCTGTTTATCTGCAATTGAATCAGCTTGCTTGGGATGGATATCTTCAAGTCTTTTAGATTCTGTTCCAAGAGCTGTCACCTGTAAAATTAAATATGAGAATAAAAGATATTCATGTAGAGTAACTTGTTCCATTAATTCATTACCTAATACTAACAAGTATTCTGCGTTGCAACAAACCACTTTTGCAAACTTTGAGTGAAAAAGGAACAACTCATACACAACTATTTTTTCTTTGCCACTTTTTTCATCTTTTTTAATTTTGTTAATGTGTCAAACCTCAATCAATTTTAATAGTTCATCTTTCACAAGGAAGTTTTTAAGTTGGTCTGCTGCACTTTTGTTTCTGGGAGTACTGAGTATTTAACAAGACTAAAATAGAGATACAAGAAAACAACTAGACTGAAGAATTATGCCAACACATTTTTGACTCCTTCGATATTACATCTATTTGATGTTTTATGTCATTTTCGACATAATTTCAGCTTTTTCACAGAAGCTAGTGCATCTGACCGGGGACATAACAACATTTTTTTAAATCAATACGACACATAAAACTCTGTCCTAGCTTCAGACTGACTTCCAACATTTACGAAATCAGTGGTGAAGAAAGGAAATGATTCTCTAAGTCTATCTTGGTCAAATAAAAGTTGCGATTGCCATTCTAGTAGTTACATCAATTGTGGCAGAGTTACCTTTTCATTGAGAGCAGCCAAATCTCTCTCCACTCCCTCATGTTTGCGTCTCAGAGCCTGTACACTGGCTAAATCTCTACCATAGTCATCACTTGATAAGATGGCATCTTTCTCCATAATCCATGCAATGGTCTCATCAGCATCTCTAAAATTATCAATCCCATGTACAGATGAAATTGAATACAATGAAATTTCTGTACACAAACATGCAATAATGCAAATAGTCTGTAATACCTAGCATCACTTGATTAATATCATCTATTATATAAATATACACAGAATCCTAGTCTGAAACTCAATCAACCATGTTTTCCTCTTTTTCAAAAAATTGCAACACCTTTTACCAGAAAGCTGCTTTGTTTTCTTCACTAGCTTATTGAGTAATATATCAACCCTTTACCACACAGTCCCATATAATAACAAACCTAAAGTTGAAAAATGAGAAAATGCTGATGACCGGCATTTCATCCTTTTTCCACAATTTTTCCTAATCTTTTAAAGACAAATCATATCATTTGAGCTATGCTGAATTTGTTATCTGCAAATTCTTTCAATTTAGACAAGTCAGGAATTTCTAGTAAAGATTTAACACTCTGAAAGGAAAAGTAAAGGATGTTCAGTTTACAATACCTGTTGAATCTTTGAATTTCATGGGCACCAAACAATCTTTCCTGTCTCAAGAGCGAGAGCTGTTTTAGCCGAGCCCAAGCTTCATTTACTTCATCTCTTTTCTGGTTAATGGTCTCCTCCTCAGGATGACCATCGGCCAGCAGTTGTTGGGCAAGCGAGTTCACCTCTGTGACTTTGTCTTCATGGTTCTGTAGATCTTTCTGAAACTCGTCAAACTTCTTTTGCAGCACTTCTACGTGTTCAAGATCTGTTCCGAATTCTTCCGAAGTTACGAATGCTTCCTTGTCATGAATCCAGAACATCACCTCGTTGCACTCTCTCATGAACTGTACCAGTTTCAATGCCTGCTGTAGTTTGGTTCCTTTCTCCTTCAGTTTTTCAAGAAGGAGCAGCCAGAGTCGATGTAATTCATCAAGGCGAGCCTGTAAAAATACACACATTAACCCTTTACAAAAGAAGATGTGTTTAAAATACCTGAAGAGGAAATCTTTTAAAAAGATTGTGGGAAAAGGAGAAAATGCTGACAACAGGCATTTTCTCCCCTTCTCAACAAAGTTTTCTCCCTTTTCAAAGATAAATCCCTTAATCTGGGTACTATTCAATTTTTTGTCTGCAAATGCTTTTGATTTAGACAAAACTGAAATTTTATAGTCTGTGAAAAAAAAATTTAAGCGCAGGAAGGGTTTCTCTTTTTCCAAAATGTTTCTATTCTTTTGCCTTTTGGTAAGAGCTTAAAAATTTTCCTTTTTTGCAGCAGAGCACTTAAACACTGCCATAATGCCAACATATTTGAAATACCATTTACTGTTATTATTGATACAAAATGGAGAATTTCAAGGAAAGAGGAATTTATCACATAACCTCCCTTGTTTTCAGTGCAATATACTTATCACAAATTTTCTTATCTTATACACGTTTAATACTACAATTGTGTGACGTCATTTTTGACGTCATTTTGTACATATATATTTCATTGAAGTGAATGGTTTTATGGATATTACCGCGGGAACATCTATAGCAAGTTTTGCATCTTCTGATCTATAATTTGTGAAATATGATTATGTGATAAACAGAATCAGACATTCGTTGGCGTTTGTGTTAAAGTTATATCAAACTCGTCAAGAGAAAATGTTACTAAGCTCGCCAGAGGCTCACTTAATAACATTTTCCCTGGACTCGTTCAATAAAATTTTATCTCAAACACCAACTTGTGTCAGATCCCATATGTCTTTTTTTTTAATGATATATGACTGCATGTGTAATCAGAGAGAGTGATTTTGGAAAATTAATTTTTTCTCTTGTCCCTTTGAATCTCTTATGCAAATAAAATTTATGTTCTAGACATTCAATTAATCCTTTACGAAACAAACCCAGTTTTAATGACTGATGAAGAAGGCCTTTGAAAACATTGTGAGAAAAGGAGACAATGCTGTTAACCAGTATTTTCTCCTATTCAGACAACGTTTTCAACCCTCTCAAAGACAAATTCCATCAATTGTTCAACATGGAAGTTGTCATCTGAAAAAGCTTTCCATTTGGAAGAGTCTTAAATTTTTCTGTCTGATAAGGATTTAACACTTTATCATACAATCCTGAGTTTTAACAACCCTAAAGGAGTAGGCTTTTGGAAACATTGTGACACAAGGAGAAAATCCTGGTAACCAGCATTTTCTCCTTTTTCCCACGATGTTTTCTACCTGTCAAAGAACATAGGTTCATTTATATCACCTTGGAATTAGTCGTCTGCAGATGCTTTCAACTTGGAAGAGTCTAAATTTTTATGTTTAGTAAGGAATTAACCAAACAACAAAATTTTAGACTTATCCACAATGAAAACATTTGCAAATGACAATTCGAATGTAGCTCAAATTATGATTTTTGTATTTGATATGGTAGAAAACATTGTGGGAAAAGGAGAAAATGCTGGTAACCAGCATTTTCTCCTTTTTCCTACAATGTTTTCAAAAGCCTTCTTCTTCAAGGTCATTAAATCTTGGGATTGTGTGGTAAGGGGTTAATTAACAATGAATAATGCATAGATATTTCAGCCCTGGTGTCGGTATCCCAATGTAATTTATTACCTTAATGATGTCGGAGGCAAAATGTCCTTGATCAATCATTTCAGTTCCTGTGTTGTCTAGAGTTACGATAGCATTGGCATGGGCAGCTACTTCTGCTTCGAAAGCTTGATGCTTCTGAATTTTGGCCTGTAAAAAAAATATGAAATTGATGTACACTTGAAAAAGATACATGCAAAACAGAAAAATTACGTATCTTGTATTATACAGATTGATTTAACCCTTTACCAAACAATCCAGAGTTTTAATGACCCTGGGAAATCAGACTTTTGAAAACATTGCAGGAAAAGGAGAAAATGCTGGTAACCAGCCTTTTCTCCTTTGCCCACAATATTACCTAAAGTTTAAGAAACAAATCCAATCTTTTGAGCTACATTTTATCTGTCACCTGCAAATGCTTTCAATTTGGACCAGTCTAAAATACTGTTGTTTGGTAAAGAGTTCAATAAACAAAATTTCTGTCCTTTCTCCCAGTCTTCATAACCATTTCATTCAATCAGGGGGCAGAACCTTTATACCCAAAATAAGCTCGGCCCAAGTAAAAAACACACACAGCCTACAATCTCGGATTAACAAGTGCAAGACTCAATTCAGCAAGTTCAAATCTCAGTTCAGCAGGTTCAAACCTTAGTTCAGCAGGTTCAAATTCTAAAGAATAATTTCTTGAATATAAAAAAAAAAAATTTATTTCAGTCATTGCAATAGGATTATTCCTTCCCTCATCACTGCAATTGTATTCTGTAGCAACTTCATTTATAGGAATGGTGTAGAAGAGCAGCAATTACTATTGGCTTAGAAACAGTGCGATGTAAGTTGAGCCTGTAAGTTCACTGTGATATGACTACAAGACTGTTGAAAAAAACTTAACTGTTTACTTAACAATCCCATATTTTAACAGCCCTTAAGGATAGGGCACTCTAATGATTCGTGTAACATCGCCTTTCATCGCCGAAAAACGTATAGAGTCGGTTAAGACTCGGGTAATCCGTAATTCATCAGCCAATAGACGCTGGTTTCCCGCATCGATTACAGATTACCCGAGTCTTAGCCAAATCCGTACGATTTTGGTGATGAAAGGCGATGTTACACAAATCCCATTAGGGTGTCCATTAGGGTGCCCTATCCTAAAGAATATATTTTGAAAAATTATAGAAAAGAGAGAAAATGCTCTGTCACCAGCATTTTCTCTTTTTCCCACTTAGTTTTTCAACTGTTTTAAAGATTATTTCCATCAGAAAAGCCGCATTTCAATAGTCCTCTACAATTGCTTTCAGTTTGGATGAGTCCATAATGGTATATCAAACATACACCAAATATTTTTTTCAAATAATCAGTATCTTGAAACTTCATCAAGTATACAGAAATCTAAAGGAGATTAGGGGCACAACTAACCTGAAGATTTGTAGGATCTTTGTAGTTCTCATCTGAGGCTGTCTGTAGTTTTTCCAAAATCCAACTCTCTAATTCGTCAGCATCTCTCTTGAAGTACTGGTACCTTCTGGAGTCTTCTAGCTTGCTTCTACGATCTATCAATGAAATAAGGTCATAGCTATTATACATAACTCTCTACCACACAACAAAAATGTAGACTTGTCCAAATTGAAAGCATTTACAGATGACAATTTAAATGAAACTCAAATGATGGAATTTGTCCTTGATAGGATAGAAAACCTTGTGGGAAAAGGAGAAAATGCTGGTTACCAGCATTTTCTTCTTTTCCCACAATGTTTTCAAAAGGCTTCTTCCTCAGGGTCATTAAAACTCTGGATTATGTGTTAAAAGGTCAATATCCTGGCTTGTGACTACCTTTTTGTCTTGCAGAAGATTGCAGATGAGAAAACATTGTGGCAAAAGGAGCATTTTTTTCCTACAGCTCTAGTTTTTCTGCATGCAGAAGTCTTTGTTATCTTGTTGATAATCAACATGTTACACAGATATTGTCAAATTTGCTGCAACTTTGTTCCAGGGTATGAAATGACCTTCTACATTATAACTGTACCAGTATGACTATTTCTGTCTGAGGCAATGTTCAAAAACCTTGCAATGGGCCATTTGTATGTGACAGGCAAATACTCACTCTCCCACTGTTTTGCATCAGTAATGTGGGGAACATTTTAAGGGAGAGGCAAATACATGTACATACAGAGCTCCAGATAAGAGGGAGTAATGGTATTCTAAATCCATTATTTCTCTTCCAAACCCTATGTTGTGGGTACTCATTAGAATCGTCTCGATGAGACGATTCTAATGAGTACCCATAACATAGGTTTTAGTGAAGAATAATCAATATTTTCAATTTTGAAATCAAAATCACCCCCTCTATCTGGAGCTCTGTACATATTTTAAAATATGTTAAAAGAACAAAAGAAAAGGGGCTTTTCTCAGAATCATTTCAGATTATTTACTCTTCTCTCAAAATTAATTGTTTTTCAGCAACAATTGAAATCATACATGTCATCATACAGAGCAGTGCTCTGGGACAAGAGGGTATCATTCATCTTGATAATACATTATTCCTAACCACACATTCCCTAGTTTTAACGACCCCGAGGTGAAGGTCTTTTGAAAACATTGTGAGAAAAGGAGAAAATGCTGGTAACCAGCATTTTCTCCTTTCCTATAATGGTTTCTACCCAATCAGACAAATTCCATCATTTAAGTCACATTTAAATTGTTGTTTGCAAATGCTTTCAATTCGGACAAGTCTACGTTTTTGTTGGGTGAGAAAGGTTTTAAACTGCACAAGTTGTCGCATAATATTGATCCATTCTGACTAACAACTGGCTTAATCATCAGGTAGAATAGTGCTTCGCCACATAGAAAATTTACCAATGTAGCGAAGAGTTTTCATCGTGCACAGGCTGACATGGGTCGATACTTTTGGCAGACGCATTAAACCTGCTTAATCCTTTACCACAAGAGGAAAATTTATACATGTCCAAATTGACAGCAATTGCAGGCAAAAATTTCAATTTGGCTCAACTGATGATTTTTGTCTTTGACAGGGTAGAAAACATTGTGGAAAATGGAGCAAATGCTGGTTACCAGCATTTTCTCCTTTTCCCACAATGTTTTCAAAGGCTCTTTCCCCAGGGTTGTTAAAAGTCAGGTTTGTGTGGTAAAGAGTTAATGCATCTGCAAAAAGTTTCGCATGACTCATGTGTGATACATGACCCAAACACTCTATGGTAATGAACTAAATGAGGGGCATACATACCAGATATAGCCTGTCTGAAGGCATTGTACCGTCCCAGCACCTCATCTCTCCTGTTCTGAATGTCCTCCGCTGTTTCGAGGATCTTTATCTCTCGAGGCTGTACCTCGGTCATTTTCACGCTTTACTGAAATAAAAAAAAATACATGTACATCATTAACTTAAATATTAAGGCTTAATTGCACAAAAAAAAGCCCACAAGATAAGTGACAACTGTGTTTATCCTGTGCCATTTACATTATTAACCTTGTTTAATCTGGCAAGGTTACTCATAGTGAGCTTTAGTTTTCCTCTGCCACAATATTTATATGAGTAATCTTCATTCATGTTGATTATCTATATTGTGAGTCATCTGCTGAAATTCATAAACTCCTCACCACATACCGAAACTTTAGACAGGTCCAAATTGAAGGCATATGCAGATGACAAATGTTAATCAAAGGAAAATTTTTTGTTTGTAAAAGGGTAGAAAACATTGTGGAAAAGGGAGAAAATGCTGGTCACCAGCATTTTCTCCTTTTTCCACAAGGTATTCAAATGACTCCTCTTTCAGTGTCTTTAAAACTTGGGACTGTACTGTAAAGAGTTAAACCCTTAACCAAATGATTGCTCTTTTTCACAACTCTGTGGAAGAAGACTTCTGAAAACAGCATAGGAAAAGAAATAGCTGCCTGGTAACCATCTGTTCTTAGAAAAATTCCATCATTTAAGTTACATTTAATTGTGGTCTGCAAATACTTTCAATTCAGACAAGTGTAAAATTCTGCTATCTGGTAAAGACAGAAGATAGTAAGAGTTACAGCAGTATTTTATGCACAAGAACACATCTTCAACATGAAACTAACTTTCATAAACACTGTAGCAACTCATTTGCCTAAGCGTTTTCAGAAATCATCAGCCACTCATATGTCAAAATAATTCTACCTGAGGGGAAAAAGTCTATTACATGTTACATGTAATTATTACCCATCAAGAACCTGCATCTCATTAGGAAAGCCTAATTGGCTTAACCCTTTTAACAACTTTTAACAACCCTGAGAAAGAAGCCTTTTGAAAACATTGTGGGAAAAAGAGAAAATCAGCATGTTCTCCTTTTCCCACAAAGTTTTCTACCCTATCAAAGAAAATTGTGTCATTTGAGCCAGTATGAAATTGTAGTCTGCAAATGCTTTCAATTTGGATAGGTCTAAAATTTTGCCATGTAATAAAGACTTAACCCTTTACCAAACAACAAAATTTTAGACCTCTCCAAATTGAAAGCATTTGCAGACAACAATTTCAATATGGCTCAATGATGCGATTTTTGTTTGATAGGGTAGAAAACATTGTGGGAAAAGCAGAAAATGCTGGTTACCAGCATTTTCTCCTTTTCCCATAATGTTTTCAAAAGGCTTCTTCTTCAGGGTCGTTAAAAGTCAGCATTGTGAGGTAAAGGGTTAATGGATGAGCCAACAGATATGAATTACTGATAATTTTTGCAGGCATATTATCTCTTTTGTACTACATCCTGATAATGCTTTGCCAAACAATCCCTTGTTTCACTGACCTGATAGACGCCTTCTGAAAGCATTGTTGGAAAAGGAGAAAATGCTTGTAATTTGGAAAACAGAACTTACTCCTTTACCAACAATATTTTCTACACATCACTTGAGCCATATTTGTTATCTGGAAATAACGGCAATTTGGATTAGTCTATTTCAATCATAAGGTGCAGAGTTAACCCTTTACCACACAATCCTGAGTTTTAACAGCCCTGAGGAAGAAGCATTTTGAAAGGTTTTATTAATCTAGCCGCGTTCAATGTCGTCTGCAACAGTTTTGAATTTGGACCAGTGTAAATTTCTGTCATTAGGTACAGAGTTAATTCTGAACAAGAGGAAAAGTTATACACTCACCCATATCAAAAGCATTTCCAAGACAACAAATTAAATGTAACTCAATTGATGAGACTTGTCTCTGACAGGGTAGAAAATATTGTACGGAAAGGAGAAAATGCTGGTGATTTTTCATTGGCCCACACATTCGGCGCGAGTACTGGTGTAGTTCCCAGGAAGCAGAATCGAGAGAGATTAGTATAAGTTGTAAGAACTTGTTTCTCAATCGATGTAAAATAAATATGTATAAACTAAAGCAATGTTTTCAATGTTTTTCAATGTTTTCCTTTTCCAACAATGTTTTCAAAATCTGTCTTCCTCAGTCATATTTGTTTGGTAAAGGTCGTAACCTTATAAATTCAGCTTGATTTTTGAGATTCTTTCAATACAGGATCTTTCTCAAGTCTGTCTGCTTCAAATTTGTTTTGAGAAGCAATAGGTTACACAATTCCAAGCAAATAAGTTATACATTGTATATCCAAGCAGCTGACTGCATGTTAAGTTGAAAATATCAAAGGAAAAGAAGCAACTGCTTGTAAAAAGGAATTCCTCCGTGTCCATATGGAACCCATTCACAAACAAATGTGAAAAAGGGGTTTGATGGATCTGCAAAAAGTATCAATGCAGGTCAGCCTACACTCTGCGAAGGTTGACCTGCATAAAAGCTTTTAGCTTCTGGTAAATTTTCTACACATCCAAGGACCATTTTATCTCAGGATTCAGCAGGTTGTTGGACAAAATGAAATTTGTGGGTCCATAATTATTAGATGACTTGTTTGGTATAATGCATCAAGGAGATACTTTAAACCCCCTTTTGCCAGAGCATGGCTCAGATAATTTGTTACATTCCTGAAATAACTATTAATAACACTGGTGAGGAAAGATCAATTGCTTGCAACAAGCTACTGCTGCTTTTCCATCAATATTTACACATACTTACACATACTTCCTACAAATATTTCTTATTCATGAGAAGACATAATTATTTCCCCTAACATATAAAGATAAGGTTTTCAAAGAACAATAAAATGTTACCATGTAACAAGTTTAACCCTTTACCACACAATCCGGACTTCTAACGACCCTGGGAAAAAGGCCTTTTGAAAACATTGTGCGAAAAGGAGAAAATGCTGGTAACCAACATTTTCTCCTTTTCCCACAACATTTTCTACCCACTGAAAAAAGAAATCACCATTTTAACAACATTTAATTTGTCATCTGCAAATGCTTTCAATTTGTACCAGTGTAAAATTTTGTCGTTTGGTAAAGAGTTAACTCTTTACCAGACAAAAACATTTTGAACTTGTCTAAATCTAAACCATTTGCAGATGGCAAATTACATTTGACAGTGTAAAATTATCTTTGAAAGGATTGAAAACATTTTGAGAAAGGGAGAAAATGCTGATTACCAGCATTTTTCCTTTTCCCAAAATGTTTTCAAAAGCCTTTTTCCTCATGGTCGTTAAAACTCTGGATTATGTGGTAAAGGGTTAAGAGACAGAGAAATCAATACACTTTTCTGACTACTAAGATAAAGATACCTGCCTAATTCTACATATTATGGCACTTTTAGAGAGAAAGAAACACAAATAATCAACAATCATCCATCAAAACACACCACTTACTTCAATTACCTTAAATATTTATGTGGTCTGCAAGTGCTGCAAAAAATCGAGCCACTACAATCTATGGGACTCGAAAAAAACAGGTTTTCAGAATAAAATGTCTGCCTTTGCCATAAATTACCAAGAAATCAATGAACCAACATTCCTGAGCCTGGGAAAACCCTTTGTTCCACACAACACTTAACCCTTTACAACACAGCTCCATGCTTTCATGACCCCGATGAAAAGGGCTCCTTCTCAAAGCATTATAGAAAGAGGAAAAAAATTGCTTTAAATACCAGCATTTTTTTTTTCTTTTTCCATGATGTTACTACCCTTTCAAATTTTGGAGGTCTAAAATTGTATCGTCTGGTAAAGAGTTAAACAGTGAAGATGAAAAGTCAGACAATACAAATCAGACAGCACTTCCTGTGCTGTCTGATCTTGATCTTCATTGTTAACAAGAGCATCTAGGCCCAAAGCTTAACAGTTTGTGCAAAAACAGATGCCAATTTGACATTTTCAGGCTGTAAAGAAAGCTAAGGTTGTTGCTATTTCGAGCTTGTTTCTGCAGGAGCATCTCATTACAATTCTGAACAATGAAGTCCAACACAATATTGATCTTTCCATACATAATCTACACTGTTTGCAGCAACTTTAGGTTGGGGTTGTCACCATAAAACATTGCTTGCTATTTGAGAGAAAGGGGATGCATACTTCCAACTCTCTGGACTTCTGCATAGCAAGCATCCACATTGATTATTGGCCTATGCTATGCTGAGTCAGACTTGAGCTGAACTATTAATGTACTGCCTCAGTTTATATGGCTTTTAATGCTTTACCAACCTACAACATTTTATACTTGTCCTAAATGAAAGCATTTGCAGATGACAAATTATTAGAATTAAATGTTACTAAAAACATAAAATTTGTCTTTCATTAAGTAGAAAACATTGTAGGGAAAAGAAGAATATGCTGTTTGTAAACAAGCATTGTCTCCCTTTCCCACCATGTTTCAAAGGCTGTGAAAGGTCGTAAAAACGGGGAATTGTTTGGTAAAGGGTTAACTCTTAGATTGCACACTATTTCCTCAGTTTGTTTTGCAGAAAGTGTAGATCTGACAACAGATTATACAGTCTGATCTTAAAGCTAGCCTGTCTCCCATATTTACTTAACTAGCCTGGTTTTTCTACAGCCAGAACGAAATCAATTCAATTAATGCTCGAAATCAGTTCATCTAGTGCTTGTAAACCCTATACCAAACAATTCCGAGTTTTAACGATTCTGTAGATGAAGGCTTTGAAAACACTGTGGGAAAAGGAGAAAACACCGGTAATCATTTTCTATCCTTTTTAACAAATTTAACAAATATTCCATTAAAAAAAAAACATATTGAGAAAAGAGTTCTTGTAATACCAGCATTTTCTCCTTTCATCCCAATGTTTTCAAAAGCTTTCCTCTAAAAAGGTTATGAAACTACAGCTGTCACTGAATGTGACTTAATACCCCCGCCAGCGCTTTGACAGAAACATGCAATTATTTGTACACAGACAGACACACGGACGGACAGACAAACGGACAGACAGGCTGATTCCAGTATACCCCCGAAAACATTCGTTTTGCGGGGGTATAAATATGGGCTGGTTTGGTAAAGGGTTAAAACTACAATATTCCAGACAGAAAAAATATTGCCTCAAACCAATCCTTCCATCTGTATTGATGAAGTAACACCATCTTCATCATTTACTGGTATCTCTGGAGGGGAGTTACCCTTTGCTCAACTCTCAATGCACCTTTCACACCTTCTGTTGCCTTTGCAGCCAGTGTAGATTTAGATTAGACTGGACAGAATGTACAGTCTCATCTTTGATCTACAATGACTGCTTTGTAGACATTTTGGACAAGAGTGACCTTAAAATTGCATTTTTTTTCTAGACTGAAAATGTGTAATATTGGTTTATATGGCACTCTGAGTCTGAGGGTTGATACTGCTGAGGTCATACATGCTCTTTGCAGTCTGATCTTGATCCATCAAGTTTGTAAACACTTCAAAAAATCATCCTGTGTCTTTCCAGTTCTGTGACAGAAGGCTTTGAAAAACAGTGTGGGAATAAGAGAAAATGCTGGTAACTAGCATTTTCTTCTATTTCCATAATGTTTTGTACCCTTCCAAAGCCAAACAAAATAATGAAAGAAATCCTAAATCTGTTGTATGCAAAAGCATACAATTTGGGCAGGTCTAATAATTGCTATCTGGTTAAGTGTTGCAAGCTGTAGACAGACAAATCAATTTGTCTGGTTTTTCCTTTTCCTGGTGACCAGCATTTTCTTCTTTTCCCACAATGCTTTTTGCCCTTTCAGAAACAAATTTCATCAGTTCTGTCACATTTAGTTTGCTGTCTGCAACAGCTTTGAATAAGGAAGAATCCAAAACTTTGTCATTTGGAAAAGATTTACATTTTGTCATGCAATAAAGAGTGGCAAGGTTTCATCAGACCAACACTGACAACCAGCTCAAATTGCAAGCTGAAGACAGGCTAATCAACTGTCTGACTTCAAAATGAATAGCTGTCTGCAAAAAAAATTTTCATTTAACTCATTACCAAACAACAAAATTTTAGGTTTGTTCAAATTGAAAGCATTTGCAGACGACAAAATAAAAGTTACTGAAGATTTGAAATTTGTTTTGTGAAGATAGAAAACATTGAGGGAAAAGGAGAAAATGCTGGTTACCAGCATTTTATCCTTTTCCCACAATGTTTCTAAAGGCTTCTTTCTCAGGGTCGTCAAAAGTAGGGATTGTGTGGTAATGGGTTAATATTCCCTAAATTCTTTACCAGAAAAAAAAAAAGATTATTCCATATTGAATGCATTATGCTGATGATAATGAATGTTGCTCAAATGCAAGTACTGTCTTATGCAGCATAAAACAGTTACGGAAAAGGAGAAAATGCTGCTGCTTACCAGCATTTTATTTAACCCTTTACCACACAATCCTGAGTTTTAAGGACCTTGAAAAAGAAACCTTCTGAAAACATTGTGGGAAAAGGAAAAAAATGCTGGTAACCAGCATTTTCTCCTTTTTCCCACAACGTTTTCTAGTCTACACATCCCATCATAGATTTCCATCATTTGCGCCATATTTAAATTTTCAGTCTGCAAATGCCTTCAAATTTGACAAGTCTACACTTTTGTCAAGTGGTAGAGAGCTAAAAGCCTTTTCTCCAGACTGTGAAGTAAAAGGTATCTATCCCCTTCCCTGTGCTGAATATATACAGCAGTCTAAGGATTACACAGACATTAGCAGAACCAACAAATTCATGATTAATTCTTCATGAGAACATGCTTTCAGGTTAATGGATCCTAAAATCACAAAGGAATTCATTAGGACATTGTGACAAAGAAGGGAATAACTCAAATGTGCAATTTCCTCATTTGCCAAAATGTTTCCCATATTTTCACACATAAAATTTAACTGTAAAAGTGATTATTACAAGTACTATTGTCTTTGCTGCCAGGGTAGATCACGTTCAGACTGCACAAAATGTGTACTTTTATATATCATTTACACCACTTGCAGCCAGAGTAGACTGAGATCAGACTGCACAAAATGTGCACTAATCTACACAATTCACTGTGCAAATACACAGCAGGAAAAAGCAACTCTGAACTTGTAATTGTTTGAGTTTCATCTCTGGACTGAAAACGTATGTTGGGTTCACTAAGCATTGTAAGGGTAACTTTAACATGTACATGTATATATGTTTATATATTTTTAACTCTTTACCTCACAATCACGACTTTTAACGACCCTGAGAAAGAAGCCTTTTGAAAAGATTGTGGGAAAAGGAGAAAATGCTTGTAACCAGCATTTTCTCCTTTTTCCACAATGTTTTCTACCCTTCTCAAACCAAATTTCAATTTTTCAGTCAATTGCTTTCAATTTGGGTCAGTCTAAAATTTTCTTGAGTGGTCAAGAGTTAAGTCATCTGCAGCAACTTAGTTTCTGGTAAAACAACAAACAAAACTTACATCTCTCCCTTATTGCCAGTAAATACAGCACTAAACAATATAATCCATAGTACAGAGTGTATGCACATACTAATATCGCAACAGCTACCATAAACAGATCAGGATGACTTTCTAGAAAAGGGCATTTGTTCATCAGAATTTATTTTATTCAAGCTGACCTGATAATTTTTTTCCCCCAAAAAAAGTCTAAATAAATACAACACAATTTGTGAATACATTTGGGACAAATAAATAATTTTGAATTATTGGTATTATGCATGTACAAGTAAACAAACATGGAAAAACAACTTTAACCCTGTACCACACTTTTCCGAGTTTTCAAGACTCTCAGAAAGAAGGCTTTTAAAAAAAAAATTGTGGGAAAAGGAAGAAAACCAAGTATCCATCATTTTCTCCATTTACCAAAATATTTTCTATCTGTTCTAAATCAGATCCCACATTTTAAGCTGCAATTAGTTCATCTGCAATCGCTTTCAACTTACAAGTTCATGTCTATAATTTTGTCATGTGGTAAAGTTACTTTCAATATTTAAGAAAAGGTTTATCACTTAATTGCTTATAAAATTGTCTTTCCTTTCCTAGACAATAAAGTGATAGCTTTATCAAAACTGACAGCCAACAAATAAAATATTTGTCCAAGGATTGAATTTGTCTTATCTGGCATGAGAAATCAAAACTGCCCCTACATTAGTTTCCAAAGCTACATGTGTGGCTGCAACCCCCCCCCCCCCCAACATTTAGAGTCAAGTTACATTATTCAATTATTGCATAGCTGAATGAATGATTTCACCATATACCCAAACAATATACAAAATAATATATCACTAAAGTTCCCACACAACCATCCTAAAATCACTCGATCCAGAAATCTTAAAGTTCTGCTTTTTACAAGAAAAACTGTCTTATGTAATCCAGATTTCCATTTATGGAAACAGCAAAAATAAGCTCATTTTTACATCTGTCTGTTTACGAAAGCCTACGTGAAATTAGCAGGAAAACCATCGAAGTCGCCTAAGTGTTTTCTTTCAAACAACAAGGCATCTTCATGACACTGATTTTCATGATGTAAGATTTTGTCTCCATCTGGTAAATCAACCTTCTTTGTCATACATAATATCCAAGTAGCCTTCATTCAAAGTCTTTCAAAGAAAGATCTTAAAAGTTGGAAAAAATTTAGGTATAAAAGAACATTATGACAAAAGAAGAAATTGCTAATGATTAGCAATTTCTCCCTTTCTCATAATGTTTTTAAAAGCTATCCATCACACTGCCTGTAACAGGTGTCTGTATCAAGGAAAGGGATGACCATTCCTAGAAACCTCTCTCAATCAATATCTCATCATATCAACTGTCTCCCAATGTCTCTCAGAGCCATGATTTATGAACACTTGCAATACACTGATCACAACTTCTCTCCCAAAATGTATTGAAAACATTTCTTCTAACTCTTCACCACACAATGACCTTAAACAAGGCTTTTCAGTCCTTTACTACACAAGCCCAAGTCTCAACAGCTCTTTTCAATAACATTGTAGGAAAAGGAGAAAATGCTGGTAACCAACATTCTCTTTTTCCCACAATGTTTTTTGGCCATCACAAGAAGAAATCACAACATTCAAGTAATATTTGGTTTGTCATCTGCAAACGCTTTCAATCTGTACAAGTCAACAATTCTGTCATTTGGAAAAGAGTTAAAACATAGTGGAGAAAGGAGAAATTGCTGGAAATCAACTGTTTCCCTGTTTACCACAATGCATTCTACCCTTTTACAACAAACCTTGTTGAGTCGATCTGACTAAACAATTTTGGCATCTGGTATATGGTTTACCCTTTACCACACAATCACTAGTTTTAACAACTCTGAGAAAGAAGCCTTTTGAAAACATTGTGGGAAAAAGACCAGCATTTTCTTCTTTTCCCACAATGTTTTCCATCTATTCAAGCACATATACTATACGAGATAAAACCCCAGAAAGCGCACTTTCAAGCCTACTATTGTTGAGAATGTCTCAGTAAAGTAGACATTGTAGATTAAAGGTCAGACTACATGTATTAACCTTTTACCACACAATCCCAAGTTTTAACGACCCCAGGTAGGAAGGTTTATGAAAAAATTGTGGGAAAAGGAGAAAATGCTGGTGATCAGCATTTTCTCCTTTTCCCACAATGTTTTCTGTCCTATATCTGACAAATCTGGCTATTTGAGTAATATTTAATATGTCGTCTGAAAAATGCTATCAATTTGGCCCAGTCTAAAATTTTGTCGTTTCATAAAGAGTTAAAGCGCAAATCCTAAAATATTTTGACCAGACTGTTTTTTTCCTTTAATCAGCTGCAAATGATGTCAGTTAAACATGTGTCCGTCATTTTTCATAAATACAACCCTGTAACATGCCATAAACCACGGCCGAATTGTCACGCTGATACACGGCCCTAAAAATGGTACATGGCTTACTTCCCCTGATTCGCTTATCTCCCGTGCATGTGTGACGTCATTGTCGAGTCACTCTGTGTATACCGTCAGTAGACATTAAGTAGGAACGCGGATGATTGTATGCAGATATCCGAGTATTAACTGAGAATTGAGCCGAAAAAATGGTAAATTGTGCAGCCTATGGCTGCAACGTCGATTCGGGAACTCATAGAAGTAGTATTTTCAAATTTCCGAAGGAATTAAAAAGGAGGAAACTATGGATTCAACGTTTAAACCGGGGCCGGACAGTAGCGACGGATTTTTTGCCATCGGTTCATTCAAAATTGTGTCTGAAATACTTCGATGACAGTCAGTTCTTAATAAGTCCAAAACTCGCAAAAGAAGTTGGCTATAGGAATTTTAGCCTGCGGTTAAAACCTGACGCTGTGCCGACATTATTCGAAACTCCGAGTCGAAAGGAGATAGGCCTTAAACCGAAACTCCGAAAGACAGACATTCCGCAACGGCAATTTCCAAAAAGAAAATCCAACATGAAGTAGGTAATTTCTTTTTTCTTGAAATTGGAATACCGAAAGTATTTGCAGATCACAGATCAAATGTGGCCTTGACAATAGGTTTGAGGGTAGAAAATACTGTAGGAAAAGAAGATAACTCTGGGAATCAGGACCTATTCCTTTTTTCACCCTGTCCTCAAAAGCCTTCTCCATTAGAGTGGTTGAAGATCAGAATTTTGAGATAAAAGGTAAAAGAATTGGTGTGTGAGCCTGGTCAAAAACATTCTGTTTCTTAATTTAAAAAAAAAAATGTGTTATTTTAATTTTCTCACTTTTGTCTGATTATCAGAGAAAATGACTTGTGTCAAATTGTATGCATTTTCAAAATTTTCATACTGACATGTTCAAAACATTTTTCTCAGTAGCCTGTCTAGAAGACATAATATGGATAGGAAAAGGAAATATCCACAAATCAAAATTGTATAGATATAATTCAAAATTTGTTCAAAATGCATGTAAGTTGTCAAATCATTTTTAAGAGTGAAATGTCAAAGAGAAGTAGTGTATGGGATAAAAGCTGTAACATGGGTTTACTGTCACCAACAAACATTACAGTGTAAAGGGGTGAGATATGCAAATGTTATGTAACCATTTCCTGTATTGTTTCAACTGGTTGGTGATGGATTTACATTTATGACCATGATTAGGGGTAGCCAGATACTGATTTCACCCTTTACCATACAAACCCTAGATCTAGTTTCCAATACCCAAAGAGAGAGTGTTTGAAAAACAGTGTGGGAAGAAAATGATGTTTGCTGTTCAAAGAATGATTATTATCCCTTGAAAGTTTACACCATTTGAACAATGTCGACTATGTTATTTGCAAAATTTATGTTATGAATTTGGATGAATCTATAATTTTGTTAGCCTAACCCTTACCCAAATGATAAAAAATTAGAATATTTCAAATCCACAGCATTTAAATATGACCGATAAAATGTGATTGTTTATTGAAATTTAGTTTAACTTAGTTTAACCCTTTACCAAACAATCCTTTGTTTTAACTACCCTTGTGAAGAAAGAAAAACCTTTTGAAAACATTGTAGGTAAAGGAGAAAATTATGGTAACCAGTATTTTCTCCTTTTTCTACAATGTTTTCTACCCCATCAAAGACAAGTCCAAACATGTGAGTAAAATTTAATTTGTTGACTCCAAATGCTTTCAATTCGGTTGAGTCAATAAATTTGATGTTTGGTAACAATTTAAACTTGTATTTTACACCTCTTGAGAAACAAGGTCATACAACTCGTACTAATCTCTTCGGATACTGCTTCCTGG
The DNA here is from genome assembly GCA_946811185.2 of Hippopus hippopus. Classification (NCBI taxonomy): domain Eukaryota; kingdom Metazoa; phylum Mollusca; class Bivalvia; order Cardiida; family Cardiidae; genus Hippopus; species Hippopus hippopus. The sequence goes on along the minus strand of OX328098.1, from coordinate 45,805,590 downwards.
GAACCAAAACAAAACTCGTGCCCAATGTGTGGGATTTGTATTGAACCCTTTACCAATCAATCCCTAGTTTTTACGACCCTGAGACAGAAGCCTTTTAAAAACATTGTAGGAAAAGGAGATAATGCTGGTAGCCAGCATTTTCTCCTTTAACCACAATGTTTTCTACTCTGCTGGAAACAAATTTCAATTTTTGAAATATTTAACTTTATTTTGTCGTCTGAAAGTGATTTCAGTTTGGACCTGTTTAATATTTTGTCGTTTGGTAAAGAGTTAAAAATAGAAAATATTGTGGATAAAGGACCAATTGATAGTTACCAGCTCTTTCTATGTTTTTACAATGAATCTGAAGTCGTCTATACTGCAATTTGACCGGAATGTCAGTATTAACCGCTCAGTCCCTAGTAGACGGTAGACCAATTTGAGACTTGCCCAAATTGAAACAATTTGCCTAAGACAAACAAGAACTGAACAAATTACAATTCAGAGTTTAAGACTTTCACAGAGAAGCTCTATATGGAACATACAATAACTATACATGTATGATAAATTTTTGCATTGAATGGATCATGTGGACAAGGTAAACAGCAAAAAAGTATTTCACACAGGTAGATCCCCTCTCCCTCTCTCTGATGTTCATGTATTTCTGTATGGTAAGAAAAACAACTAAAATAATTTTAAAAATAATTTTGAGAATTAAGTCTTAATAATCTCGGAACATATTCTTTTATCAAATTTCAAGCTGGTTAACAGCATTTCAAAATATTCTTATTCTCATGAAAATCGTGATTTATTGTGTAACCCTTCACCCACGAGAGAATAAACTTGTACCCGTCAATGTTTACAGAATTCTTTACAAGGTACAAATATCAACAAGAACCCATCAACAAATAGTTAGAACTAACATCTCACGATTATCAATCATAAAAGTCAAGAAAAGGGTTATTTGACATGAAACTAAAGTGTCGGGGAAATGTCTTCAAAAGTGTCGGGGAACTGTCTTGTCGTGGAACTGTCTTGAAACCGTATTTTTTTGTTGTTGTTTAATTCCGCCCATTAATCTACTGAAAATGCTTCACGTGAAACAAAGTTTATGCCATACACTTAATTTTATCATGTATAGAATAATATTTCTGTAAGCGATGTTCGCCCCGTAATAGACGTATTTCAATAGCGCGCAATACTCAACACGTTGAATAGTCCGGCACAACATCGTCATTTTCGTCATCAGTGGGCGAAAAGTTACTTTTATCCTCATCATCAGAAACTTAATAAGTTTCTTTAAAAATTGGCTCGTACATGTACGGCCTTAGCGGCCCAGAATCGTCTATTTCTTCATCTTCAATATCGCTCAGTTCACTATCGTAAACAACGTCCATATTGAAACAAGCTCTCATATGACGTCACAAATCAAGGGACGCAACAATAAGTAAGGGAGATAAGCGATGCAATAAAAATTAATAAGCAGAAATATGAATTGAAAAAAAGTACTTTTACTAATTTTTTTTTCTAATTACAACATTACCAGGTTACAATTTGATAAGTGTAGATTTGAAAATTAACCATATCTGAAACTTGTTGATTTGCCCTTTAAGCAGTCTGACCTTGATCTATTCTGTAAGCAAAGTTGGTTGTCTTTCAGTTGAGACACTCTGTATTCAGATTCAGACTTTGTTTACAATTGAGCCATGCTCTGGCAAAAGGAGGCTTAATGCATCTCCGTGATACATTATACCAAGCAAGACATTACATAATTACGGCTCACTAAAATCCATTTTGCCAAACAACCGACTGAATCATGAGGTAGAACTGTCCTTTGGCATGCAGAAAATCAGAAGATACTAGCAAAAAGTTTCGGCCCATGTCTGGCTGCGCCAACTGCACAGGCTGACATGGGTCGATACTTTTTGTAAATGTATTAAGCCCCTATTAACAGAGCATGGCTCAATTATAAGGCTTTTGGTTTTGTTTGTGATTTACCCTATTATACTATCATTGTTCCTGTAATGGTTACCATTCCACTAGCAAACAAACTTTTAAATGTCCATAAACTCCACAGCTGCCCTTCACAGATGTTAAAAAGTTGCAAAAAAAAACAAGCAAAATTAAAAAGCAAAACCAAGCATACTACATGCACTTACTTTCTTGACAATTAATACTCCTTAATATAGACCATAGGCTAAAATATTTAATCTATATTTCCTTGACTGATAAGCCTCCAACAGCTTCACCTTTGTGTGAAAGATTTCTAAACACATGAATACCTGAATGAGCCAGCAAGACACAAACTTGGCATGGTAAGTTATCTAGATACATACCATCTGTACCAAACTGCCTCTAGTAAGAAAGCACTGGAGTAAATAGAGGATTCTCTAATACTCCCTGAATATCTTCATCTATACATTATAATGTACTTCAAAATGAAATGATTCAGAAGCTTTCACAGTGATGGCAAAACTTGTGTTTATACCATACAGTCAAGCCATTACAGTACAGTTTCTACATTTTTTTGCGCCTTAATTTGATAGCTTTGGAAAAGTTAGTGGTAAAATGAGCAATTTCTTGTTACATAAAAAAAGTTATTGCTCCTTTTTCAACAATATTTTGCATGTAGTTAGAAAATTGTATTTTCCTTTTCTTGACGTCTTTGCCCTTTGTATAAAGTGCTATAAGTTTCTGCTAGTCATAAAATAGTCTGTACAGTAAAACATTAAAGCACTGAAATATACAAAATCAATTTCCTTCGAAACCCTATTATTACATTCTTAAAATGAGAAAATTAATTTCTGACTATTTTTGGAGAATCTCCACGCAACTATGTATTACAGTAATATGAACTAGACATCAGGTATGATTGCAATCATATCTGTATGAAAATATGCATAAACTGATGTTTCAAAGCCCTAGGGAAATTAACCCTTTCTTTCCTGGAACATGAAAATTACTAATAATGATATACACTTTCCAATTTCAGTCTCTGAAATATGCTTACTTAAACAAATTTTAATGTTAATTCTTTTCCATCACCAAAGGAATATAAATTCATAGGAAGTTAACATCATTTCAAAGGTAGCAATTTTAGTGATAACTGTTAACTGTGCACAGGGCGTTTATTAGAGGTACTATGGTAATGACAAGATACCCATCTACATACTTCCCATCTCATGGCTATGACTATGCATAACCCTTACATCTGCCAAAACGAATTCTTTTTCGACTTCCAAAATTCAGAGTGGAACAGTATTTTCAAAATTATTTAACAAAACTAACTCCTGCAAGTAAAAAAGGCAATTGTCTATATGCTAGCAACATCCTCAAATTTGTATAGAGAAGAACTAGAAAATAGTGATCATAAAAAATTAATGAGCTCAGGTGACTGCCGTTTTTTTTTTTCCTTTTAGCTATGAAGGTACACCAATATAGCCAGATGTTCAATTCATGTGTGCAACAAGTTATTTTGTAGAAATGACATCGGCCCCCTTTCCCCTCCCCCCCCCCCCGACCTATTTTGATACAAACATATAAGAGGTATTTTGTTTTGCTTGTACAAGACTTTAGCGGCCTTTTTGTTATTGGTCCATAATGAAATTATGCATCAAGCCCTGTTTTTCTATGACATGGCATTTTATGAATAAAAAAAAATAATGATTGTCTGTCTGTGGCTTATGATAAACAATATTAGAGGTGTCCGCAGTCGTGAGATAGAGTGTCGGCCTCGTAACCAAAAGGTCCTCAATTCGATACCCGGGAGCGGGTGTCAACTTAGGGATTTTTCAAAGGCCCACACATTTGGCGCGAGTACTGGTGTAGTTCCCAGGAAGAAGAATCGAGAGAGATTAGTATAAGTTGTAAGAACTTGTTTCTCAATCGATGTAAAATAAACATGTTTGAACTAAACAATATTGATCGATTGTATGGTGTTTAATGCCATTTTCAACATTATTTCAGTTATATCGCAGCAACCAGTGCACCTATCCATGCTTTCCTGGAGTCTCTCTTACCAATACTCTGCACAATTTTCTTTCCAAGCCACTGGCTGCTTTCCCACATAACCATCGTCGAAACAATGATCAGCGGTGGGAGAGGAATAAATTCTGTCGCAATGACTATCATCAATCTTCGGAAAGAAATGGCCGGGCCAGGGTGATAAACAATATAAATATGAAGTTTCATAAAATTTTGTCTAGTAGTTAAAGAGATATTGGTCAATAATCGAAATATACATGAAGTATACAAGTAACTCCATTTAATGCCCTTTTTTTCTGTATAAAGCTAGTGTATAAAATGAGAGAGATGCAGAAATAACTGCTTTTTGAAAAAACATGAAAAAAATGCTGATTACCAGCAGTTCTTTTCTCCCTATAATTCTTTTCCTGTAAAAGTAGAAGATTGCTTGGTACATTGATAAACACAAATTGCTGAACTTGTCTGATAAAATTTAGAGATATGTGTGAACAGACAAAATAAATGGGTACTCTGAAGTAAGATTATAACTACCAGTATTCAACATGGAAGAGTGAGCACAGTTTGCTATATTTGACAAAATGTCCTACATGTATCCAATTTCTTAACCCTTTACCACAAAGTCCTGAGTTTTAATGAACCTAAAAAATATGGCTTTTGAAAACACAGTGGGAAAAGGAGAAAATGCTGGTAACCAGCATTTCCTTCTTTTCCCTCTATATTTCATTATCCTGTCAAAGACAAATAATAAATTTTAAGGGGGAATCTTTTTCGTCTGCTGCAAATGCTTTCAAAAAGGACAAGTCTGAAATTTTCCCATCCTATAAAGAGTTAAGATATTCAGCTTCTGTTCACTCATACAGTCTTAAAGACACCTCTTCTTCCTCTTGCCTCATATAACAGCTTTGAACACAGTTTGACAGCAGGAGATCATTATTTATAGAGCAATTTCTCTTTTTGCAATAATGTTTTAACATGTATTCTTGTATTAAATCATGAAAAATAGTGCTGTCATTGAAGATTCAAAGCTGATCCACTAGATTACAGATCCATTATTTCAATCACCAGGCCACATCCATTCATTTTGATAATGATGATTACCTTTTCATTCTACAACAAAAAAGTGTAAACTAAACTTTTAAACCACTGACTGCAAAGTGTGACTTGCACTTATTGAGGCAGTATAAATGAAGATCAGAAAGCACAAAACAAGCACTTCTGTCTGATCTCATAGCTACAGTGTCTGATTCAGTAAGATTATCAGGAAAAAATAACTTTAGAATAATGAAGTTTGGGTTTTCATTCTAGGTTGGAATTTTCCACACAATTCATTTAGCAGTTACGGTAATTCTTTACCAGACGACAAAATTTTAGACAGGTCTAAATTGAAAGCATTTGCAGACGACAAAATAAAGCCCGACTCAAAAATTAAAATTAGTTTTTGGAAGGGTATAATACATTGTGGGAAAAGGAGAAAATGCTGGTCAACAGCATTTTCTCCTTTTCCCACAATATTTTCAAAATCTTTCTTTCTCAGGATTGTTAAAATTCTGGATTGTGCAGTAAAGGGTTAACAAATCAAGCATAGGAATCCTTCACTTCAAAAGGTTACCTGTGGTAACCATAGAAACTGATTAGAGAGCATAAAATTATCAAAGCCCTACACAGCTGCTGTTACAGTCTGTAAGCCAAATAGGCTCTGAGTAAAGTTACCCTTCTGATCATCTAACTCTTCACAACCCAGATGGTGCTCTCAAAATGGGACTTTCCCTTTCCTGATGTAGTCAGCTTTTGAAAACACTAACCCTTTAAACCTTTACCAAACGATCCCTAGTTTTCATAAACCTGACTAAGAGAGCTTTTGAAAACAATGTGAAACAAGCATTCTGACAGTATTGCATAGCAATACCCAGTCCCCTACTGGCTGTATATATTGCTGGCACAGTATGGTTTGTAAATTTCTGTAGAGGAGAAAGAACATGTTTGACCCATGTTCAGAATTATAAGCACTGTGTCTGTCTTTGTATGCAATGCTGTAATGAAAGCCAGATATATAAACATTTTTCCTTCTTAATGTACGTTCATTGAAGAAGTTTTTTCAGTGAAATTTTCTAACTCCAAGGCCCGTAACTTCATCAAAAGTCGGTGGACAGGAACGAAACTCGAACTTGATCTGTAACTCATGTTGGTTGACTTGCACACCAAAAATCAGCTCGATATCTGCCAGCATTTAGAAAAAAAGTCCGGAAAACTGTTTTTTCAGTGAAAATTTCTAAATCAAAGGCTCATAATTTCGTCAAAGACCAGTGGACTGGAACTAAACTCGAACTTGATCTGTAACTCATAGTGGTTGACTTACACACCGAAAATCAGCTCAATATCTGCCAGTGTTTAGAAAAGAAGTCCAGAAAACTGTTTTTTCAGAGAAAAATTTCTAAGTCCAAGGCCCGTAATTTCCTCAAAAATCAGTTGACCAGAACGAAACTCGAACTTGATCTGTAACTCATGGTGGTTGACTTGCACACCAAAAATCAGCTCAATATCTACCAGCGTTTAGAAAAAAAGTCAGGAAAACTGTTTTTTCGGTGAAATTTTCTAAGTCAAAAATCAGTGGACCAGAACGAAACTCGAACTGGATCTGTAACTCATGGTGGTTGACTTACACACCAAAAATCAGCTCAGTATCTGTCAGCGTTTAGAAATAAAGTCCGGAAAACTGGCGGGCTGACGGACAGTCGGACGGACGGAGTGCAAACTAAAAGTCCTTTTCGGCTTCACCGGTAGGGGACTAAAAAGGAGAAAATTCTGGTACCGTTTCAAAGACAAAATGAAATCCCATAATTTTAGGCAACCCTGAAAAACAAATGCTTTTTAACCCTTTACCAGACGACAAACTTTTCGCCTTGTCCAAATTGAAAGCATTTGCAGACAATTTCAATGTGGCTCAAATAGAGCAATTTTCCTTTGATAGCTTAGAAAACATTGTGGGAAAAGGAGAAAACTTTGCTTACCAGTATTTTCTCCTTTTCCCACAATGTTTTCAAATGGCTTCTTTCCCAGGGTCGTCAAAAGTCTGCATTGTGTGGTAAAGGGTTAAAACATAACAGGAATAAGAGAAAGTGCTGGTAACCAGCATTTCCTCCTTCCTCACATTGTTTACTATCCTTTTAAAGACAAATCCAATTATTTAGCAAAATCAAATTTCATGTCTGCAAATTCTTTCAATTCTGACAAATCTAAAATTTTGTAATCTAGTAAAGCGTTAACTTTTCACCAGATAATAAAGTCACAGACTTGTTCATGATTAAAAGGACTGAATATAATATATTAAAGTAACAATAGCTGCAAAATGTAAATCGAGCAGTGTTAAATTGCATTACAATTTAAATCATACCAGTTAAAAGAATGGAAATTATTGTGGAAATGGCAATCTGTCAGTCCCAGTGTTCTGGCAGGCAGAGAAATTAACTTCAAACCTAGGTTAAAACCTGCCATGTCACTCTATCTGTTTACTTTTTGCCTGATTTTGAAATTAATTTTTTTGCCAGCTACTAACACTTGGACCGACCACACAATACCAGATTGTCATCTTCACAATTTCCATACTTTTAAATGGTATGATTTAAGTTTAAATGCATTTTAACACCTGCTTTGATTTTTTGGCGGCTATTGCAGCTAAAATGATGGAATTTGTTTTTGAAAATTGAGAAAACACCATGGACATAGGAAAAGTTTCGATGTTTTCAATGGCCTCTGTCCAAGGGTAGTCAAAACTCAGCACTGTTTGGTAAAGAGTTTAATATGCTGTCTGCAAGAGCAGCTTAACCCTTTACACAATTCACCCATATTTTACCAACCCTGATGAAAGAGGCTTTTAAAAACAAGGGAAAAGGAGAAAATGTTGGTAACCAGCATGTTTTTCATTTTCCTGCAATGTTTTCTACCCTTATCAAAATAAATCTTTACATTAAAGTCACATTTAATTTGCTGTCTGCAATTCTTTTCAATTTGAGCAAGTGTACTAATTTGACCTTTGGTAAAGAGTTAACCTAAAATTTTGTTTCAGGTAGAGAGTTGTGATTGATTGATTGATTGTATGGTGATTAACGCCGTTTCAAACATTATTTCAGTTATATCGCAGCGGCCAGTGCACCTATCCATGCTTTCCTGGAGTCTCTTTTACCAGTACTCCGCACAATTTTCTTTCCAAGCCACTGGCTGCTTTCCCACAATCATCGTCGAAACAATGGTCAGCGGTGGGAGAGGAATGAATCCTGTCACAGTGACTATCATCAATCCTCGGAAAGAAATTGGCCGAGCCAGGGGTTGTAGCCAGGGATCGAACCCTGGACCCCATGTTCTTGAGTCCTGCACGCTACCGACTGAGCTACCAGGGCTTGGCAGCGAGTTGTGAATACTTTATATTACCTTACAAGTTTACCACACAATCCGGAGTTTTCACCACCCGTAAAAAAAAGCTTTTGAAAACATTGCAGGAAACGGAGAAAATAATTTACAGGTAGTCTTTCCTTTACTCAAATCGTGTAATTTTTTGCAATACATTTTTTAAATTTTGAGAGACTCAAACTCCATTTTAATATTGTTTTCATCTAAAAATGGCACATCAAATGTGGCCCAAATGTTGATTTCTATCTTTGAAATGGTATAAAACATTGTAGAAAAGGAGAAAATGCTCTGTGAAAAGTGGGTTTAATGCATCTGCAAAAACTCTGGACAAAGGCCAGCTTGTGCAGTACTAAATACAGGCTGACCTTAGTCGAAACTTTTTTAGTACTGTCCAATTTTCTACTTCTCAAAGGACCAGACTACTTCCTAATTCAGTCAGTTGTTGGACAAAATGGATTGTAGGGATCCATAATTTTATGACAGGGGCGTAGCTGTCTGTACGCCAAAATGCTGTTGTGTAATCTTTCAAAAAAATATTGAAACATATTTGCAAAAACCTGATCACCAAAGGCCATCAAATAGCTTTTGCAATTCAAAGATTTTCCGGGGGTCTCCCCCTCCGACCCTCCTGGAAAAATCCTCCTCACCCCCTCTAGGCATTTTGGGCCTTTGATAATACCTTCCATATTTTGTGTATACTTTAATTTTAGCTAGATATTTTGTCCCATGTATTTATCCCTAGTTCAAGCAACAATAATAATCAAAGTGCTGTCAGCACTGTAATCGGTCGACACTGAATAACTACAGTGGTTTGAAATCACAAATCAAATGGCAGTTGTTTGAACTATGTATGGGATAGACATTTTATAACTGAGTCACGTAGGAACTCTCTGTCCCTTACAAATTAGTAGTTTAACAGAATGCTAAAGATATATGTCTGCCAATCGACAGCAATGAAACGTAGAATGTAAGTGACTATTCTGACCAGTAATACCGATTTTCAAGCTTTAGATATCACTCATCATGAACAATACCTACCAACCTTTTATAAAAGATTAAGAAAATATAAATACATGTATTCTTTTCTGTAACTTTTGCAACTTTTGAAACTATACTGTAACATATTGTCAGATATTATCAATAATATCCATATTGAATGATGGATATGATGAATAAGTCGTATAGAACGTGCCTGTATTATGACTATCAAAGTGATTACTTTTGGCTGCTCGCGTTTATCTTGACAAATTGTCCTACCGTACGTTTTTCGGCTGGCTAAATTGTCCTTGGCAAGATTGTTCTGTCCAAAACATCGGCTGGCCAATTTCTCCCACATTACTTTCAAAGCATGTAGCATCTACCAAACCCTCAACCCTTTACCAAATGATGTAATTTTAGACTTGTCCAAAACGAAAGCATTTGCACATGACGAATGAAATGTAGACCAAATTAATGATGATTTGAATCGCTGAAATGGTAAACAAGAGGGCCAAGATGGCCCTGGATCGCTCACCTGAATTTTTAAGAGGACAATAACCAACTTTTTTTAAAGTATTGAAATTTTGGAAACAAAATCAGTATTTTGCCAAGCAATTATAAAAAGGTCACCTGTAAAAATCATTTCAAAATCTGTCACCACCCCTACAATCATGACCACAGCCATGTTTTTGACGAATCAGAATTCTGCAAATAAATTTTAGGATAGGTCACCCAAAGACCTTATCTTGAACAAGGGCACATGCCCGATAGTGGCTAAAAATATTAAGTTGAACATGAGCACCTCATGAGAGTGCCAAATATTGGCTGTTGGAACCTTGCTGGATAGTAAAAGAAAATTCCAAATCGCAAAAGGGGCATAATTTGGACAAAACAATTTTGGAGTTAACTGCCCTCTTTGTATGGGTTGCTTTTTACTAGTGAACAATTATTCCGAGTTTTAAGTACATGTGTTGAATAGAAGCCGAGATATAACAAAATGTCAAAGTTTTTGCACAACAACAGCAACGCAGATGACGCCAACAGGGCTATGTGAATACCTCTATGTTTTCTTTGAAAACAGCTAAGCTAAATAAGGGGTATAATATAAGGATCATTTCTGTGAAATAACTTCAAAATCTGAATAGTGGTTTCAGAGAAGACAAAATTTTTAAGAATTTCTTCATGTCCTCAGAGAGCATATAGCTTCCACCCACCACAGCCATGTTTCTTGACAGATCAAAATTTCGCGAATAAGTTTTCAAAAGGGGCACCTAAGGAACACTTCTGTGAAATGATTTCAAAATCTGACAAGTGGTTTAGGAGAAGAAGAATTTCAAAGAATTTCTTTAAGTCCATACAGTGCAAAGATGCCCATCCCCACCCAGGCCATGTTTTTCGACGGATCAAAATTACACAAACAAACTTTAAAAAGGGTTACCCAAGGAACATATCTGTGAAATTATTTCAAAATCTGACCAGTGGTTTCAGAGGAGAAGATTATCAAAGAATTTCTTGGAAAATTCCATTTGGTTGCCATGGCAACCAGAGTTTTTGATGAATCAAATTCTGTGAACAATTTTCAAAGGGGACGTCCCAAGGAACATTCCAGTCAAGTTTGGTCCAAATCGGCCAAGGGATTTAGGAGGAGAAGATGTTTAAAGAATTGTTGAAACCGCTGGACGCCAAGAGCCCTCCCCCCTCCACAACGGCCATGTTTTTTAACGGATCAAAATTTCGCGAACAATTTTTAAAAAGGGTCACCTGTAAAAATCATTTCAAAATCTGTCACCACCCCTACAATCATGACCACAGCCATGTTTTTGACGAATCAGAATTCTGCAAATAAATTTTAGGATAGGCCAAGAGCCCCCCCCCCACCATGGCCATGTATTTCGACGGATCAAAATTTCGCGAACAAGTTTTGAAAAGGGTCACCCAAGGAACATTTCTGTGAAATTATTTCAAAATCTGACCACCAGTTTAAGAGGAGAAGATTTGTATAGAATTGTTGACACGGCTGGACGCTAAGAGCCCCCCCTTCTACCACGGCCATGTTTTTCGACGAATCAAAATTTTGTGAACACTTTTTGAAAAGGGTCACCCAAGGAACATATCTGTGAAATTATTTCAAAATCTGACCAGCGGTTTCAGAGGAGAAGATTTTTAAAGAATTTCTTGGAAGATTCCATTTGGTTGCCATGGCAACCAGAGTTTTTGATGAAATCAAATTCTGTGAACATTTTTTAAAGAGGACCTCCCAAGGAACATTCCAGCCAAGTTTGGTCCAAATTGGCCAAGCGGTGTAGGAGGAGAAGATGTTTAAAGAATTGTTGACACCGCTGGACGCCAAGAGCCCCCCCCTCCACCATGGCCATGTTTTTCGACGGATCAAAATTTCGCGAACGAGTTTTGAAAAGGGTCACCCAAGGAACATATCTGTGAAATTATTTCAAAATCTGACCACCAGTTTCAGAGGAGAAGATTTTTATAGAATTGTTGACACCGATGGACGCCAAGAGCCCCCCCCCCCTCCACCACTGCCATGTTTTTCGACGGATCAAAATTTTGCAAACAGCTTTTGAAAAGGGTCACCCAAGGAACATATCTGTGAAATTATTTCAAAATCTGACCAGCGGTTTGAGAGGAGAAGATTTTTAAAGAATTTCTTGAAAAATTCCATTTGGTTGCCATGGCAACCAGAGTTTTTGATGAAATCAAATTCTGTGAACACATTTTAAAGAGGACCTCCCAAGGAACATTCCAGCCAAGTTTGGTCCAAATCGGCCAAGCGATTTAGGAGGAGAAGATGTTTAAAGAATTGTTGACGACGCACGACAGACACAGCGTGCCCCTGAAAGCTCCCCTTGAGCACGTTGTGCTCAGGTGAGCTAAAAAGTATTTGAATCAAGCCAAATAATTATATGCGAGGCAAGAATACGAAATTACGCTTTCAAAAGATCGGAATGAAAGTCGAAGTGAATCACCTAACTACGTCACCTAACAACGGAAATATGGACACAGATGCTACTACTAGCGCTCTATCTGGCAGACGTATCGTCGAGCTAAAACATCTTTTCAGATGCAGATGCTGTCAGTTTGGTCTAGTCCAAAATTATGTCACTTGGTAAAGACTTGCAGAAAACGAGGAGCTGTACATAACTCTTTCTCCTTTACCAGGTTATCCCTTACCTTGATGAGTCTGCAGTAGACAACATTAAAAAACATTGATGTCAAAAGGACAAATTGCTGCCATGATTGATTTCTCCTTTTCACGCAATGATTTCTGACCCATCAAAGAACTGTGATACATAAATACCAGGTTTTGGTTTAGCGTCTGCAAACGCGTCAAATTAAGAAGAGTCCAAAACTAGTCATTTGGTAATGGGTTAAATGGTAACATCAGGATTACATTTATATGCTATGGATTGGTTTATTATGAGCAACAAACTTGATTCTTATAAGTATTGTTGTATTGTTGAAAAATTGAGATAATTTACTTCATATAATGTCTATGTCTTTGACAAATCCTACATTTACTCATTAGTTTGTGTTCCACCCACAAACTTAAAATGTATTTTCTTGAAAAATAAGGCTGTTGACCTATTTGTTTTAAGCCTGATTCTTTTAGTTTAGTACCTGAATATTATTCATTGAAAAAATAAGAAAAATCTGAATATTAGAACATTAAAAAAAATTACTGTAAAAGATACTTTTTGTATTTTTTGGTTTTTTATCCAAAATAAAGGTGTTTTAGCCATAATTTAAGGGATTTTTTTTAAGATTGATACTTAGTATACTCTAAATTATTTTTTTCATTAAATTTGATGTTTCACCAATACAATGACATAAAATTTGGTTATAATTGTTGTCATTTAAAAAAATATACATCGACTTAGTTTTCATAGGTGAAATTTCATCCTGAACAGCCGCAATGCAGGGTGTACTAAAAGAAATATTCATAGAATTTCCCCAAAGCTGGTGAACCCCTTTTTTCATCTCCTATTTTTATAGATCTGATAATAAACTATCACCAAACAAAGTTTCGTGAAATTCTGAATGTTTTCATAAAATGGTGAAACTGTAGCGATCATCTTTAAACACAATTACAAATCGCATGCCTAACTTTAAAAAAAAATGTGTGCAACGGAGGTAGTCTCCCTTGTAAGTGGGTACCAGGCCATGTTCTCAAGTTTAAAGCCGGTTACTACATATTTTCACTGTATATATTTTGCAACTCCCTTGCCTGTTTGAAATATTTCGCTACAATCTTTCTTTACGGATTAGGTGCCAAAATCTGCCAAGTGTACAGGAAATTTAGTTATTAATTTCTTTTGAAAATTATGATGCGCAGTAATTGGTAAAAACACCTTTTTTGACATATAAAAGCTGAAAAATCAAGTCACAAATTGAACATGTAATTTTCGTTTTGCGTACATATGTATGGCATCTACCGCAGAAAAATGTCATCACAACAAAAGCTGTAAAAATGTTTTACAGCATCAAGATGTGAGATACCGGTAGGTAGGTTGACATAAGTGATTCATTCATTTCATATTTTGTTCTATTTTCCTCTAACATGGCATGGCTTTTATCTGACAGAGTTTAAGCTTACAATGAGCTGATCAACCTGCCCTCCTGTGAAATTGAAATAGCTAAATCTATGTGCATCGTCTTCGACAATGAGTTTCAATCTGTCTATGCTTCCTTTCTAAAGCAGCACTAATGTACTTCAGACTTTGAGAAAGGAAAGCCAAAAATCCTTTAGCAAAGGCCATCGACTATCAAAAAACGTGGCCCTGTTCTGTTTTTTAATCTTGACTGACACTGCCATTATGCCTAAGTCTGACCATGCCACGGAGACATGATACATCCATATAATATTCCGAGCTATAGTAATATTATTTTTAATGATTCAACAATAAAATATCCATGACTTTGTAAAACAAAAAAGCCTTTAACTCTTTACCAAACAACAATATTTTGTATTTGTCCAAATTTAGAACTATTTGCAGACGACAAACTACAGGTCACTCAAATTACAAGCGTTGTCTGTAATAGGGTAGAAAATGTTGTGGGAAAAGGAGAAAATCAGCATTTTCTACTTTTCCCACAACGTTTTCAAAAGGCTGTTTCTTCAGGGTCGTGAAAACACAGAATTGTGTGATACAGGGTTAATATGGCGGTTCAAATCGCCTGCAACCTACAGTCCAACATTACATTTAGCACCTAATTTTTCTTCGTACCCCCAATTCAAAACCTAGGGGGTACACTGTACCCCTAAATATTTCTTAACCCCCAATTCAAAACCTAGGGACTACACTGTACCCCCAAATTTTTCTTTGTACCTCCAATTCAAAACCAAGGGGGTACACTGTACCCCCAAATTTTTCTTTGTACCTCCAATTCCAAACCTGGTGGTTGCGCACATGTACCCCCAAATAAAACACCCAGTAGGAATGCTGTTCTATTCAATAATATTCAACTCTTTACCACACTACATAAATGTGAAATTGTCCAAATTGAAAGTATTTGCAGACCACTAAAATGAGGCTTAAATAGTGGAATTTGTTTTGGAAATGGATAGAAAACATTGTGAGAAAAGGATAAAATACTGGTTACCAGCATTTTCTCCTTTTCCCACAACATTTTTAAAAGCTTTGTTTCTAAGGGTCGTTAAACCTCGGCATTGCCTGCTAAAGGGTCAAAATTGCTAAAATTATGATTTTTGTCTTCAAAAAGGTAGAAAACATGGGAAAAGGAGAAATTGCTGCTTACCAGCATTTTCACATTTATTCACAAAGTTTTCCAGGTTCCCAAGGTTTAACAGTTTATTTGAACCTTGAGAAGATTCCTTTAAAATCATTGTTGATAAATGCTAGTAACCAGCAATTTGTCCTGTTCCCATATGTTTCCTACCCAAAAATAAGTTTCAGTTTTTGATTTACATTTACTGTATTGTCTGCAAACACAATTCAGTTTGGACAGATCTAAAATTTCGTTACGTGGTAAAGAGATAAAAAAAAAAAAATTGAACAAAACAGGAAGTTGTTAAGTATTATTCTTAGAATGGTAACTCTACCCTTTTCTAATAAAAGAATTTAAGCTGTCCTTCTATTCAATAGTGTTTAACTCTTTACCGAACGATCCTGACTTTTTACAATCCTGAGAAAAAAAGCCTTTGAAAACATTGCGGGAAAAGGAGAAAATGCTGGTAACCAGCATTTTCTTCTTTTTCCACAATGTTTTCTACCTTTCCAGAAAAAAAAAATTAATTTTCGAGTCACTTTTATTTTGTCGTCTACAAATACTTTCAATTTGGACATGTCTAAATTTCGTCGTTTGGTAAAGAGTTAACTGTTTACCACTCCACACAAATGTAGAATCTCCAAACTGATAGTATTTGCAGAAGACAAATCAAATGGTTGTCAGTTGTCAAGGAGGTATAATAATCACAAAGGGCAGGTAGTGCAACAAACATGTTTACCAAGTTTCAAGTCAATTTGACTTGAGACTTCAAAGTTCCGTTCGGGACAAGCAAGAAATACTGTAAAAATGAAGATCAAAGTGGAATTACTCAAAATCTGCGCTAGGCAGAGTTATTGTTCTTGCGCACTGTACTCGGTAATATTGCAACAAACATGCATACCAAGTTTGAAGTCGTTCTGACTTGAGATGACAAATTTATATTCCGGACAAGCACTAAATGCTGTAAAATGACGATCAAAGGCAAATAACTCAAAGACAGCACAAGGTCGAGTTACAATTCTTGTGCACTGCACTTCCACATATTGCAACAAATAAGCATACCATATTTCATGTCATTCCAACTTTAGATGACAAAGTTTTGCTCCAGACAAGCAAGAAATGCTATAAAAATGAAGGTCAAAGGGGAATAACTCAAAATTCGTGCTAGGAAGAGTTGTGGTTCTTGTGCACTGCACTCCGTAATTTTTCAACAATCATGCATACCAAATTTGAAGATGTTCAGGCTTGAGATGACAAAGTTATATTCCAGACAAGCAGAAAATGCCATAAAAATGACAATCAAAGGGAAATAACTCGTAGACACTATGAGGCAGAGTTATGGTTCTTTCACACTGCACTCCGTATTATTGCAACAACTACAAATGCCAAGTTTCAAGTCAATCGGACAGGAGATGACAAAGTTATGCTCAGGACAAAGAACTATTCTACAGAACTTTCTAATTCAAGGGCAAATAACTCCAGTCGTTCTGGTCCGATTAGATCCATAATTGAACTAATCCGAGATCTTATGGTCGTAAGTATTTTGACAAAGTTTTATGCTGATTGGTTAAAAATTGTAGATGCTACAGTGTAAACAAAGTCAAATATAGCAATTTTTCTAATTCAAGGGCAAGTAACTCCAGTTGTTCTGGTCCGATTACACCCATCATCAAACTCATCCGAGATCTTATGGTCATATATATTTTGACCAAGTTTGGTGCTGATTGGTTTATATTTGTAGATGCTAGTGTAAACAAAGTCAAATATAGCAATTTTTCTAATTCAAGGGCATATAAGTCCAGTTGTTCTGATCTGATTACACCCATAATCGAATTCATCCGAGATCTTATGGTCATATATACTTTGACCAAGTTTCGTGCTGATTGGTTAATACTTGTAGATGCTAGAATGTAAACAAAGTCAAATATAGCAATTTTTCTAATTCAAGGGCAAATAACCCCAGTTGTTCTGGTCCGATTAGACCCATAATCGAACTCATCCGAGATCTTATGGTCATATATATTTTGACCAAGTTTGGTGCTGATTGGTTAATATTTGTAGATGTTAGAGTGTAAACAAAGTCAAATATAGCAATTTTTCTAATTCAAGGGCAAATAACTCCAGTTGTTCTAGTCCGATTAGACCCATAATCGAACTCATACAAGATCTTATGGTCATATATATTTTGACCAAGTTTGGTGCTGATTGGTTGATATTTGTAAATGCTAGAGTGTAAACAAAGTCAAATATAGCAATTTTTCTAATTCAAGAGCAAATAACTCTAGTTGTTCTGGTCCAATTACACCCATAATCGAACTCATCCGAGATCTTATGGTCATATATATTTTGACCAAGTTGGTTAATATTTGTAGATGCTAGAGTGTAAACAAAGAAATGTGAACGGACGGACGGACGGACGGACGACGGACGGACGGACGACGGACGCCGACGGACGGTGAGTGATCACAATAGCTCATCCTGAGCACTTCGTGCTCAGGTGAGCTAAAAAAACATTGTGAGAAAAGGAGAAAACGACAGTTATTTGCATTTTTCCACAATGTTTTTAACAGCCTTCTTCCTCGGGGTCATCAGAAACGGGAAAGTTTGGTTAAAACACTCAGTTATGGCCTTTTATAGTCAGAAAAACAATATCCAAACATTACAATTTCAGTGTCGAGTTTTTTTTTTTTTCATATGAATTATACATAAACAGACAATTAAGATATTCAATATGTATGTCTGTGATACTGATCTGCATTGCATTCAAAGGACAGTCTGATCTTGATCTTTTATTGTCTTCAAAAAAGGATCCCTGGTTTAACTCTACCAAATGACAAAATGTTGAAAATCTTTCAAATGATGAAAAAACGCTGTGAGGAAAAAGAGAACATGCTTAACTCATTACCACTCAGAGAGGTAGAGATAATACAGCAATGTACAGAAACCTGATAAGGAAAAATCAATAACCTATACCAGTTACAGGGAATGCCCTTTTATGGCCTTGTTTGAACAGGCAATATTGGATTTTATCAATTTGTACTGAAAATTTTTCACTAGTCCTAAAAAAGTGATAAAAAAGCCCTGAAATAATAATTTGACACATTTTTGGTATATAAAAAGTTTTCAGAGAATTGAATGCTCTTTCTTATGATATAATTATTTTGCAGAAATTAATTATTGTTTGAGAAAAAAATGCGTGTAAAAGTAAGTATTTTTTTTCTTCATGTTCACAAATATTCTTTTCCTGTAACAATTTCCATTTTTCATGCTTTAGATTCAAGTTTTGTAAACAGGAAGATTCAAACCTCACAAAATTGGAATATGCAAAAGAAAAGAAAAAAAAAAAAAACGGTTCAAAATGTGTGACTTGTCTTTGACAGGTACAGAACAACGTGGGAAAAGGAGGATGTGCTTACGATCAGCAATTTCTGTTCTTCCCGCATTTTTTCGAAGGTTTTCTTCAACTTTTATTTTATTTGGCTAAAGATCATCAAAATTTAAATCAAAAATGATATTTTTCAATAATTAACTCATTACCAAACAAAAAAAATTTTGGACTGGACCAAATTCAAAGCATTTGCAGACGACAAAATAAAAGTGACTGAAAATTTGACATTTGTTTTGTGAAGGGTAGAAAACATTGTCAGAAAAGGAGAAAATGCTGGTTACCAGCATTTTCTCCTTTTCCCACAATGTTTTCTAAAGGCTTCTTTCTCAAGGTCGTCAAAAGCAGGGATTGTGTGGTAAAGGGTTAACTCTTGACAAGATGTCAAAATTATAGAATGGTCAAAATTGACTGAGGTTGCAGTCTAATGCAAGTATATTGTAGAGTAGATAACATTTCAAAACATTGTGGGGAAAGAAGACATTGCTTGTAACAGACTTTCTTCTTTCCAGCATTGTTTTCCTAAAGTAATATCTTAGGATCATTTTAGCCCTTGGCGATTGAACAGAAAATGTGATGA
The DNA here is from genome assembly GCA_946811185.2 of Hippopus hippopus. Classification (NCBI taxonomy): domain Eukaryota; kingdom Metazoa; phylum Mollusca; class Bivalvia; order Cardiida; family Cardiidae; genus Hippopus; species Hippopus hippopus. Next base: position 45,786,535 of record OX328098.1, on the reverse strand, counting down.
GAAAACTGTTGTATCTATCAACAGTTTTCTGTTCACCCATCAATGATAATGATTAAATTTGATGTGCAAAAGTAGTCCTTTTTGTTATTTTTTTCAAATCATTATCTTCCCAAGTAATACACAGCCATTAATGCTTAGAATCGAGTAAGAGTGTTAGAAAACATGGTGGAAAAGGAAATCCGCCTGTAGATCTATACTCCTTTTCTTACCATGGCTTTCAATTACTTTAGATCACTGCAAAATTAACTCATTACCAAACGTCAATATTTTGGCTTGTCCAAATGGAAAGCATTTGTTTTGTTAAAAGTAGAAAACATTGTGGGAAAAGGAGAAAATGCTGGTTACCAGGATTTTCTCCTTTTCCCACAATGTTTTCCAAAGGCTTCTTTCTCAGGGTATCAAAACTCGGCAAAAATAACCCCTCTTTTTTGTTGTATTCGACGTAGCGAAGTAAATCGTCGTTTTCCCTTCAGTTTTTTCACGGAGATTTATTCTGATTTAAAATTTATCTTTATTGTTTATGCGAGTGTTTAAGTTGTAACAAAACAGCATGAATATTCTTTATCATTTGGGTAGAAAACATTTCTAGAAGAGTTAAACTCAATCGTCAATGACAACATAAAGATTCGGCATGTTCAGATCTTATCGTTTGCGTTGCAAAATGTTGTCCAAGAAAATGCGATTTTTTCGAAAGTCTAATTCGCCCAAATCTATTTTGAGCTTACATGATATCGCGTCCGATGTTTTCGATCCATATGTTTTCCTGTAAGAAATTATACTCAATCCCATAATAGAACATCATTTATGAAAAGTGATGATTTTTATTGTTTTGAAATGCGTGGTTTGCTTCATCAAATACAAAAGAAAAAAATAATTTTTGGTTGGCTTCCAAAACATCGTAACTACGCCTTGAATAATCAAAGTTACAATGTTCTGGTAGTCCAGCCATTATTTTGAGTTTTTCCCAAAGTGAAATTGAGTAAATATGCAAAATAAGAATATTAAAACACACCATCGGTGGTGTAAGCTCGTCCTGCCATTGAAGATCGGGAGCATCCTCGACCTCGGAGTCAGAAGAATCGGAGTCAGACACAGAAAATCCCGAAAATTCTGATATGTCTGTGTCGAAATCAAACTCGAACACAGAGTTATCAGAATCAGAGTCAGACATTTTTTAATTTAGCTGTCGCAATTAGATAGAAGTAGATGCTTCGCAGCGAGTGTTCTCAAACGAACTGAAAGAAAACTTAAATTACGGGATTAGGATTAAGTTGCTATTTTCTTTGATTGGTCAATTAATTTTTGTCAATTAAACAATTTCATTTTAATTGGACTATAAACTGACCAATCGCGTGCGTTATGGCACGTGTTTTTTGCAACACCAAACTGTCGGCCGATATGCCTATATATCATATCTATAATTACGTAATCACACCAGGGAGCCTGGTCATTTGAATTTCGAAAACAAAGGGATCGAACGCTTCTGATAATCATCAAACATACAGGGCAATAAAATCTTATCAAAACAACGACATACTGATTGTACTACGTTCATGCATAATCCCTTTACTTTTGTATCAGAAAGAAGAAATAACTGAACTTTAATTTTCCAAGAACGAACAATTGAATGTCTGCTTTATGTTTCGAAAATTTTTACGATATTATAAAACCATTCTTAAATCTAACCAAACGCTATTAAGTGCAATTTTAATGCCCCGAAAAAGAAAGGTTAAAGAATGTAAGAAGAAAATAAAATGTTAATTATAGGCATCTTCTCCGTCCTACACAATGTTTCTTTTCTTATCGCTAATATTGATTTTGAAAATATTATTTGCGAAGAAATAATTCACTCATTATACATGTATATGAGTCATGCTCTTTGAAAAGGGGGCTTAACGCATCTGTGAAATTTATCGACCCAGGTCAGCCTGTGGGGCATGCAGGGGCTGATCAGAGCCAAAACGTTCTCTATCGGTCAATTTTCAGTATATCCAAGGACCAGTTTACCTCATATATAGCTGGGTTATCAAAAAAAGTGGTTGTTACGGATACATAACTATGTAATAGATTGCTTGGTGCCATGGTTTACGGAGATGAATTTAGCCCCCTTTTCACAGGGCATGCTGTACATTGTAAATGAATATATCATATTCAATCTAAAACAAGAAATCTTTCACTCCTCTCAAAATATTTATATTCCCGGGGTCTACCTTGGTTTTGTTATATAAGTTTCTATACGTTAATTTTCCTTCTCGTAACTTCTTGTAATACGACTAATATTTCGTGTTGGCCGAATTCAAAGAAGTTTCAGAAAACTAAAAGATTCTATAATGACGACGAAATTGTATCCAAATAGGGTTGGAAACATTGTGGGAAATGTAGAAAAATCATAGGTAGATCTGCTCTCTTGTTTCTCTCTTTGCTTTTCTCGACTTTCTTAATGTCGCGAGGGCCGCGGCATTGACTGGTATTAAATCTAAATACAAAAAACACAAAGTGGACGAGCGTTTGCCTGTAAATAGCTTATCAAAGTCACTTTTTTAATATATTTTTTATATTCCGAAATTAATATAGTCTTTCAACATAGGGACCGTAGATCATCTTTTATGACTTTCCGTGAATAAGACAGACCAAATTGAAAACACAAGCGGACAACAAATGTTGCCCAGTTAATGGAATTTAATTGGATAAGGGAGGATAGAAAACAATAACGGAAAAGGACGTAAATTTTTACTTTTACTCAGTGGCCAACGATGCAATCACGGCGAAGATCGGTTTCTTTCTCTTTCTTAGGCTTCGTCAGACCTTTTTTTCCCAACATCTTTTTCTTTGTATGAAGGGTGTGCATCGTATATTACCATGCGCTATGGCACGTGTTCTTTGCAGCACCGTTTGTTGGCCGATATGACTTTAATTGTAATCTGTAATTACGTAATCACACCAGGGAGCCTGGATTTAAATTTGGGAAAAAAGGGGAATGCAAGCTTCTGAAAATCCGCAAACAATACAGGCAATAAAATCTTATCGAAACAACGACATACTGATTTGACTGCGTTCATGCAGAAGCCCTTTATTTTTGTATCAAAAACAAGAAAATTACGAAGCGTCCAACAATACAATCACGGCAAAGTTCGCTTGCTTTCTGTTTCCTTGGCCTTGAATTGCTTACAAACCAATTGCTACAAAATTTTAGAATGATCCAAATTGAAAGACCTTATTGATGATATTTTACAGTGACCGTTAATTGAAAAATAGGTATCTCAAGGGGTAGAATATATGGAAAAACGAGAAATTGCTTGTAACAAGCAGTTAAGTTAGCTCTTTCTCACGATGTTTTCATTTTCGTCGCAAAAACAAGTGATTGTTTGGGAAAGGGTAAAATTAGTTCCGATTTAAAAAAGGTCATGAGAGCAAGACATGTTCTAAGCGAAATACGCAGTCTGATCACGGTCGATTAATTTCTCTCAGTTGGCTAAAAGACTTCGGTTATGTAGTAGTCTAAGTACTTTGATTCGTGTTTTTGCTGCCATAATGGCTGGTGACACAATTTTATTTGACTGCATTCTGCTAGCATATCGAGTCGCAGTTGGATTAAATTACCAACAGTTAATGAGGAATATTACTTGTGAAAAACAAAAGAAGGATTTTATTTGAAAGCAATGCTGATTTTTGAAAAAAATCTCGTGGATTCAGATGAAAATCTTAGCCAAGCGTCCACGGTAAGCGTGCGTTTACAATTTTAACCCCTGCTCACTTCTTTCGTAAATTACTTTTTTTTTTCAAGAACAAAGTGTATCTTTTTTTCAATTCCTTTAAAAGATAATAAATTATACTTATTGTTCATGCATTCGATGAAATTCTGGCCTTTAAAACAACCGAGTATTTTGCTATTGAACGTCGGAGGCGTCAAAAAGCGTTATCGATCAGATACGATAGGGGCGTCGAAAAGCGTGATTGTTCAGATAAGGTAGGGGCGTCAAAAGGCGGTCTTGTTCAAATGAGATAGGGGCGTCAAAAGGCGTTATTGAACAGTAATGGGTTAATACATTTATGCTGTTTTTCCCACTACATTTTTAAAGCCCGTCAAGATTGTGTGGCCAACGGTTAATAGACTGATTCCAGTCTTAAGAATGTCATCAAAAAGAAACATGTTAGTGAGCGTGTAAAATGGTAGAGCCGTAGCTTTAGGGAGAGGAAGAGGGGCTATGAAAACAATTTAACCCTTAACATGCTAAATAAGTGAAATGAAACTTTCTAGCTAACAGTAAAAGCCCAGTTCTTTACTATTTCAAAGGTATATTTTTTGGGGGGGAAAAATATCTTCTTGTCGGACATTAACGATACAAAATCAGACAGCATGTAGTATACAGTCTGATCTTGATCTACAATGTCCGGAAAAGGTCATAAATTCGCACTTAGTAGCCCAAGGTTTAATACATCCTAAGCTGAAAGATGCGTAATCAAATCTATGCTGATCAGTATTGTGAATGGACAGTCTGGTTTCTAAGGTTGCAAGCGTAGGATAACCAGACCATTCTGAAAATGTATACGTAATGGCTTCTCCACTAGGGTCATAACCCTTAAACAACTCTACATGCTTTGTCCCACACTGCTTCACACGCTTCACCTCGCTAACATTAAACTACCAACGGCAGATTACCTTTTTAAATGGCTGTTACCAGTAGCATGTAGATCAGTTTGCTCTAAGGCAAAACAATCTAGATTTTCAAATTCTTTTAAAGCAGTGTTTCCTTACAAATTCCGTTTCACTGCAAGTTTATCCTTGCTTTAGGCCAAATGACCTATCATCTTTTCAACACATAATCCGATACTCCTGGATTGGCTCTTGTTTCATTCATAAGTTGTTGCTTTATCACTGACACCATTCCTTGTCGCTTATCAGGGTTAAAAGTTCAACGTAATAAGGTCACAACAGCTAGTATTAGTGTTATTAGACTGTAGGTAAAAGCTGTCACGAGTTGCAGTTAGATCAGTTTGCCCTCAGCAGACAGATTTCCGAAATTTGTGGTCTCTCTAATCGTCCGGCTCACGCCGACCGATTAAAAACCCACAGAAACGCAAATTTCAACCAAAATGGTTCAGCCCGTTCAAGTTTCAGGCAATCGGTTAAAAAATTGGTTAGAATGAAGAGAAAATTAGACTTAGAATCTGTAGTTTGAGTGAATGGCAGGGGAGTCAAATACTTTTGCTCCAGGATGTCAGAATTTTCGAACACCTACCATTTTTGAGAGACATATTTCACCATTTTATTATGGGTTAAATTAATGACAAGGTTGTGTCAATATTACAATTATAATTTCTGCAGTGTTGCAGTTTTATTAGCATAGTATTCATGAATATATGAATAAGAATACACTTGTATAAAAGGGTTAACATTCCAGTATGATTTATTATATATCTTTAATATGATTTTTTTATATGTGGCCCCTAGTTTTCCCAAATGACCCCCTATCTCAATGTCTGTGGGCCTGATGGGCCCCCTTACAAGCAAGGCTTGACTGAACACTGAATAATTGGACTTGAGCAAGTTAAGGTATGGCGGACTTTAGTACAATTCCAAAATCTTTCTGAATTAGTCTTTCGTATTCCAGTAACTATTCCTAGAATCCTGGGTTGGCGTTACCGATCATCAAAATCGCCACTGGCGATTAAATTTTACTGCTGGCAACCATAAACATAAAAATTGATGATATTGACGATTATAAAAAACGTGATCAGATAAAATTGCCGACTGTGAAATTCTTATCAGTTTTGTATATCGAACACGTCCTATACTATGAAATCAGCCTACGCCAACTTGATTATCATATATACCAGGTATCCTAAGCTGATAACTCTTATATCTCCCTTAACTACCCGATAGACGAAGATCCGATAACAGTCGCCCTCGGCCAGTTACCAGGTAGTCTTGTTTTATAAATAGAATACATGAGCAATCGCAACTTTTCGGACGCAGTGGTGCTGAACGAATTACATGTAAGCGAGTTTTTACCTTCGTTTATCAATTAATTTGACAGCATCAATTGCGATCTTTTTCTGAAATACTTGAATGATCTTTTAAGCTTTGTGTGGCCTTATTAGATTGTTTTCTAGTGAAATTGTTCTTTTTGTTATAAGCTAATGAATGCTAGATCCATATTTCGCCAAATGAGAAACAGATCTATTGTTGCCTGATAATTTTTGGAGATCGGCAGCTTCAAGTCAGGCTGTGTGAAAGGATATTTCTTAAATCATTTGAAAGACAAAACAGCTATACTGACGTCCATAAGAAACGCCTCATCTCCCTCTGTCGCGTTATATTTCATGAATTTAATATCAAATGCTTGGTTTTTGTAATTTAGAAATGGTCTTTGTCAATATTTCTACACATATTACATGACACAAGCGTTTAGCTAAACATTACACAAATTTAACTGCCATTTCAACAAACTCACCCCCTAAAATTCATCAATACCGTGTATTTCCTCCTTGACTTGCTATCAGTGCCTGCAGTCGCCGTCCCATGGACCCACACAGATTACGCAGGAGATAGCGTGGAATGCGAGCCCACTCTTCACAAAGAGCATTTGTCAATTCTTGGACGTTTTGCAGCTGTGGGTTACGTCGACGTAAACGACGTCCAAGGAAGTCCCACATATTTTCGATCAGACTACAATCGGGAGAGTTAGCAGGCCATGGCAGCACGGCAATATTATTGGCCATGAGAGAGTTTCTGGTAAATCTGGCCGTGTGGGGGCGCGCATTGTCATGTTGAAATGTAAGGCCACAGCGTTGCTGAAACATGGGAACGACCACAGGACGAAGAACTTGGTTTACATACCGTCTGGCATTTAAATTACCATTAATAACCACTAGGTCAGTTCTAAATGTGTAGTTTATTGCTGCCAAAACTATTACACCACCACCACCAAAATGGTTGTGCTCCAGAACATAACTTTGGGTGTATCGTTCATTACATCGACAGTAAACGCGGACTCGTCCATCGGCACAGGAGAGGTAAAACGGGATTCATCACTGAAGACCACATCACGCCAACGTCTTCCACTGCCGACGTTCCCGACGGTGGTGGTCAGTTAGCACAACACCGCAGTACGGTCTCCTGCACAATATTCCACGCTCCCGAAGACGTCGCCTTACTGAATTCCGACTTATATGTCTTCCGCGATTCCCTATAACCATCGACGTTGTGAATTGCGCTGTGACAAAACAGTTTCACAAGTGACGTTGACGGATGAAATTGTCTTGTCGTACAGACATCACATGCGGAGCACCAGGTCGGGGTCTATCAGACAAGCTCCCTGTTTCGTTTACCCGTCGAACAAGACGCACTATTATTGATCTTGCAGCGTTAAAGCGTCTTGCAAAGTGACTGAGAAAGACCGCTTTCAAACATGCCCAAAATGCATGCTCTTTCTTCATCATTTAGTCTTAACATTTTCGAAATTGATGTTTTCAAAATATTGCTTGGACTACTTAATTGTAAATCAATTACTGTTTACACATGTGCAATTTTGACCGACATAACCATGTGGGGAAAACACATGGGGCGTAGGGCAAAACGGTGCCATGAGCCATGGTTGAAGCAAACATAATAGACTGGCACGAAATTTCATGCTTCAGTAGATTGGAGAAGTGAAAATTCTATGGTAGGCAAAAAGTGACATATATATTCTAGGTACGTACAAAGCTAGCGCACGTTTTAGATGAGGCATTTTTTATGGACATCAGTATATTTTGCGATGAATTTAATCAATATTGGATCATACATATCTCTTGCAATGCATGAAACTGATGACTGGTTTGAAGAAATTAAGGTACTTCATCAACTAAAAAGTTGATGGTATCAACAGAGTTTATAGCAAAAGAAACCATAAAATACACAAATATCTTGCACAACGTAAAATTGGCTAAACCAGATAAGATAGTCCAATCATATACAGAGGTTTACAAAAGAAGTCAATTTAAAGTGTCGGAATTACCCGAACTTGCTCTAGATCTACCAGGGTGACACCTCTTCAAAATTCCAGACCTATGACTCACCATACAGTTAGGATTCAGAAAGCCAAATAAAAATATTGAAAGCTTCCAAAATGTAGTGAAAAATGACCAAAATAATCGCAAAATCAAGACTGCATACAACTAATGTGTTGCAACATAGCAATATTCTTGCTAGTCGTCTGATCAGGATCTTGATTCGAACACTTGCATCTCATTCTGAACTCAAGTTGCAACGGCACCCTTGCGGTCAGTAGTAGGTTTCTTCTAAATAAAATTGGCACAGCCAGTAAATAAATACATTAGCATTAGATTTAGTTTGTTTTGAAAAGCAAAAGGTTTTAATTTAGGATCCGAAATTTACATTCCACCCCATGGCGGAGTGGGTGGGTGTGGCACATTGTCGGAGGAAATTTTACAGTAGCACCGTTTTGCAATTGTATGTGCGACCTTCCATGTTCATGCAACAGATAGAACTAAATAACAACCGCACGTAAGACTACTGAATGAATATATACGTACCACAAGAATTTCAAAAGAGAAGGCACAGCTTCACTAAGCAATCGGCGAAAGATTGTGGTCTGACCTTACGGGTGAAAATTTCAATATGGCGGCTATTCTGACCAATTACTGACGTATACAGAAAATTTGAAGCATATTCTTTGCTGATTATGATAATCTTCCGAAAACCTATAACTCAAAATTAGCAAAATAAACGTTATAATTTTCATCTGTTTAATCTGAACTGATACAAAATCGACCATGAAATTGATATCTTATGATTTTCTCCTATGTCAACGGGAGGTAAATGTTGCTGTATGGACAATCCAACAGCACTTATCTTGGGAATTCCACGATATGACGTCAGAAGCGTCACCTTCGTCAATACACAAAACCTGCAATACACAAAACGTCTAGAAGGTTTACTGTCAACGACTGAATGGCAAATACCAACGAAATGCAAGAATAATTTCCTCTGAAGTCAGGTTAGTATTGCTTTGTTCATTTTGTACGACATAAAATTAATGTGACTTAAAATATGTAATTTATTCTTGGAAGGGTAGTGCTCAACCCAATTGGGAAAAGGAGAAAATTTATGCTACTTTTCTTTCAAGGTTTTCCAAAGCTTTCTATCTCAGGGTCGTTTAAAGTAGGAGTTGTGAGATGAAGGGTTAATAAACACGATATAAGGTTTGATACATGAATACATTATCTACAGTGTGGAAAACGATGGCATTTTCAAAATACAAAGTGATCTAGAGCAGATTAAACTTTATCCTGACAGCCTACTAATCTTTTTCTCGCTGGAGATGTAAATGCTAGAACGAAAAACTTTCTAGATTTTGTTCCAGGCGATAATTTAGATTATGTATTTGGTATGGTAGACTATGAAAGCAGTTCTTTTAAATAATACAGACATTACACCTGTAACAATAATTCCTCCTTTTATCACAATGTTTTTTTTAAAAGCTGCTACAAAGCAAATTAATGTCGTCTGCAGGTTGTTTTACTGCTAGTGCAAAGCCTTCCTTTTAATTAGGTAGCAAGAAAAACTTATCCAGCTAAATAATTGAAGTGAAACTTTTGATCCCATAGTAAAAAACAAATTTTGCTATTTCAAAGGTATTTTTTTGTGGGGAAAATATATCCTTTTTCAGACAGTGTAGATTAAAAATCAGACTGCACCGCCCACAAAAGGTCAGCGAGTCACACTTAGCAGCCTAAGGGTTAACAGATAAAAGACACTTACGCTGTTACAGTCTATGCTGTTACAGTCCTTACTCTTACCATATTTTAATCCTAAAAGAATATGCAAACGAGGTCATTCTGTATGAAGTGTTTGGTTTCTTTTGATGCATATACTTGCCTTGGTTTGAATAATAATGTTGAAACATAGAATGTGATGTTTGCAGTAAAAGCTTAGCTAGCTGAAGTCACTACATACATAGCCAGTAAACATAACTATGTACCAAAGGACATTTCTTAATTGTCCACATTGAAAGGAGTTGCAGAAAATGTTGGTCAAATGATGAATTTGTCTTGTATAGGGTAGAAAACATTGTCGGTAAAGGAGAATATGCTGGTTACAATACCGGAGGTATTATCCAAGGCGCAATATGCAGAGATGGGTGGAGGCTTTCCCAGGAGAGTCTTGATGGCCTCCCACAAAAAAAAAAGAATTATACAAGCTATTTGGTGGCCTCTGGTGATGTCTCTTTCTCAGGGTCATTAAACTTCAGATTGTATTGGTAAAGGGATAACCCATCGTCGAATCATGCAATGTTTGTTTTACCATCTCCTTTAGGCAAACCTCCATAAAACATGTATAAATAATACCACAATACATGACAGACATGGAGGTTGACAAGCCAAATAAAACAGAAGAAGAAGCTCGAAACGGCCATGATAGAACAGAATATAAACATCAAAAAGATATCTCCACTTTCATATTTATGGATTTGGAAACAACTTCATTATTGGGAGGTAGGCAAAAACCACGTATAGCAGAGTTGTGTCTTGTGGCTGTTCACCGGGCTGATCTAAAAGATGTAGTTGTGAAGAAGAAACCCACGATTCCCCGTTTAACAAATAAATTGACCATATGCCTTGATCCAGGCAAACCTATGTCTTTTGGTTCCAGTGAAATAACAGGTAATATAACTGATATTTATCTTTTCAATGGTTCTTAATCCTTTACCAAACAATCATGATTTTTTAATGACCCATAGAAATAAAGCTTATGAAAACATTGTGGGAAAAGGAGAAAAAGCTGGTGACTAGCATTTTCTCCCTTTCCCACAACGTTTTCTACCCTGTTAAAGACAAATCCCATCATTTCTGTAGCACTGAAATTTTCATATACAAATGCTTTCAAAATAGACCAGTCTAAATTTTATTGTTTACGTAGTAAACTAAAGAGTAAACCCATTACCACACAGTCCCGAGTTTTAACAACTCTGGAAAATTAGACTTTCGAAAACATTGTGGGAAAAGGAGAAAATGCTGATTACCAGCATTTTCTCCTTTTCCCACAATGTTTTCAAACCTTTTGGAAACAAATCTAATCATTTCAGTCTTATTTGATTTCAGTTTGGATCAGTCTGAAATTTGTTGTGGTGTAAAGAGTTAACTTATTTTCTCCTTTTTGTCCAGCAGCCATGCATATAGCTGCCTTTGTGCAAGTATGTGGCTGAATCTGTATGATTCTGCCAAGTAAAAGGTTTATTTGGTGCCTTGTCCACCTTGATTCTATACCAAACAATAAAATTTCAGACTTGTCCAAATTGAAAGCATTTGCAGACGACAATTGAAATATGGCTAAATTGATGAATTCTGTCTTTGGTAGGGTAGAAAACATTGTGGGAAAAGAAGAAAATGCTGGTTACCAGCATTTTCTCCTTTTTCCACAATATTTTCAAAAGGCTTACTCCTTAGGGTCGTTAAAACTCAGGATTATGTGGTAAAGGGTTAAGTCTTTACCAAACGACAAACTTTCTTAGACTTATCCAAATTTGAAGCACTTACTGACGGCAAATTAAATGTCACCCAAATGGTTTGATTTTCACTTGATGGGTAGAAAGCACGGCTGGTAAAGGAGACAGGTTTCCAGCATTTTCTCCTTGTTCCACATTGTTTGGCAAAGCCTTCTTCCTCAGGGTCATTAAAAGTGATTCAAATGTTGATTTTATTGTCTGCAATGCTTTAAGTTTGGAGAAGTTTCTTAATTCTATTCCATACAACCCATGTTTTAACAACCTTGAGGGATAGAACTTTAAAAATCATTGTGAATAAAAGAGAAAGTTGCTGGTGACAAGCATTTTCTCCTTTCCCTCAGTGTTTTCCAACCTTTCAAAGACAAATCAATTAAATTGTCATTTTACAAATGCTTTCAATATGGACAAGTTTCTTAACATTTTATCACACAATCCTTTGTTTTAACAAACTTTAGGGAGAAGACTTTTGAAAATAATGTGAGAAAAAAGAGATATTGCTAATAACAGTTTATTCTACCCTATCAACGACAAATCTGGTAATCTTTTGAGCCAAAATTAATTTGTCATATGCAAAATGTGCTTTTAATTTTGACAACTCAAAAATTTTGTCATTGGATGAAGAGTTAAGCTTTAAAGCATCTTTTACAACTGTAGTTCCTTTTGAGGCCAGCATAGATCAATTTCAGACTGCAAAAAATGTTCAGTCTGATCTTGAATAACACTGTCCATTCTGCTGAAGCACTATGGACAGAACAAACATTGCAGTTATTTGGTCGTTATTTTTAGGCTTAAAATGTCTGGTTAGTTAAAAAATTTTCGGTTGGTTCTGAGTTAAGCCACTATTTTGAATCTTTCTCTTTTTTTTTTCTTTTTCCGTATAGGGTTATTTAATGACAGTCTAGAGAATCAAAAACAGCTAAGTGGAATGACAGTGGGGCTTATCAAACATTTCATAGATCATCTGACTAAACCAATATGTCTGCTGGCTCACAATGGACATGGATTTGATTTCCCTGTTCTTAAGGCAGAGCTCAATAGAATTGGAGAAAATTTATGTGAGGATATTTTATGTGCAGATACTTTAGAAGGTTTCAGATCATTGGATGGCTTACCAGCAAGGAATGAACCATTTGGCAATCAGAATCACCGTTCCATTTATCAAGGCTACACACCATCTACACAAATTATTTGGAACAAAGCACCTGGAGTGAAAAGGAAGTCTACAGATGATGAAAATTGTAAAACTAATCCTAAACTTAGAAAGCACAATATAGACCAGTCTGATGTAAACATAACAAGCAAAGATAAAGCCCATGAAGCTGATAAAGTGAGAAAGAAACTCTTTGTTGATGAGATTACTTCTGAAGGAAAGACTACAAAACAAAACTTACGTGATGAAGCAAAATCAGGTGAACATTCAAAAGAGGATACATCTGACTTTGACGAATTTTCATCTAGCCTAGAAGACAATGACTTTATTTTGGCTCTGGAAAATGTAGAAAATCAACTCAGAAATACAGATTCTTCTACAACTAGTGCAGAATCAAGCCAAAAATCTAGTGATGATAGCAGTATTGACTCTCAAAGGTCAAACTTGAGCCAGGAAAGCATATCAAAGCCAAATGGAGTAGATGTAGAATCTTGTACAGGCTATTTAATTAGAGAAAATCAAGACACATTCAAAGATCCTAAGTCAGATGAAAAGGTGGTTGAGCAGGAGAATGAAGACAAAAGAACAACTTTAACAGCATGTGAGCAGAATGTGTCAGTGTCTTCATCATTGTCATCAACAGCTTTATCCTTATCCATAACAACATCATGCCATACAATCACATCAATAACATCATTACCTTTTCAAGTGTCACCAACAAGACCAGAGTCTGCTTCAGGCACGCCTACAAACTCATCATTGTCTACATCTACCACCATGATGACACAGGGTGTTGTATCTTCAACAGGGCAGACTCAGCCAGTACACAGGCAGTCATACAAGTTGGAACAGGTATATGTACGAAAATTTGGCTCATTACCAGAAAATATACATTCAGCAGAAAATGACTGTTCAATTTTGTTAAAGATTGCTGGTCAGACACCTGATCTTCTGAAATGGGTGGATCAAAATGCTGTCAAGTTTTCTTCTGTAAAAGCTGCATACTGATAGGTCAAACTTAACCACCATTTCAAAATATAGATATCGGTAAATTTTATCATTTGGTAATTTGAGTGTTTCGGTAAAATGTAGTACTGTACTGTACTGATACATATCTGCTATATGACAAACTGTGTGCAACACGATTGCAGTAATTTCTGATGATTTTTTTTTTAAATTTCAAGTTTAAAGATAGATTTTCCAGGAGATATAGCATGTTAAAAATGTGACTTTCAAGAACCTTTTATAAAGTTTATGAGATAGTTTTCGTAGGTTGGGTCATCAGTTTTGTATGTTTTTTTTTATAAAAAATTCACAATACTGCTGTAATTGTATTATAAAAAAAGGTGCACTTATCTTTGAAAAAAAAAACAATAGTATTTTCTTTTATTATTCTTCAATATGATCTCTGGCAGTTTTAAGGAGTTACAAACTGTGCAATACATACAATTTTAACCCTTTCCAAACAACAAATTTTAGACTCAAAAATGTTGTATGCATCTACTGAGGATAATTTTGAAATTGATAGAAATGAGCCTAAGATCAGAGTCTAGAAAAACAATTTAGAAAAGGAGAAATTGCTTACAAGCAATTTCTCCTGTTACTGAAATGTTTTCAAAAGGCATTCTATGTAGACACATAAAACTTGAGATTGTTTGAAAAAGGTTTAAAACAGCTGTGAATTATTTTAACCTTGTGTAAATTTTTAAATCTTTGATCATGCTTTTAAAACTCTTCTATATACATGTATTTAATTTTCATTTCACCTTCTTGACTCTTTATCTATACGTAAATATATTTTTATTATCATTACTTTATTTTGGTCAAAGCCTTTCAAAAAATGTATTGATATATTTTTATGAATCTTTGCATGTTGACAACTTGTTATAGTATACTTTTAGAATAATATGTTGCAAATTGTTCTACATATGTCACAATGTTTGCAAGACTTCTGCTGTCAAATTGCCCTGCATTTTTTCTTTCCTTACAATGTGTTCATAAGGCATCTTCTTAAGGGTCGTAAAACTACAGGAAGACTGTAGGAAGGTTTGGTTTAACTCTTTACCAAACACCAAAATTTTGGACAGATCCAAATTAAAAGCATTTTGCACAGGTCCAAATTAAAAGCATTTTGCAGACAAAATATGAAAGGTTGCCCAAATGAAGAAATTTGTCCTTGATAGGTTAGAAAATATTGTGGAAAAAGGAGAAAATGCTGGTTACCAGCATTTTCTTCTTTTCCCACAATGTTTTCAAAAGCTGTCTGTCTCAGGGTCGTTGAAAGTGGGATTGTGTGGTAACGGGTTAAAGGGAGCTATTCAGATTTTCAAATTCTCACCAAACTTAGAAGAATAAAATACTGCTGGATAAAGTAAGAGGATAGATGGCAGATCATCAGTAAAGAAGAAAAACAAAAGCAAAGAAAAAAATTTTCAATTGTATCTCCTTAATTGACCAGTAGACAAGCGAGTCGACGCTCTGCCCCTATCGCGTGACCCCGCCCCTTAGACATTATTTGGTAAGCAACATAGTAGACACACTATATGGCTTGCAACACGCGAAAAGGGCATTCGGACATTTGCGTAAAGTGTGGTCTCGGATCAGCCCGCGCAGTCCTCACAGGCTAATCCGAAATGTAACTTTACGACTTCATTAGATTTTGTGCTACAGTAGACTTGCGCAAAACAGAAAATTACATGAAAACGGAAAGTGTCGTTTCGGATTAGCCTGCGCAGGCTGATCTGAGATGACACTTTACGCAAACGTCTGAATGCCCCTTTTCGCGTGTTACAAGCCATATATATGTACATCACCATATACATTTTCTGCTTTATAAAACCACAAAAAATCGGTTTAAAAAAGGTAAAATCAAATACAAATATTTTACAAATGTATTATATTACCATTTGAAAACAAGAAGTGGTTTTAGATTAATAGAAGTAACGAGTATCAGAAATTAAACCCATAGAGCACGAAGCACATTTTTAGGTGCTATTGCAGACATCGTGAATAACGTTTAGACTATTAATTGTAGATTTAATGATAAAATGGCCTTAAAATACCAGTTCTAGGGTTTTACCCCGTCTGAAAATGTTTTTTGTTTCATTTAATTAGCCCTCTGGGGGTTAATACATGTTATGTACATTTCCCTTTTTCATATGAAAGCTATGTTAACTTCAAATACCTTTTTAGGTCCAAATATTACCTACTGATTTACTGATTGTTTCTACCCGAATGATTTATTTGTTTTGCTGTTTCTGTTTAAATGTTCTTCATGATCAGTGGTCTACTTTACTCTTGCCCTTCGATTTTTATAATACCTGCACACATAGGGTGCAAAGTGTGAGGTATAAGAATGCAAGTACAATGCATGATCAAGTAACTAAATAACTGGACAAATATGTGTTAATTGTCAAAAGGGTTAATCACAGTCCATATTTCATGCGGAGAAATACTTAATGACATTCTTTGAATTTTAATATAAAGGTGTGAAATATGGGTCAATTTGTTATCATGTTCAATAAATAAACGTGTCAAATTCAAACCCAAGTACGTGCTACATCTGTGGTTTTGATAATTTCTAGTTGATTTGATATTGACTTCTTTTAGTGGTATGAACCAGATCCTTTTACTTCATCATTTTAAACCACCGATACACAGGTTGAGACCAGCCAATGTGGCGTAAATAAGATGTGTGACATGTACGACGTGGGAAATGGCGAGAAACCAACACAGCGAATGACATTATTTATACCAGGGAAAAAGCATAATTTGTATGCAATGACATTCACAGAAGTATAGCATGAATTTGAATTTATTTTAATAAATACAATCAAAAGCTCAAAAGCTCAAAATTTGATTCAATATAAATCTTTGTGATCTGTTGAATCTATGAAATACTTATAATCTCCAGTCTTAATTTTCTCTAATTTTCACTTTAATTTTACTCTTCTTCCAATTTTTAAAGTGTGTGTAGTAGTTAATATACAATGTCACTGTTGCAGAAACCTCATCATTGTCATCATTAGATGTATTTTATCTCTCAAAAAAGAAAAGATCGCCAATATATTCTATAGGGAAAGTTAAAGAATTGCGGTTTGTTTGTCTAAGAAAATGCCCGGATGTAGGCATAGAAACAGGTGCGCGCGGATTATCGATTTTGATTGGATAATACATAATTTATCAGCTATCAATTTATAGCAGTAGGCGGAGTTATCTACTGGTCAATTGGCTACATACTCTCTTTAGGTATTTTTACAATTTGTGCAAGAGTCTAGCACAGACTTGTGGTAATATCACTTGATCAATTACAGACTTCAATTACAAGAATTTGTATTCAATTCAGTATACTGATGTCATATCTGATCTTATATTGTTCAGTAAAGCTTAGAAGAGAAAGACCAACTGTTCAATATGTCAAGAAGACTTTGGTACAAAGATTTTGCTTAAATTCTAAGGGCCAATGGACAAGACATTATATTATAATTTCTTATTTTTGTTAATTACATGTACTTCATGTATACTTTTATATTCTTTCATGAAATTGAATTTAATTAAGTCACTATTTTCCTGTAATACATTGTTTTTGCATTCATAAATGACATGTAATTCAATCATACAAATTAATTTTTTTGCAGTACATTGTTTTAATACTTATGTATGAAGTGAAGTGTAACACTTTACCAGACAACAAAGTTTTAGGTTTGCTTATATTGAAAGCATGTTGAAAGCAGACGACATGAAATGAGACAGAAATGATCGGATTTGCCTATGAATGGGTAGAAAACATGATGGTAAAAGGAGAGTGCTGGTATCAGGCATTTTTTCCTTTTCCCACAATGTTTTCAAAAGCCTTCTTGATCAGGTTACCATAGCTAAAACTCGGAATATGTGGTAAAGAGTTAGTCATAAGCCTTCTTGATCAACTAAAACTTTGGATATGAGGTAAAGAGTTACTAAAATTGGCATTACTTGTTATAAATGTATGATTAAATGAAAATAGAATAAAGGTGCTAGTGCATGAATGGCGTGTCATTCTTGTATCTATTTATACCACTCATAAACTCCAACAGCAAAGTGTCACTGTTAAACCAGCAAGGCTGAGCTCTGGTAGCACAGTACCTGTTGTTAGTGTACAGGACTTGAGAACAGGGAATCGTTGGTTCAAATCCCCAGCTCAGCCAATTTCTTTCCAAGGATTGATGATAGTAATTGCAACAGGATTCACTCCTCTCTCACGGCTGATCATTGTTTCAACGATGGCTAGATGGGAGAGCAGCCAGTGGCTTGCAAGAATACTGTGGGGTTGGGTTCTGCTGGTGACACAGTTGGACACCTTGTCCTATATTGGTATTTTTTTTAACTCTTTATCAAATAACAAAAATGTAGACCTGTCCAAACTCAAGGCATTTGCAGACGACGATGCATATGGGACTCATATGATAGAACTTGTCTTTGATTGGGTAGAAAACATGGTGGAAAAACGAGAAAATGCAGGTTGCCAGCATTTTATCCTTTTTCCACAATGTTTCAAAAAGG
Organism: Hippopus hippopus; assembly: GCA_946811185.2. Lineage (NCBI taxonomy): Eukaryota > Metazoa > Mollusca > Bivalvia > Cardiida > Cardiidae > Hippopus > Hippopus hippopus. The sequence continues at coordinate 45,768,337 of OX328098.1, read as the reverse complement.
CCTCTTCCCCAGGGTCGTTAACATTCAGGATTGTGTGGTAAAGTGTTAAAATAAGTACAGTGCCTGTGGTAGGTAATACTGTTAAAATGGAACTTCTAAGCTCCCTCCTCCTCTACCAAATCTTACTTTTCAAACACAATGCAGGAAAAGGAGCAGTTGCACTATTTCCCACAATGTCTTTGTATTATTCCATAGACAAGCATTTTGCTTCCCTCAATTTTTTCTCTCCTGTGTTATTTGAACTAGTTTCAATGCCTATACAGTAACCTTTTCCCAGTACCAGATTAGAAAATTTAAGTATTGTTCATATTGGAAGCATTTGCAGACAAGAGTTCAAAAATGGCTAAAATAATGGGATATACATGTATCTTTTAACTAGCTAAAAATGTTTTAGATTTGTCCTTATTCAAAGCATAAATGACTGATTGATTGAATGGTACTTTCAACATTTTTTCAGTCATATCACTGCAACAGCTCACATAATCATATATTTCCTGGATTCCACCAGTACAGGGCTTTGGCTATGAAGTATCTGCCCAAAGGACACTCCCACGAAAAACCCAGTGGATCCAGTAAGGCTCAAACCCAGGGCCTATAGGTCAGTCATGCACTTTACCACAGAACCACGCAGGATCCCACACAAAGCATACACAGACAACAATATTAATGTTGCTTAAAAAGATGGAAACTGTTCTTGAAAATGGAGAATGCATTGGAGAAAAAGATAAAATGCTTGTTTTCAACATTTGCCATTTTTCCAAAAATGTTTTCAAAAGGCCTCTATCTTGGTATTGTTAAAACTCAGGATTGTGTGGTATAGAGTTAAAGGGTAGAAAGCACCCTTGGAAATGCACATTGGCATTTCCTACTTTTCCCTCAGTTTTCAATGCCCTTTCCAGAGTGAACAAATCACAAGGATTTACCATACAAATTTGACTTTGAATGGATCAGGCCTGGGTTGCCTGGATCACAACCCTACTTGCTTTTACCATCAGGCCACAGAGGATTTCTCAAATACCAAACACTGCAAAAGGACAGGAATATATAAATAACACAAACATGTCTACTTTTCAGGATACTTAATATCATAATTTTTTTTCACATCTCAATATGCATGAACATCTAACCTTTTATCACACAAGTTTGAATGACCATACAGATGAAGGCTTTAAAAAACATTGTGGGAAAAGGAGAAAATGCTGGTAACCAGCATTTTCTCCTTTTCCCACAATGTTTTCTACCCTATCACAAATTCCATCATTTTAGCCAAATCTAAATTGTCATCTGCAGATGTTTTCAATTTGGTCTAGTCCAAAATTTTGTTGTTTGGTGAAGAGTTAACAGTAAACTACTTAATGCCATTTTCAACAATTTTCCAATAAAACTGGAGAAACAAGCTCAAAGATCAAGCACTCTTGGTAATTCAAATATCATCATTGAAAATGATTGCTTTAGGAAACTTGATCTAGTGCTGTCTCCAAATTAAGGAAGGTTTCCAAAAATCCCTACCGAAAAATACATAGTTTCAACAACCCAAGAGAGAAAGGCTTTTAAAAGAATTTGTGGTAAAAGGAGAAAATCCTGGTAACCAGCATTTTCTCCATTCCTTACAATGTTTTCATCTCTTTCAAGGGCATATTCCATCCTTTGAACAATAACTAATACATGTATATATAATGTCCTCAGCAAATGCTTTCAATACGGACAAGTCAAAAATTTTGTTGTGAAAGAGTTAATGGAACACCGAATAAAATATGAGCCCTAAACACCTAGTATGTTTGCTCAACCCAGTAATCAAGTCTTTACTTCAAGTTTTTATGGAACTACAAAGTATTCACATGAATAACCTTCACCATCCCAAACATTACTTGAATATTTTTTTAAGTCTTTACCAAACGAAAAAAGTTTAGATACATCCAAATTCAAAGCAGGTAAAGACCACAGATTAAATTTTGGCTAAAATGGTAAGATTCGTCTCTGAAGGGGTAAAACAAAATTGTGGGAAAAGGAGATCATTCTGGTTTTCTCCTTTCCTGACATTGTTTTCGATAGCTGTTTTATTAAGGGATGTTAAAACACTGAAGTGTTTGATAAAGGTTTAACTCTTCACCACACACGACAAAATTTTAGACTTGCCCAAATTGAAAGCATTTGCAGATGAAAAATTAAATGTGGCTAAAGTGATAGGGTTTATTTTTGAAGGGTTAGATAACATTGTAGGAAAAGGAGAAAATGCTGGTACCAGGCTGGTTCAAACTTGGCACTGCCAGGTAATGGTTTAAGAGTAACAAACAATTTACCGATAGTCATATACAACATCTTCTCAAATTGTAAGTAATACATTTTAACACAATTTCTGTAGAAAAATATCAAATAAATAGTACTGTCGAAAGTCTATACAGTACATAGTAAATTGATTCTAGTGAAACATGTTCAGTTATTACAATGTTTTTTAACTCTTTACCACGTGACAAAATTTCAAACTGGTCCATCTGAAAAGCATATGCAGATAACAAATTAAAATGTTGCCCAAATGAAGTGTTGGTAACCAGCATTTTCTCCCTTGCCCTTAAAGATTTCAGAAGCCATCTTTCTCAGGCTTGTTAGAACTCAGGGTTGTTGGTAAAGGGTTCCCTCTTATATTTCTTTGTAACATATTTCTTCAACCTTTACCATACAATCCCAGCCCTAATGAAAATGCCTTTTGAACAAGAGGGCTATGATGGCCCTGTATCGCTCCACTGGCTAATAAGTAATATCACTACATGCCAAACATTACAATACTTGGCCAATTTGTTTCAAACTTGAAGACATACAAAATTTTTTCTATAAAATCCTACGAGAAAGTTATGATCCCCGGGCAAAGCCATTTTTGATCACAAAGCTATAATTACTTGAATCCTGGTGGAGGTCCACAAGATAAAGCCCCATACCAAATAATACAGGTCTAGAATGTGTGGTTATAAACAAGAAGATTTTCAAAGTTTCCTCAATAAAAGGCCCTGTAAAACATGAGACCCATGAGACAGGGCTAAATTTAGTAGCCCTAGGTCTTATTATGGTTAGTAACAAGAAGATTTATCAAGTTTTCACCACAAAAGCCCATGTAAAACTTGTGACCCCTGGTGTGGGGACAAACTTGACCCCAAGACTATCATTTGGGCCCTCTTGGTAGAGGCCCACTAGATAAAGCTACATGCAAAATTAGGTAGTCCTAGGCCTTATGGCTAGGTACAAGTAGATTTTTAAAGTCTTCCCAATATAAGCCCACGTAAAACTTGTGACCCCCGGGACAAGGCAAAATTTGACCCCAGGGCTATAATTTGGGCACTCTTGGTAGACGCCCAGTTGATAAAGATACATGCCAAATTTGGTAGCCCTAGGCCCTATGGCTAGGTACCAGAAGGATTTTAAAGTTTTCCCTATATAAGTCCATATAAAACTTGTGAACCCCGGGGCAGGGCCAATTTTGACCCCAGGGCTATTATTTGAAGGAACTTGGTAGAGGTCCACTAGATAAAGCTACATGCCAAATTTGGTAGCCCTAGGCCTTATGGTTTCAGACAAGAAGATTTTCAAAGATTTTCAATATTTTTCAGTTTTGTTGCCATGGCAACCACAGTTTTTTAAGCAATCACATTCTTTCAAGAAATTCTGAAGAGGACCATGGCAGGATCATTTCTGTGAAGTTTCATCAAATTTGAAAGGGTAGTTTCAGAGAAGAAGATGTTTGAAATAAAAGTTAAGACGCACAGACGGACGCACGGAAGGACGGACGCACGACGGACACCGGGCCATGACATAAGCCTGCTGGCCTTCGGCCAGTGGAGCTAAAAAGTTGTGGGAAAAGGAGAAAATGCTGGTAACCAGCATTTTCTCCTTTTTCCCACAATGTTTTTCCACAGGTGTATTTTCTGTTTTCAAGAGAATTATTTTGTGCATTCTATTCATTCTGCATAACTTTTCAATTCAGGCAAGTCTAAAGTTTTATCATTTGGTAAAGGGTTTAAATCTTTTAAACCTTGAAAATATCCATAATTTACATGTAAAGCCCAAGTATAATCTTAGTACTGTAACTGCAAAATACAACCCGTTATCTTCTGCTAAGCAGCATTTTTCAAATACAGGAGGTATATATAGCTTTGTAATCATGCACAATTTTGCCCTCTGACAAAGGGGGGTTAAATGCATATTCATAATGCACTATACCAAGCCAGTCCCATAATATGGGAACCAATTTTGTCTGAAAACTGGCTCACGAATAAAGCTGGTTCTTTGACATGCAGAGAATTCAGTTATAAATGTAGAAAGTTTTGACCCAGGTCAGTTTGCCAGACTGAGCCGGCTGATCACATGAATCAATAAATCCACTTTTCGAAGAGCACGACTCATATATGTAACTGTCATTATCATGATAGAAGTTCATTTTGCTTTGCTTTCATCATTGCTTCAGCTTTGTGGACTTGTTCTGTCATTTCCTGTAAAATCTGAAAATAGAAAAACATGTACAATCATAATTCCTCTTTTTATCACAGTACTTTTCAGGTAAGGAATATACAGGTAAGTGCTTTCTCTCTTTCTCATTTTTTTTAACAAAAAGTAAGAAAAAAAAAAACAATTTCAATAAACAGAGAAGAAAATCATCACTGACAGTAGAATGTATATCGACCCTTGTGAGCCCAATTAACCCAACAAACATGTCTCAAGTTCATTTCAAATTTGGTTGGACATGAAGTGATTGGTTATCTCTCTTAGTCAGAAATTCTATCATTAAGATTTTAACACTCTACCACACGATCCCTTGTTTTGATGACCTTGAGGAAGATGGCTATTGAAAACATTGTCAGAAAAGAAGAAAACGCTGCAACCAGCATTTTCTCCCTATTCCCACAATGTTTTCTACTCAATCAAAGACAAATTTGGCCATTTCAGCCACCTTTAATTTGTCATCTGCAAATGCTTTCAATTTTGACATCTCTAAAATTTTGTTGTTTGGTAAAGTGTTCATCCTATATACATACATGTATACAAAATATCACTTTTTTATCTACCTGTAATTGACAGGTTTTGAAAATATGGAAAATGAAATAATTGTGTGAGGCAAGCAATAGCTCCTTTTTCCACAATGTTTTCCTTTTACTTCAAGATATATAATTTCATCACTTTTTTAATATTATTCTTTGTGGCAAGTATACAAATTTTTTGTTGTTAAAGCCTTAAATTTGTCGGTCTAGTAATGGTTTAATCTTAATTCTTTACCAGACGTCAAAATTGTATTCTTGTCCAAATTGAAAGAATTTGCAGACGACAAATTCAACATACCGTAGCTCAAATGATAAAACATGTCTTTGAAAGGATAGAAAACTCTAATTGTCAGGTAGAGGATAAAACCAAGATATCAGGCCTACCAGTTTTTTCACATTTTCCCCTAAATCCCTGTCTCCTTTATTGTTTATATATGTATTCACAACTTTCACATATTTCCCGTAAACTTTGTTCATTTTATCTTTGGCATCTTGAAACTTTACTTTGGCCCCTTTTGCCATGTTTTCCCTGTGTTCTCTCGAAACCCTGAAAAAAAAAATATAAAAGCTGATGTTTTCATTATACATTTACAGATACAGTTTAATCATTCAACCTTTTCCCACAATGTCTTCTGACCTTTTTAAGACAAATCCCATCATCTGAGCCATAAATTGTCATCTGCTAATAGGTACAATTTGGACAGATCTTTTTCGTGTGATAAAGAGTTAATAGACATCAAACAAGAGCACTGCATGAGGGTGCCAACAGTCGGCTGCAATTGCTTGAATTCTAAGTCAAAAAGGGGCATAACTGTGTCAAATTTTTTTTTACGGTAAACAGCCCTTGTTGGATAAGTTCCCCCTTCAATAGTAAACATCTTGTCCAAGTTTAAAGCAACTGTCTTCAGTAATAACAGAAATATTACAAAATATCAAAGATTTCACACAATGACACCAGGGCTAGGACAATATCTCTACATTTTCTTCATAAACAACCGAGCAAAAAATTACAATCACCCATAATAAAAGCATTTGCAGACATCTAATAAAATATGGCCCAAACCATTGGATATGTGTCTTTGAAAGTGTAGAAAACATTGTAGGAAAAGATCACCAGCATTTTTCTTCCTTTTCCAACAATATTTTCATGAAGCGTCTTTATTAGAATCATTAGAGATGTGGTTGTTTGGTAAAAGCTTGGCCTCTTTCAAGATTATCCTGTTATTCCAAGATCATAAGGAAGATGGCTCCTGAAACCATCATTTTCTCCTTTTCCCACAATCGTTCCTACCCTTTCAAAGGTAAATCTCATCATTGGACTCACATTCGGATTTGTCTTCATCGGATGCTTCCAACATGGCTGAGTCTAAACTCTTTGTCATCTGGTACAAAGTTAACTATAAGCTTAATTACAATCTGTTAACCCTTTACCACACAATCCTGAGTTTTAACGCCTCTGAAGAGAAAGGTTTTTGAAAACATAGTGGAAAAAGGACAAAATGCTGGTTATCAGCATTTTCACCTTTTCCCTCTACGTTTTCTATCCTTTCATAGACAAATACCACCCTTCTAGCCACATTTATGAAGTTGCTGCAAAGGCTTTCAAAATGGATGGGTCTTGAATTTTGTCTTCTGGTAAAGAGTTATAGGCCCAATAGCTGGAAAAAAAAAAAGATGCAGGTGTTAAAATGCTTTAGATTTAAATCATACCATTTAAGGTCTACGGCCCCTAACTCATTGGTAAACACTGACATTTTCTTAGCGGCTATTCAGCTAATCTCGACAGCTTCCATCTTGTAATATGAGAGTTAGGGGCCGCAGACTCACTAACTCATTGGTAAATATCGTGTAACATTGATGTTTTTGTAAAGCTATTCGTCCAATCTAGGCAGCTTCCGTCTTTCAATATGAGAGTTAGGGGCCGTAGACCTTAAAAGTATGGAAAATATTGTGAAGATGACAATCTGTTATTGTGTGGTCAGCCCAAGTCTTAGTTGCTGGCAGAAAAAAATAATTTTAAAATCAGGCAAAGAGTAAACAAAGATAGATTAACCTGGCAGGTTTTAACCTAGTTTTGAAATTAATTCCTCTGCCAGCAACTAACACTTGGGATCCACCGTACAATATCAGATTGTCATCTTCACAATAATTTCCATACTTTTAAATGGTATGATTTAAATTTAAATGCATTTGAGCACCTGCTTTATTTACTTCTGGCAGCTATTGTTACTTTAAGTACATGAGCCACAGAAGTGTAAGTTGGTAAGGAGTTGAAACAGGTCATGATATGTGCCTGAATAGTAGTTTTATCAGAGGGTTTCATGAAAAACTAATCATGAAATTTAGTATTTAAAAACCAATTACCAGAAAAATCACTGTGAAAAGGTAATTGCCAGATATAATTATCTGTATCAGAGATCAGACATGATTTGAGTAGTCTGATCTGAAACTTTACTGTGTACAAAAGCAACTACACTTGTGATAGACAATCAAACTCTTTACTAGACAACAAAATCTTAGACTCGTCCATATTGAGAAAATTTACAGACGTTAAATAAAGTATGGCTAAAATGATGTGATCTGTCTATACAAAGATGGAAAACACTGTGAGAAAAGGAGAAAATGCTGGTTACCAGCATTTTCTCCTTTTCCCACAGTGTTTTCAAAAGCCTTTTTTCCTCAGTATCATTAAATCACAGGGTTGTTAAGTAAAGGGAAAAGTATTCATTACAGAGAAAAGTTAGGTTTCTACACCTGAAGTAATGTTGAAAGTGGTGTAAAACACCTTTCAACCAATTAATCGATATTTTATCACTACAAGAAGCACACTTACTTTGGAACATTAACAAATATAGTGTGTGTTTTTTCTTGTTGTGGATTAAGGTTCATCGAGGACTTCTGCAAAGTTTCCATCACATTACCAATGTACTGAAATAAAAAGCAAGGTAATTCATATTTTTTTTTTAACAATTTCAATTATCTTAGTTGAAACATATCTTTTTTACATGGATTGTGAAAAAAGTTCTTACACTTTATATTGATCACTCTCAATGATTGCTTCTGGAAAATTTTAACAAGTAATCATGCTATGTTGTGGACAGTTCGTAAGGTAGACCACGCTTATCACCTGACTCAACCATATTGAGAGCTTTCACATATGACATATTCTTTGTAGCTTAAAAGAGTATTTCTGTCTTTGAAGAAATAGGAAACATTATGGCAAAAGGGGAATGGCTAGTTCAAAGCTCTCATCTTACGAAGTTGTTAAAATCTGGGATTGTTTGGTAGCAGACTAAGATGTTTTTCAAAACATAAAATGTTGCTTACTTGTCTTGACCTTGCCAGATCAATCATAACAAATGAGGGATTTTTCTGTGTTATTGTAGCTATCTGATTGAGCGGTATAGTTCCATCATCAGTCTTTACCATTAAACGATCAAAGGATGCTGAAATATAATAAAATAAAGACTTAATTTTTCCACCAAATAGTCTTCATGATTTAAATACTATGGGGGCTGAGAAATTGCTCAAAATTATTGATGTACAAAGAGAGAAATTATTGATAAAGTCACTTAAAATTTTAATATGCACATACAGGTTGACTCTTTTCTCTTTCAGTGTAGCAATCTATTGCATGGTACAGCCCCAGTCCATTATCAGTCCTCACCATTAAAGGACCAAAGGATGCTGTAATATTACAGTGTAAAAACTTATTTACCTTATATCACATAATAATGTGTTTTAATGCCCCTTAGGCAAGACAGCTTTTGAAAACATTGTAGAAAAAGGAGAAAATGCTGATAACCAGCATTTTCTCCTTTTCTATCAATGTTTTCTATCTAGTTTGATAACCAGCAATTTCTCCTTTTCCATCAATGTTCTCTATCTAGTTTAAGATATATCCCATTGTTGGAGCAGCATGTAATTTGTTGTCTGTAAATGCTTTCAATTCAGACAAATCTAAAATGCTGTCATCTAGTACAGCTTGAAAAGGTTAACACAAAGAATGGGGTCTCTATAATTTGAATAGATGAAGGATTGAGAAGTTTGTTTAAATCGTTAGTGTACATGAATATAGGTTATTGAAAGTTATTCTAAATTTGAATATGCAGAAAAAGGTTAATTCTTTGTTTTTAGTAAAGTCATTTTGCTCTTTATAATTATGAGCCATGCTCTGTGAAAAGGAGGCTTAATGCATCTGCAAAAAGTATCGACCCAGGTCAGCCTGCGCAGTCGGCGCAGGCTGACCTGAGCCGAAACTTTTCGCTACTGGTCAGTTTTCTGTATGTCCAAGGACCAGGCTACCTCATGAATAAGTTGGTTATTTAAAAAAGTGGCTATTATGGATCCAATACTACGTAATGGCTTGCTTGGTATAATGCATCACGGACATGCATTGAGCCCGGTTTTGCCAGAGCATGGCTCATATAGTTTAGGCCTTTTCTTTCCCAAATAAAAACAAACAGTACATCAACAGTTCTTACTAATAAAGTGGGTCATCAGCCCTGCTATTTAACATTGTTCTTAATCCTTACAGTGCTAAATAAACCCAAAGGACATTTTCATACTAGAATAAGAACGAGATAATAGCAAAATGATGGCTTCATTTTGTCTGTAGTGTTTTATAAAAGTGGACAATGCAGATCAAAGATCAGACTGCATTTTTTGTGCTGTACGATCTTGATCTACAATGGTCGCAAAGACAAATATATTAGTGAAAGGCACTCTATTTTTAGATATATCCATTTGAACATAATATTTCCAACTGACAATTTACGACATAACAAAATTTCACACATATCTTCCATCCAAAACATTTGCAGGTGACTATTAAGTGTGGCTCCAAGGACTGAACTTTTCTTTGAAAGGGTAGAAATCATTGTGGAAAAGGAGGAAATGATAGTTACAAGTATTTTCTCCTGTTCTCACAGTATTTTTAAAGCCATCTTCCTTTGGATTGACAAACACTTGATTGTTTGGTATAGCATTAATTAATCAATGTTTTAAGATGTTGTATGTTTGAATACCTGAGGTTTATGGTATGAACACAAAGGAGCCACAATATCATTTTATAATGTAACCTCTTATAGACATTTGAGCAGTGCTGTGACAAAAGAGGCTTTAATGCATTTCTGTGATGGATAAAACAAAGCAGGACACCATAATTTATAATGATGGATCCACAAAATTTTGTCCAACAGCCAACCAAATCATGGGGTAGAATGGTCCTTGGACATGCAGAAAATTGACTAATAGCAAAAAGTTTTGACCAATGTCAGCCTGCACGGACTGTGTAGACTTATATGGGCTGATACTTTTTGCAGATTTTTGCCTCTTTTTTACAGAGCCTGGCTAATTCTTATGTAACTTCCTTTGAAAGCATTTCGGCACAAGGAGGTATTGCAAGTTACAAGCAAATGTTTTTTTCACATCTCTGCAGGTAGAAATGTATTATACTCATTTCCAGATGACAAAATTCTAGACTTCTCCAAGTTGAAAGCCCTTGCAGACAACAAATTGAATGTGACTCAAACAATCTAGTCTGTTTTGAAGAGATAGAAGACATTGTGGGAAAAGGAGAAAATGCTTGTCACCAGCATTTTCTCCTTTTTCAACAACATTTTCAAAAGCCTTCTTTCCCAGGGATGTTCAAACCTGAGATTGTGTGGTAAAGGATTAACCAGTAACTTGAAATCAATATAACCAAAGAATACATCAGAAGCTAAAAATAGGGGAGTTCCTTAACCCTTTACCAATAATAAAGGGAATGGGACTTTGAAAACATTGTGGTACAAGGAGAAAATACAGAGAAAATAGCATTTTCTCCTTCTGCAACAATTTTTTTTGGCCCTATCAAAGACAAATCCTATCACCTGAGCCACATCTGATTTGTCATTAACTCTTTACCACATGAGAAAATTTTAGACTGGTCCAAATTGAAAGCATTTGCAGACGACAAAATAAAGGTGACTGAAATATTAAAATTTGGTTTGGGAAGAGTAGAAAACACTGTGGGAAAAGGAGAAAATGCTGGTTACCAGCATTTTCTCCTTTTCCCACAATATTTTCCAAAGGCTTCTTTCTCAGGGGCGTCAAAAGTAGGGATTGTGTGGTAATGGGTTAACAAATGCTTTCAGTTTTGGCAAGTCTAATATTTTATGTACCCTGCAAGAAAAGGTACAAACAATAAACAATGAAAGTAATAACTGCAATAAAATCTCACCAAAATTTGTTCTTAGAGCCATATTCTGTACATAATCATTTTTTAGCTCATTAACAATTTTTTCTAGATCCTCCCTGTATTTAGCTAGATCAAGGACCTCCGCAGCCTCTTCTTCAGACAGGTTTATATGTTTAGGGCCTGCATAACAGAAAAAGTTTGACCCTTTATAAGATGACAAAATTTTAGACTTGTCTAGACTGAAAGTATTTCCAGATGATGTGTTAAATACGACTAAAATGATGAATTTTGTCCTTGAATTATCTCCTTTTCCAACAATGTTTTTGAAAGCCTTCTTCCTCAGAGTCCTTCAAACATATGATTGTATAGTAAAAGGTCAAAGTTGAGTGATTCAACATTAATCATAATAGTTACATTTTTCACATTGCTTGCCATTTTAAGCTGTTTCTGTTCAAATTAAACTTTTGAAACCCCTGAAATTAACAGCTCTTAAAGACATTCTGGAAAAAGGAGCTATTGCTAGCTATAGACAATAACACCTTTTTCCTGTGGTTTTCAATTTTGTTGAAAAGAAATATTTTTCTTTTATTTACATTTTTAAAGATCCTGAATCAGAATGCATGTTCTGTGCAGACTGGTCTTGATCTTTACTGTCTTAAAAAAGCACTAAATGCCCTCATAGTGGCCAAAGTGAGTGTTAAAATGCATTTGAATTTAAGTAATACGAGTATCTTTTAAAAGCTAAGAAATTGTTGTGATGCTGACAATCTGTTATTGTACTGTTGGTCCGAGTGTTTGTTGGTGGCAGAAAAATGAACTGTAAAACCAGGTAAAAAAGAAAAAAGATAGAGCGACCTGACAACTTTTGACCTACTTTTTAAATCCATTTTTCTGCAAGCAACTCACACTTGGACAAACTGTACAATGATAAATTGTCATCTTCACAATAATTTCTATACTTTTAAATGGTAAGATTTTAATTTACATACATTTTAACACCAACATTGTTAACTTCTGGTTGCTATTGAGGCTTTAAGTTCTGGTAAGTGGACATTTACCCTTCATCACACGATCCCAAGTTTTAACATCCCTAGGAGGAAACCTTTTGAAAACATGGGAAAATACTGATAATCATCATTTTCTTCTTTTCCCACAATGTTTTCTACAACTTCCAAGGCAAATGCCATCATTTGGGCAACAGTGAATTTGTCATCTGCAAATGCTTTCAATCTGAACCACATGTCTAAAATCTTGTCATGTGGTACAGGGTGAATGGTTTATGCACAGCAGCATCAATTTAACTCTTTACCAAGCAACAAAATTATACGCCAATCCAAATTGAAAGCATTTGCAGATGAGAAATTGAGTCTGACTAATTTGATCCAAACTGGCTTTGAAAGGCTAGAAAACACTCTGGAAAAAGACGAAACTACTGCCTAATATATTATTAGCACTTTCTTCTTTTCAGACAAAGTTTTATAAAAGCCTCTTTCATTCATTCACTGACACAAGGGTCATTTAAACTTGGGATCATTATGGGTTAAGGGTTCACAAATTTTATGTACATTATCTTCAACCACTATTATAAATACACTCTGTCAGATTAACTCTTTACCAAACAACAAAATTTTCGAATTGCCCAAATTAAAAGCATTTGCAGACAACAAACTGAAAGTGGCTCAAATGACCTGTGGTAATTTATCTTTGGAAGGATAAGAAACATTGTGGAAAGAAAATATTAGCATTTTTTCTCCTTTTCCTACAATGTTTTCAAAAGCCTTCTTTCTCAAGGTTGTTAAAACCCATGAATGTTCAGTTAAGGGTTGATTGAAAGGAGTTCCATGCCATTTTAGACATTATTTCAGTCATCTTTAAGCAAATGCACTTACTCTTACTCATATGTTGCTTGGACTCTGGGTAGCCTTGCGAAAAGACACTCCCATGAAAAACTCAGCTCTTCCAGTGGGGTTCAAACCCAGGACCATGTGTTTAACCTCCTTCACCACAGAACCAGACAGGATTAAATGTAAAAATAAACAGTTTAACCCTTTACCAAACATTCCCAAGTTTTAACGACCCAAGAAGAGAAGGCTTTTTGAAAACATAGTGGGAAAAGGAGAAAAGGCTGGTAACCACCATTTTCTCCTTTTCCCACAATGTTTTCTATCCTTTCTGAGAGGAATTCCAAAATTTTGGCCAAAATTCAATTTGTTGTCTGCTTTCAATTTGGACAAATCTAAATACAAGTATTTGATGTTTGTAAAGAGTTAACAAACCTGATTTTGATGATTTTGGTTTATTCTTTCCTTTAGCATATGATCTGCTGACTACAAAGGTAGAAGGAAATGATGTCCTGATGTTTTGCACTAAATCTCTACTTCTTGGAAGGGTTGATAGATGCCTAGAATGAACACAACTTGAACAGAGATGACATGGTTCTGATCTAGTATGTGTAATACTTCTAATTGCTCTTGTGCAAACAGATACTAGGAATGATGGTCGTCTAACTAAAGCCATCTTTCTGAAAAAGACATCAAATAAGATGAAATAATTCCAACAGTAACTTTAACCCTTACCACATAATGAAATTTTAGACAATCTAAATTGAAAGCATTTGTTGATGACAAATTAAATGTGGCTCAAATACTCGGTAACTGAATATTCCTTTGAAAGATTGATTGATTGTATGGTGTTTAATGCCGTTTTGAACACTACTTTAGTTATATTGCTGTGGCCAGTGCACCTATCTATACTTTCCTGGAGTTTCTTTTACCAGTGCTCCACCTAATATTCTTTCCAAGCCACTGGCTGCTCCCACATAACCATCGTCGAAATGATGATCAATGGTGAGAGAAGAATGAACCCTGTCACAATGACTATATCATCAATCTTTGAAAGAGAAAAAGCATTTTGGAACAAGGAGAAAATGCTGGTTTCTAGCATTCTTCTTTTCCCAAAATGTTTTCAAAAGCCTTCTACCCAAGGGCCGTTAAAACTATCAATTGTGTGGTAAAGGGTTAACAGATCAGTGAATATGGTAACTGAATGTGAAATATGACTTTTCATTAGTTAGTAACCCCTTATCAAACAGCCCTGTTTTTTCATGCCTCTGTTGTGATTATCCATGGCATGGATATTTAGCTAGCTAGTGGTAGAGCACTGACCCTGTGAGGTGTCCAGGGTTCAAATCCTGTACCTGCCACACTTTTTCCCCTTAGGAAACTACTTCATTGGTAGCAGATGTGGTTGTTAAGATCAATGGAGTCTTTAGAATCAGTGGTGTATCTGTAGTATGGATGTTGAGGGTTCCAGGTAGCTCTGTGGTAGAGCAGTTGCCCAGTAAGCAAGTGGTCCCAGGTTGGACTCCTGTATCAACCACACTTTTTTTCCAACTGAGAAATTACTTCCCCCCTGAGGATGAAGGCGCTTGTAAACAATGTGGGAAAAGGAGAAAATGCTGGTTACAGAGAAAATGCTGGTGACCAGCATTTTTTTTTTTAGCTTTCCCAAAATGTTTCCTACCCCATTTAAAGACAAGCACCGTCTTGTGAGCCACCTATGATAGCACTTTTAAATCGGACAAGTTTGCTACCTTGTTGCCAGATTAACCCAAATGATAAATGCATGACTGTTCCGAACTCAAAACTGACTACAGATTCCAAATTGGTACAAATTAGCGTTAATTCTCTGATTGGTTAGAAAATATAGGAAAAGGAAAATGCTTGTTACCAGCATTTTTTCCTTTTCTCGCGATACAAAACTACCTCCTGAAGCCCTACTAAACTCGGGATTATTTAGTATAGGTTTCAATGCGTTAGGATATGGACTACAGCATTAATTGAACTTTAAGGCCAAAACGTGCGACGAATCGATAGTCTGAGGACGGTTGAAGGTGACATATATTCATTTTGAGAATGCAACCAATTTCTTAATTACATTTAAAACTGTAAAAAAGATAAAATTTTGACAAATGAGGATTTGTAAACGACAAAATAAGCGTTACTTTAACAAGAAACACTCAGAAAAATAAAGACTTCTTTCATCTGTTCATCAAAATCGTCTGTGTCAGTGGGCGCTTGCATGTTCGCCAAATGCTTGAATGTTAAAATACGGATCCCTGAGTAACTTGCGGAAACTTTGTATCTTGAAGAAACGTCATTAATTTGTGACTATTTACCTAATTCTTTTTATATGAAGTCATAATTCTGTTAAGTAGTCCCGTTAACTATATCTGATGTCTCTACCCACAGGCGTATGAGAAATCGGGCTGCAAGGCCAAAGCCCTGGAAGGGGGTGATCGTCCTCCTTTTTTGTACTTTTTTTTTCGTATATTGTACATTTTATAGTGCAAACCTTTGGAGCCTGTATAATGCCTCTCCAAGTATGTTTTAGTGGAAAAAAATATTTTCATAAATATAACGAGATCTAGATCTATATTACAGGTCTGTACTATATATTCGACATCTGCACCGAAAAAGCATTATCTGGATTCTTGTTACCAGGCAGAGAATGCTTAAGTTAATTCATTTGCATAATACTTTGCAGAAAGTTAAATCTTTACAATACAACAATTTTAGCCTTATCCAAACTGTTTTAGCATTTGGAGACGATAATGTTTTAATATTCTGGAACTGATGGAATTTGGCTAGCCTGGGTTCCAGTCCGTTCATTTTTTCCTTTTCTATCATTCGGACGTTACACTGTCACAAATGACGCCCTGGGGACAATCGAAAACCAATTGATTGATTGAATTTGCGTTTACTTATCGTCGCCGCCGGTTTCCCATATGGGCGACGCCCCCTGAAGGCTATTAGTATTGTTACGGGGGATAGTGCAGATACAGGACGAAACCCATCCTAAGTTACGCCTGGTTCTTTAACGTGCTCGGTGTATAGCACCGTCACACGGGACCTCGGTTTAACGTCTCATCCGAAAGACTATTAGTAATTTTAGATGGCCAGCCGTGGGAATCGAACCCACACCCTCATGATCACGAGTCTTACGCTCTACCAACTGAGCTATGCGGGCTGGTCGAAAACCAATTGCAAGGACATCTACTTTATATTCCATCCAACAGTAGGGTAAAGTAGATGTCGCTGCAGTCGGTTTTCCAACGTAAATGACTAAAAATAGATACTGAAATTCCAATAACCTCGGTTTGTGAGCTATGTTTAAAATTACTGACTTCAACATTTTAAATGCGTTATTCACAATGACTTTGGAGGATAGTTTAACAATAATAGGGGTTGTTGAAGATCACAATGTATTTTTGATTGCACAGACCGGTTCGGGAAAGTCACCCGTATATGAAATCAACCCCGTTGTAATTGAATTGGTCTAAAAAGGAGCGAATCCATCGTTTTCAACATTGTGACGTCACGCGATAAACAAATCTATAATTAGATTATCTGCACAATGCATGATCACGGGGAGACCCTCGAGTATCCCGAGGCGGCAATAATCACGGAAGCGATAAACAAATAAGCTCTGCCAAAGATCGCGATTAAGAAATCGTGATACTGAGTAATTAAGAAATTATTACCACCTGGACCCAGGCTGGGATTTGGCTTCTGAATGGTAGAAAATTGTTGTATATAATCCCTAGCTAGATCTAATTCTATTTATGAATAATATAGACAGAATAAACTAAATGTAGATCTATGTTTTCTAGTTTTTTTTTTTTTTTTTTTCCGGATCACCACTCATCACAACTCGGCCGATTCCGTAAAATGCACTTGATCAACGGATCACCCGGTCGATGTTACCGAATGGCGGGATAACGTCACGTTCGTGACGTAAATAATGTACTTCAAAACCGTTGCATGACGTCAAAGATGTAAACACGGATCAAGAAAGTGTCTGCCATTGCACACAGAAAAAAATGACAGGTATTTATTTATTCATTTTATAATATTTTAACATTTTTTCTTTCTTTGGAAGTAGGTAGAATGCACTTCAGCGGACACAATTCGTCTTTTTTGTGTCAATAACGTCCCTGCACATTATTTGTTACCGATTCGATTTGACACGAGACTTTTAACCTGAAATTAAGCAGGGGTTTGGGGGCGGCAGACCCTAGGTAGTACTTAATCAAGTGCTTTTTTAGAAGTGTTTATGTATATCAGTATTTACGTGTCCGTTAAAGTGCAGTGACCCGAATACTTTTGTTAAGGAATCAACATTTCAAGTGTGACGGACAATCACGGGGAGGGAGCTGGGAGGGGGGAGGAGGGGAAAAGAGGGCCTATCTTATTTCGCATATTAGAACCAAACTCCGTGTTCGAACTTTGAGTATCTTTAATGATTTGGATAATTTGGTATCATACTTAAATTTGATTAAAAAAAAAAAAAAAAAAACCTTAACCACACAATGCCGAGTTTTAACACGACCTTTACTCAGTAGAGAGAAGGCTCTTGAAAGCATTATGAGAAAAGGAGAAAATGCTCGTAAACAGCATTTTCCCATGAGGTTTTCTGCTTTTTCAAAAACAAATCGTAGAGTTTTAACCACATATAATTTACTCTCTGCAAATAGATCTACTTTGAATTTGGATGGGTCTCAGATTTTGTTGTTTGGTAGAGGGTTAAAAAAGTCTTTTAAGTTAAGAGTTACCCAATGAGTGTATTGCATTACTTTAATCCTAAGTAGGCTGCTAAGTACGACTCAAAGGCGCTTTTGCGGTCAGAGTAGATCAAGACCAGACTGCACAGAAGGTGCAGTCTGATCTTGAATCTACACTGTCCGATAAGGAGATTTTTCCCCAATTAATAACTTTGACATTGCAGTATTTGAATATGGCTTGCAACACGCGAAAAGGGGCATTCGGACATTTGCGTAAAGTGTTATCTCGGATCAGCCTGCGCAGTCCGCGCAGGCTAATCCGAGACTGCACTTTACGACTACATTAGATTTTGTGCTACAGTAGACTTGCGCAAAACAGAAAATTACATAAAAACGGAAAGTGTCGTTTCGGATTAGCCTGCGCGGACTGCGCAGGCTGATCCGAGACGACACTTTACGCAAGTGTCCGAATGTCCCTTTTCGCGTGTTGCAGGCCATATTTGTGCCTTTTTTATGATTGGTTGTAAAATTTCGTTTATCTTATTCGGCAGGTTAAGGTTTAAAATATTTTCATGCAAATGAGTAAAGTTAAACGTACTTGTGAGCCGTGCTCTGGCAAAAGGGGGCTTAATGGATCTGCGTGATGCATGATACCAGCCCAAGTCATCACACAATTATGGATCCGTAAGATCACTTTTTCAAACAATCGACTTGATCATGTGGTAGATTGGTCCTTTGACATACAGAAAATTGACCAATAGCGAAAAGTTTCGGCCCAGGTCAGCCTGCGCGGACTGCGCAGGCTGACCTGGGTCGATACTTTTCGCAGATGCATTAAGCCCCCTTTTCACAGAGCATGGCTCATGTATAATGTTTTATTGATTGTATAAGTTGTACCATGCACACCTTGTTCTGTTTTGATGCAAAGTATGTGTTCATTGATTGGCATTTAGATTTGAGCGGCACTCTGGCAAAAGGAGGTTCAATGCATCTGCATAAAGCATTATACCACGCGAGTCATCACATAATTATGGATCCATAAAATCCAGGTTTTCTAACAAACGACTAAACCATGAGATAAAAATGGTCATATGACATGCAGAAAATTTACCAACAGCAAAAGGTTTCGACCATGTCAGCCTGTACAAGCTGCGTAGACTGACCGTGACGGGTTCGATACTTTTTTCTTTAAAGATGCATTAAACCCCCTTTTCACAGAACATGGCCAATTCCATTTCTCTCCGCTAACAAGAGTTATTTGATTTCCGGGGTGCACCGTTACAGAAAGGGAAGGTTTTTCAATAACAAAAAGGAAAACAGATTTTGCAGCATCATCGCTGCTTTGCAAATAATTTCTCTGCCCCTATCAGCGCTATATGCGAAAGCAGCGGCTTTCGCGGATGGCATACCAGACTGCGCAGAACGTGCATTTGGTCCTGAATCTACATGTATACTGTACTATGCGCTTATTTAGTCAAGCCCATACAAAAAAAAAAAAACTCACTAAATTCTGAGTCTCAGTGGATTGTATGTTCAGTCCTCAAAAGAGGTCGAGTTTATACATCTGGCGCTGCACGAGTTAAGTAGCAAGCAACGTGGGTTAAAAACCAGACCGCACGTCGGACTTTGTATCCACGCCATCCGTAAAAGTTGTGATTGACACTCCATGGTGTATAAATACAGAAATCTATGATTGGGGTGGTGGGATTACTTTTACTCTCAACAGTGAAATTCATGACGACAGTGCGTCCACCATTTCCGGTTAACACCGCAACGATGGCCGACTAGAAACCTTTCTAAAAAAGGCAACACATCGAACATGTATACATTTACAAATCCGCCTATGTCTCTTCTAACTTTACCCTTCAGACTGTGCTTTACCATTTTCACATTTATTATATTTATCCTTTACCACACAATCCCGAGTTTCAACGGACCAGGGCCCGTATTCATAAAAAAATTTAAGTATAACTAAACCTTCGGTTTCATGCCTTTCCAGGTATGATACTTAATTTGGAATTCACAAACCTACGTAAGTATAATACCTAGCTTAGTATAATGCGTGAGTTTAGACATCATGCGTAACTTTCTTGGTCTGTCGTTTTTAGGTAATGTGTATGATTTCACAACACAAACATGCACGTTTTTGTGGTTTGGAGTAGAGCCAGCGCAAAGAAGCAAGGAAAAGTGACAAGTTCACTGTCTGGGCGAGCGTAAGACCTCAAGTATCCGGGCACTTAACCCTTAAAGCGCCTTTCACATCTAGGGTTGCACAATACGCCTGATCTTTGATCTGCACTGTCCGCTTTGGTGAAGCTCTATAGACAAAAAACATAATGATAGTGGAATTATTCGGTTCTTATACTACATTGAATATGTCCGATGGGTTTATTCGGCATTCTAAGGGTTAAGGGAAGTTTTGATTGGCAATGGCAAAATGGAAACCCAACGTCACCAACGCAGTAGGGCATGGTTCCTCAATGTTTTTTTGGTTAAGCTCATCTCCCATGGAATGCAGCACTGTTTCATGATCGAGTCTTTACCTTCGGTATAATTCTAAGTCACTGTATGCTTCCAAAGCATATAGGTGATCCCTGTAAACTATATATTACTCTACGAATAGCACGCGGTCTTGCAAGCTCCTCTTGTACCGCAAACATTAACGCAGCCATACTGCTCAAACAGCTATTCAAGAATGCATGTGAATAACAAACTGTATTATACCTACGACAGCCCAGGAGGTGTCTCAAATATAAACTGTTCCATTTTGAGCCTTACACATTTGGTAAGTATTATATTGAATTCCACTTAGGTATTATACTTGAGAAAGGTACGAACATAAGTATCATACTTTGACTTAAGTGTGTTTATAAATACGGGCCTTGGGTAATAGAGCTTTAGAAAACATCGTGGGAAAATAGAAAATGTTGGTAACCAGCATTGACCCCTTTGTCCACAATGTTTTCTACCCTAACAAAGAGAAATTCTATCATTTAAAACACCTCTAAATTGTCGGCTGCAAGTCCATTCAATTTTTACTAAAATTTTGTCGTTTGGTAAAGAGTCATAAGTTCATACCGTATTTTGAATTTTCACGCATGTAATACCGTATTCGGAATGAATAGAACTGTCACTGCAGTGAAACTCATACATGCATTGAGTAACATATAAAGCAACAGAGGCATGACAGCATGGCCTACTGTTTGCCTAGCGACTGTAACGACAACAAAAAACAAGCATCTTATATAAAACCCTGCAACTGCATTGTTAACGATGAAAACTGATACAGTAAATATTGGTCCGGGTAGTGAAATTTTTTATACAAAGCGATTGTGCGTTTTTTATGTTGAAAAATTTCTTCTCCAATAAAAATTATTCGAAATTTTCCACTGTTGCAAGGAGACGACATATTTTTTAAAATCGAATTCTCTTTTTTCTGTCATCTAGATCTATACTTTATTTTTTAAAGCGTTGAAGTTTCTTTATTTTCATGAAAGACAAAATGGGAGTGGTCGGCGGTTTTAAGGGAGCCGGGCTTTTTGCGAAAATTGCCCTGATACTTTTGATAATTGCCGCAATGTTTGCATGGATTGCCTACACGTGCACCGGCTGGGGTGAAGCTGACAACGGAAACCATTATGGTTTGTGGAGGATTTGCTCCGATAACAAATATTCGCCATCCTGCACCCAACTGGACGGCTGGGCAAACGGTAAGTAACATTTCTTTTTTATTTTACGTATCATTTTACGTTATATATGAGTCATACTCTGTGAAAAGAGGGGGCTTAATGCATCTGCAAAAAAGTAAAGACCCGGACTGCGCAGGCGGACATGGGTCAAAACTTTTTGCTATTTGTAAATTTTCTGCTTGTCAAAAGACGATTCTACCACAGGATTCAGTCGGTTACTAGAACAGATGGATTTTATGGATCCATAGTTATGTGATGACTTACATGGTAGAATGTATTAGAGATACATGAAACTATCTTTTGCCAGAGCATGGCTCAATTTTTGGAAACAAATCTACTATTACTTATGCCATGAATCTTTATGGTATCAAGATAATTTAAATCTATCATTGCAAACAGTGTAGATCTAGGTCAGACTGCATGGAATGCACAGTCTGCTGATCGATATGCCTGGAGAGCCGTTACTTTACATCCTTCACGTTAGCACAATAGAGTGCAAGTGTGCCGTTACTACCATGTTTTTAAAAACGTAACTTTATGCTCAGCTGAGTTACCAGCCCGATTAGCTCTTGAAAGTGGTAGAGCGTAGGACTGTTGAACGTCAAGTTTCGGGCAACGTGGGGGTGTGGGTTCGAGCCCCACGGCTGGCCATCTAAAATTCCTAATAGTTTTTCGGATGAGACGTTAAACCAAGGTCCCGTGTGACGGTGCTATACACAGAGCATGTTACAGAATCGGGCATAACTAAGGATGGTTTTCGTCTTGTATCTTGCAATATACCCCGTAACCTAACTATATAACAGCCTTCAGTGGGCGTCGTATATATGGGCAATTAGTAGCGAGGATATATAAACGCAAATTTATTCAATCAATCAGCTGAGCTCGTGCTCAACTTAAAAACTTCATCAATACTGCAGACAGAGAGAAAATTTGAAAAAAAAAAAGAAATTACCGCAAGGAGAAGGAAGGAATTTTATCCAAAATTGAACCCTCAGGATGCTAACCGTGACTTATTGACCTTTTGCATAAAGTGTAGATTAAGATCAGACTGCACAGAACTTAGAGTCTGATCTTGAATCTACACTATCCGATAATGAGATACATTTGTATTTTTCTAAAAAAAAAAAACAGTTTGGTGTTCAAAAGGCGACTTTAGAAATAAGGATGATGGTCAATCTGCCTTTGTGAGATGAATGAAATGAACTTTTGTAGGTCCACATGATATCCGTTTTACAAAGACTTTTTTGTCCTTCCAGATTTAATTCTTTCTCAAACAGGCTGACAGGATGAATAAGACCGACACAAAGGTGAGAGAAAGAGAGAGAGAGAGAGAGAGAGAGAGAGAGAGAGAGAGAGAGAGAGGGGAACGAGAGAGAGATATTTATCGTTAGCTCTGTTAACTTTAAATATCTGTAACTGCCTGCTATAGTCAAAATCTTGGTCAAAGTCATATATCTTCTTTACGATCCTGAGCAAAAAAATATTGAAAGCATCCTGGACCAAAGCAGAAAATTGCTGGTATCAAGTGATCTTTCTCTTCTGAACTTCCCTCGATGTTTTCTACCATTTTAAAGACAAATCGCATTATTTGAGTCACATTTGAAAAGTCGTCTACAAACGCTGTTGAAATCAGCAATGGACATGTCTAAAATTTTGTCATATGGTAAAAGGTTAATTTACATGTGTTCCAGATTGGTGGGCGGCAACACAAGCCTTGGTTACCTTCGGATTTTTCGGCATCAACATTGCCTTGTTCCTTACTATACTGTATATGTTTGTATCAAGTTGTACCAAGAATGGCGAAATTGCTATAGCAACGGCTATTATTTGCATCTTAACAGGTAAGCGAGTTTGACACGTATCATCGTGCACACGGCTTCTTGGTCTGCGTCTTGTACAGATCACTTTTAAAACGTTCGGTAAAAGGAGAAATTGCTCGTAACCATTGTCGTAAAAAAGGGTAATAATGGAGATAAATGATAAAACTTCATCTTGTTTGTTGAACAACATTCAAATCAAGAAAGACTGGCATCTAGTTGCTTTGCTAATAAATATTGCACTAAAATCAAAGTACCTGAAAAACTTAGAGCTGGACCTCTCCCCCCCCCCATCGAAATCTTCTTTAACTTTTTACCACATAATCCTTGGTTAAATAACGACCCTTTTGGAAGAGGCTTTTTAAAAACATTGTGGGAAAGGGAGAAAATGCTAGAAACCAGTATTTTCTCCAGTTCGCTCAATTTTTTCTACCCTTTCGGAGACAAATTCCATCACATGAGCTACATTTAAATTATCGTCTGCAAATGCTTTCAATTTTGACACGTCTAAAATTTTGTCGTTTGGTAAGGAGGTAAACCTTATAGTGCCTAGTAAATGAAACGGATATGACGGACATTCCCGATCGGTGCACGCAGATGTTGGAATTTTAAGACTCTGTCAGAATTTGTATTCCAGTTTCAAGACCTTTTTAACAGCTTGGGTGATATCACGGCAGCCAGCGCACCTGCCCATGTGCTTCCTGGCTTTCTCATATCAGTACTGACTTAACTTTCTTTACTAGCCACTGGTTACTTTTGTCACATGCATCAGAGGTAAGAGGCAAAAAATCGCTGTAAAGAAAGTTTGCCTCAACCAGATATCGAACTCGCAATCACCAGGTTACGAGTTAGATACGCTAAGCAATGATCTACCCGGCCGGGCGCGTCTGTCAGGATGTCTAGAACTAAGGGGAAGTTGTAGATCCAAGATCAGACAGCATCTTCTTTGCAGTGTGGTCTTGATCTACACTGTCTGCTTGAGGTGAAAAAAAAATCGCGCAGAGCAACTTACGTGTTGATAGTTTACTCCGAGTCGAGCGCGGCTGAGATAAGCTCTAGAGCACCTCGAACAATTCTTCATGGCAACTGAACTGATCTATAGCTTAGAAATCAATAATCAGGTTATTCAATCATACGCTTTGAAATGAACAAGCCTTTGTGTTTTAATTGTGAAGCGTGATGACATGTTAATGTATTATTCCATTTATTCCCATTCAGATACAATAAGCTAGATTTCATTGATTTCGATGCAAGTCATATCAAGGATACTCTCTATTGAACTGTTCACCTGACGACATATTTTTAGACTCGTCCAAATTAGAAGCAGTTGCAGACGACAGCTCAAATGTGGTTTAAATGACGGAATTAACCTGTGAAAGGATAGAAAACATTGTGGGAAAAGGACAAAATGCTGGTTACCAGCATTTTCTCCTTTTCCTACAATGTTTTCAACAGCTTCCCTTCTGGTCTATTTAACCCCCAGACTGCTAAGCGCGACTCACTGACCTTTTGCGGACAGTGTAGATCAAGATCAGACTGTACAGAACGTACAGTCTGATCTTTGATCTGTCCGATAAGGAGATACTTTTCTCCAAAAAGTAAATTTGAAATAGCATCATTTGGGTTTTATACTATCGGTTTGAAATTCCATTTTAGCAGGATAAGGGTTAAATAAGGGATTGTAAGCGGGGATCGAATCAGGTATTCCATGGAGTCACAAAGGACTTAAGACATTTAATCGCTTGCTTCTTGTATGACTAGACACGCTGAAAAGACTGTGGAAAAGCCAATCTTTTTATCTAAAGTTTTTTTTTGTTAAATATTGTAACAGGCATTTATATTTATATTAAGGTCGAACATAACGATGAAACAGTAATTATTTTGTCGTAAATATTTTATGACCACCGTTTTAACCCTATCCGAATTCTAACTCACCATTTTCCGATTTAGAAAATGCGACATTTTCACCCCTCAGAAAAAAAAAAACTCCAACCTTGCATCAACTTAGATATTGCATCATTCGTTCACTGTAAAATATATAAATAAATGGTTTAACTCATTAATGTAACTTTAAAGGCTAGATTAAGATACATCAGAGACGATTATAAAGTAAGACAAACCTTCTGTGAACCAGATAATTTTATTTAACTGACGATGGTATGAAAACAAAATTGTTTGAAAACGAACCTTTGCTTGTTGCATGTAGTTCTTCCTTTCCAACAATAGATACCACAGCCTTCAGCTACAGTCGCTGGAAAAGCCAACGTCACGGAGGGTCAAAGACTATATGGCATGCAACACGCGAAAAGGGACATTCGGACATTTGCGTAAAATGTAGTCATGGATCAGCCTGCGCACTCCGCGCTTACTAATCCGAAACAGCACTTTTAGTTTTTATGTAATTTTCTGTTTTGTGCAAGTCTACTGTAGGTCAAAATCTAAAGTAGTCATAAAGTGCTCTCTCGGATTAGCCTGCGCGGACTGCGCAGGCTGATCCGAGACGACACTTTACGCAAATGTCTGACTGTCCCTTTCCGCGTGTACTGGGCCAATAGCACAGAGACGGGTAAAATGTAAAGGGTATTTGTGTGTTTAAGGTGGGGTTTGAAATTCCATTTTACAACCGCACATATATTTTCTGCTCCATCCACTTTATACAAACACTCCGCTGTTTTTGCGGTAGAATAACGAGTGAAATAAGCAAAGTTATACTGCTCATTGAACGCCTAATTTGCATTCTGCTACCATGCCCTGTGTTTATCGACTCCGAGGAAGAAGAAGCTAACCTTTGTGAGAAAAGAACAAAAAAGCTTGTATCTAGCATTTCCCCATTCTACACAGTGTTTTCTGCTCTTTTTCGCCTTGCATTTCGTTTTCGTTGCAAAGTTTCCATACTTGATTCACATTTCTTTTTATTTTTGTCTCGTTTCACTCTTTTCTTTTGTACTTTTTAGTCTGTGCAATGTGCTCCCGCGTTCTGACCAGGGAGGGGGCTTTTGCATTTTCGTCTTTTTACTGTAAGGGCCTGGAGTTTGGTTGTACACCGGTTCTTTTTCTCACCATAGACCTCTTTTGATTGATCTCTGTTTCATTCTTTTCTCAAGTGCTCATTTTATTATTGTTGTATAATGCTCGCCATGTTGGCAGAAAAACAATAAAATAATAATAAGCATTTGAAGGAAAGACTTTTGACAGTATAGAAAACATTATGGAGGAAATAGCAATTTCTTGATACAAATAACTGTTTCTTATTTTATTGTGTTTTCCAAAAGATTCAAGTGCAAGGACATGAAAAAGTGTCTGTGTTGCTACAGTAAATGATTAACCCTTCTAGCATCACAGGACAAAACAGGAGCACTTGGGGACGCCATAGATACAGATCAAACTACGTTGAATGTGCAGTCTTATCTTTCATCTATAGATACCGTCCGTTTCTTTAGTCAAGGCTATAATATAAAAAAAAAAGAACTGTTTTGAGTTCACTAATTTGTATTTCCAGCCTTCAAAAAGAGTTTGAGATTTTATATTTGGCACAGAAATGGTTAAACATACTCTTCGAGTTGTATTACGTTCGCTCGAACCAAGCGTCTATGAAAAGCGACAACTTTAGTTTCAGACGCTTTGATAATACAATACGTTTTGCTATTAAGTAAAAATAACTAACCAGTTAAATGACAAATTACCGTAACGACGGACAAATCCAAACCAAAATTTTAATTGGCCGCATTTAAGTCGCATTCCCTTGGTGGGTAAATATGAGCATATTGAAAAGGGAGCGAGTTATAGTGCCTTCGGTGAACAGTCTGCTTTGGTGATCATATATCAATTTTGATATGGCGCTGTACGATATGTAAAACATAAAGCACATATCGTTCGGGCAGAGTTTGGTGTTTAGCTCCGAAGACACCTTTTTTTTTCAACACAATCTTTGCCAAGTATATCCTAATATGTAAGACTTAAGTACTAGTTTAAACTATAGAGTATAAAGAAATTCAAAAAGAAAGTGTCTTGGCTCCAACGTAAGAGCTAGTATCGGCACGAAGAGTATCGGAGTCGTGCCCTCCGAAAAAGGCGGTTTAATGCATCTCTAAGATTATTAATATATGCCAGCCTGTGCTGTTTGCTGTTGGTAAATTTACTGCCTGTGAAAGGGCCATTCTACCTCATTTGGACAAAACTGACTTGTACAATGACTGGTTTAGTACTATGCATTACAAAGATGCATCAAACCCCCACCCCATTTTTTTCAGAGCCCCACTCTTGAAAGATGCATGCTGGGTAGGCCTAAAATCAGTAACCGCATTGCTGTTGCTACATCTAGATGGCGAGTATGAGCGTATGATAAACATGAACTAAAACTGCATTTTGATATAATTTCTACTTTTTTCTATTACAGGAATCATGTATCTTATCGGGGTGATCGTATTCGGGGCCGAATTCAAGGATGATTACATTGACCCAAGAGATTCGAACTCCGCCTGGCCTAAACACGAGCTCAGCTACTGTTTCGGTCTCTCAATCGTGGCTTTAGTGTTTGAGATCGTGGCTGGAATCCTGATGATCTTAGACGCAAACAAAGGGACCATTACCCACGCATCGGCATAGAGGAGGAGAAATAGGCGCGCTGTTCCGTCCTAGGCAGCATATGGCCTGAAACACGCGAAAAGGGACATTCAGGCATTTTGCGTAAAGTGATGTCTCGGATCAGGCTGCGCAGTCCGCGCAGACTAATCCGAGACGACAATTTCCGTTCTGAAGTAAGTTTCTGTTTTTGCTCAAGTCTACTGTTGGACAAAATCGAATGTAGTCGTAAAGTGTCATCTCGGATCAGCCTGCGCGGACTGCGCAGGCTGATCCGAGATAACACTTTACGCAAATGTCCGAATGCCCCTTTTCGCGTGTTGCAGGCCAATTATTGCCATAACTGTGTCTATGTTTTTATTTTGAACGAGACTCCTAGAAAAGGGGGTTTAAATCATCTTCGAGATGCAGTATACCAAGAAAGTCGTCGCATAATATGGGTCTATTTTGTCAAAAACCTGTTCAACCATGAGGTAGAATGATCTTTTGACATGCAGAAAATTGACCAACAGCAAAAAGTTTCGACCCATGTCAGCCTGCGCGGACTGTGCAGGCTGACATGGGTCGATAATTTTTGCAGATGCATTAAACCACTTTTTCACAGTGCAAAACTAAAAAATTTCGTGCTGGGAGTGCTCCATGGAAATGTTGTGAGAAAAAGAGAAATTACTATTGTATTTTACATGGATGGTTTTAAAGTCGCTCGCTGCAAATTTGTTTTAGGAAGCAATGTGTTAGAAGATCTGCTCAAACTACTATTGACAAGGCAATTCCCATCCGTATGGTAGAACCTGCTAAATATATATCGCATAATAGTGAAGATTTAGATAGCCATCGTTTAGCATAATACCTTATTTTGTGTGTTTGCATCTCTCTCACTCTTCTTTCTCTCTATCTCTCTCTGTACCCCCCTCCATCTCCCTCTCTTTCTCTCTGTCTCTCCATCCTCCCTCTCTCTGTCAACCCCCCTCTCTCTAGATCTCTGTATCTCTCTCTGTATATACCTCTGTATATATATCTCTCTGTCTATAACTCAATTCTTATCCCTACCTCTATCCCTCTCTCTCCGTCTGCCTCTCCCCCCCCCTCTCTCTCTCTCTCTCTCACTCTTTACTTGTCTGTACGTCTGTTTTTCACTTTGATTTACCTCATATTAACATTATACCGATTATCCTTGTGTCGCTGTCGTTGTAGGGCAACTGTATCGTTGCAATAAGCCCCTTACCAAACAATTCCTTGTAGGTAAGAAGCCATTAAAAACATTGTGGGAAAAGGAGAAAATGCTGGTAACCACCATCTTCTTTTCCCACATTTCCCACAATTCCTTGTTGGTAAGAAGCCTTTGAAATCATTGTGGGAAAAGGAGAAAATGCTGGTAACCACCTTCTTCTCCTTTTCCTACATTGTTTTCTATTCTCCCAAAACAAGCCCCATTGTTTGAGCCACATTTGATATGTCGTCTGCAAAGGATTTCAGTTTGGACATGTCTAAAATTGTGCCGTCTGTTGAAGGGTTAGGTAAAACTTTTAATATGACTCGTGTTCTGGCAAAAGGGGGCTTAATGCATCTCCGGGATACATGATACCAGGCAAGTCACCACATAATTATGAGTCCATAGCATCCACTTTTTTAAACGACCGATTTAATCATGAGATAGATTGGTCCGTGGACATACAGAAAATTGACCGATAGCGAAAAGTTTCGGCCCAGGTCAGCCTTCGTGGACTGCACAGGCTGAACTTGATCGATAGTTTTCGCAGATGCATTAAGCCTCCTTTTCACAGAGCTTGACTCAGGTGTTTTAGCCATATATATATATGAGCCATGCTCTGTGAAAAGGGGGCTTAATGCATCTGCGAAAAGTTTTGACCCAGGTCAGCCTGCGCAGTCCGCGCAGGCTGACCTGGGCCGATACTTTTCGCTATTGATCAAGTTTCTAAATGCCCAAGGACCAGTCTATCTCATGATTAAGTTGGTTGTTTAAAAAAGTGGATATTATGGATCCTTAAGTATGTAACGACTATCTTGGTACCATGGATCACGCAGATGCATTAAGCCCCCTTTTGTCAGAGCATATATTTAATACTGTAGATCTATAGTTCATGTGTTGAGCCATGCTCTGGCTAAAGGGGGGATTAATGCATCTCCATGATGCATTATACCATGCAATTCATCACATAAGTATGAATCAATAAATTCCATTTTCTCTATTAAGCAACTGAATCATGAGGTAGTTTGGTCCTTGGACATGCAGAAAATTTTACAAATAGCAAAAAGTTTCGATCCTTGTCAGCCTGTACAGACTGCCCAGGCTGATATGGGTCGACGTTTTTTTGCAGATGCATTAAGCCCCCTTTTCACAGAGCATGGCTCACACTATGTTTGTACATTAAAAAAGCTAGCTTTTTATAAAATGATTAAAATTAAACCATGATATCATCTGCAGTATTACTGTTATTACTTGGTAAGAGTTCATTTCCAAGCCACAAGATTCACATGTATTGGAGTTTAATGCCGTTTTAACAGACTAGGTCATATCACGATGGCCAGTGAACCTATGCATGTGTTCCTGGCTTTCTCACACCAATACTGACACTACTTTCTTTCCAAGTCACTGACTACTTTTCTCACATGCATCAGAGGTGAGAGACGAAAAATCGCTGGAAAGAAAGTTTGCCTCAACCGGGTATCGAACCTGCAACCACCAGGTCACGAGTCAGATATGCTAACCACTAAGCTACCTGGTCGGGCCCTAAGCCACAAGACCTCTTCGATTTACGAGCCATTCCGAAATGCATCCATAGTCTAACTCTGAATTTAGATAGTAACACAATTCATGATTAGTTAAGCAACCAGAATCTCGTTTCCTTTTACATTTAGTAATTTTTAGCTCCACTGGCCGAAGGCAAGCGGGCTTATGTCATGGCCCGGTGTCCGTCGTGCGTCCGTGCGTCCGTTAACTTTTATTTCAAACATCTTCTTCTCTGAAACTACCCATCCAGTTTTGATGAAACTTCACAGAAATGATCCTGCCATGGTCCGCTTTAGAATTTCTTGTAAGAATTTGATTCCTTCAAAAACTCTGTTTGCCATGGCAATAAAAATGAAAAATATTAAAAATCTTTGAAAATCTTCTTGTCTGAAACTATAAGGCCTAGGGCTACCAAATTTGGCATGTAGCTTTATCTAGAGGGTGTCTACCAAGAATGCCCAATTTATAGCCCTGGGGTCAAATTTGGCCCCGGTCCGGGGGTCACAAGTTTTATATAGGCTTATATAGGGAAAACTTTAAAAATCTTCTCGTACCTAGCCATAAGGCCTAGGGCTACCAAATTTGGCACGTAGCTTTATCTAGTGGGTATCTACCAAGGGTGCCAAAATTATAGCCCTGGGGTCAAATTTGGCCCCGCCCCGGGGGTCACAAGTTTTACATGGGCTTATATAGGGAAAACTTTAAAAATCTACTCGTACTTAGCCATAAGGCCTAGGGCTACCAAATTTGGCATGTAGCTTTATCTAGAGGGCCTCTACCAAGAGGGCCCAAATTTAAGCCTTGGGGTCAAGTTTGGCCCCACCCCAGGGATCACAAGTTTTACATGGGCTTTTACAGTGAAAACTTTATAAATCTTCTCGTTACTATCCATAAGACCTAGGGCTACTAAATTTAGGCCTGTCTCAGGGGTCTCATGTTTTACAGGGCCTTTTATTGAGGAAACTTTGAAAATCTTCTTGTTTATAACCACACATTCTAGACCTGTATTATTTGGTATGGGGCTCCATCTTGTGGACCTCTACCAGGACGCAAGTAATTATAGCTTTGTGGTCAAAAATGGCTTTGCCTTGGGGTCATAACTTTCTCGTAGGATTTTATAGAAAAAAATTTGTATGTCATCTAGTTGGAAACCAAATGGCCAAGTATTGTAATGTTTGGCTTGTAGTGTTTTTACTAATTAGCCAGTGGAGCGATACAGGGCCATCATGGCCCTCTTGTTTGAGAATTCGGTTCGTTTGATAATCAGTACTTCCTCCCTTTCCCACAACGTTTTCTACTTTTTCAAAGACAATTTCAACTATTTGAGCTCTACTTTTTCGAAGACAATTTCAACCACCGGTATTTGAGCTCTACTTTTTCAAAAATTTCGACCAGCTGAGACAAATTCATTTGTAGTCTGCTGATACTTTCAATATGGGCGATTTCAAAATGTCGTTTGGTAGAGCGTGAAAGACATATTTACGCGTGTGGGAGTAAACCGGTAATTTTAGATGAAAGTGGGAAAAAAAGTTCAAATAGGGCCTCAGTGGTTTTTTACCACCCCATTCACTAAAACGATAAAAAAAAAAAGCTTAATGCATCTGAAAAAAGTATCGATCAATTTTCTGCATGTCAAAGGACCAGTGTACCTGATGATTCAGTCGGTTGTTATACAAAATAAATTTTACGGATCCATAATTATGTGATGACTTGCTTGGTAGTATGTATCGCGGAGATGCATTAAACTTCCTTTTGCCAGAGCATGGCTTAATTTATTTGAAACACTATCGAATGAAATAGCGGACGTGTAGATCCAAGATCGGACCGTGCAACCTGGGTCTTTTTTTTTTATGCTCAACTCAGCTGAGCATGAAATTTCGAAAACAACACAAAAATGATTTGATTCACCTAACACAGCAATTTTTAACTTTTCGAACGTCTCTATCCTTCTTTTTAAATAAAAGTCTTTATTTCTCACTGTCCTACTTGAAGAAGCAACAAAGAATTTCAAGCATAAACTCAGCTGAGTATAACATCAAGGTTTATAAACACGGGCCCGAATTCTGGATCTTTCTACACAGTAAAAAAAAAACCTAAAAATGCTGATGTGGCACATGGGATGGAAGGGCAACACACACATATTATCTAAAACATGAAAAAAGTCTCTGTTTACAAGTATTTACCTAGCGACATTACATAACACACAATTCAAAATTCAAAAATCGAAACACACTGCAGGTATTAAGTCTCGCCTTTTTATTAGAGTTATGCGCTTGATTATGTCAATTTCTATTGCTTGTATTCAATCGAGTAAAAATGGGATGAAATTTAGCACAAAGCAGAAAAATCGTTCAAAGAAAAAGAGATGTATTTTTGGAAAACGATGAGTATTTGAAATAATTTATTCATTTTTCAACAAAAAAGGTATATTGTATACATACGTGGGTGTATTTCAAAGACCCCCTTCTTTTTTTTATTAAATTTATCCCTTTTCCAAAATGACAATTTAGATACTGAAATCAGAAGCGTCTGCGGGAGACAAAATTGAAAATGGTATAGTCCTACAACTGAACTGAAGTTCTTTGACAGTGTAGAAAACATTTCGAGAAAAGGAGAAAATGCTGGAGACCATTATTTTCTCTTTTTCCCACAACGTTTTCAATGGGATTCTTCTCCATGGTCGTAAACACACGGCTGGCATTGTTCGGTAAAGAGTTAAATATTTTTAACGACGTATATCACAAAATTTTCTAACGGACAGATTCTTTTTTAAAACTTTGCACATACAAAGCTCATCATGTCCCTAGGAGATTACAGTAAAAAAAGATATGGGTCAAGGTGCTCGTTTCTGAAAAAAATTGCCTTTGAAAAAGGTATATACAGTTCAAAATTCAGCTGTTATTGGATTTTATACGCTTTTCTTTAATAGTCAGTTAAACAGGAAAATTACTGGAAGAATATACATATACGTATACATCATTATAATGGAAATTTATATAGTTTTGCACAAAAAATAAATGAGAGCCTGGTTTTGAGCATGGTAAACATACAAATATGCATGTTATATATAGACCATTGGGTTAAAAAAGGAGATACTTTGACCGAATTAAGGGTTAATCTTTAATAAATACATACAGTACTTTCTAACAGACAGATTTTTCTTAAAATTCCACAATTATAGTATTTATAATTCTGAACAATAAAAAAAAAATAAATAAATTAAAAAAAAAAAAAAAAATAAAAAAATAAAAAAATAAAAAAAAATGAAAATGGCACCTATCCGTGCTCATTTCGTCAGAAAACAGGGATGAAGGTCACTGTGGAAGTTAATTTTTCTAGGAAAAAAATAGGATAAAAGCTCTGCAAAAATAGTGGAAAGAGGAGAGATTACTCATTAGGAGCAATTTCTCCTTTTCCCCCAATAATTTTCAAAGTGGAAACGGTTATACTTCCACAGCTTTAAATCTCCTGTTTTTTGTTTGCTTGTTTGGTGTGTAACGCCGTGTCAACAGTATTTTAATTATTTCACGGTGACAGTTCACAGATCCATTTTTTTTCTCTTTACTATAATAATAATAATCTTTATTAGAGTCTCATTCATGTACAACATTATTTACAAATGACATAAAACATTGAAGTACATGTACATGACCATTCGTTAAAGAATTATAAAAGACTATCATATCAAATTTAAAAACAATGCATAAACATTCTACATATTCTACGTGGGTGGTAAGATTCAGTTGCAGATTTTGCCATAAAACACATAATTCTTAAAACGTATTTAAAAATTACAGTCTATAGCTAGTTTCATGTACTTTAAAAGTAGGATCGCTCGGATCGTATTCTAGGGTTTTTGTTATAAATTAGCAGCTGAATCTTGTAAAGTTAAATGAAAAAAATGAGCATGGTAATAAAAGTATTATTATTTACAGAGAGAAAAGGACCGTAGCTAAAGAATATCAAGACAGGTTTTGGCACAAAATTTCATCAGATATTGGCTAGATAACAAAAGACTTAGTTGATCTGGTTTGCTTAGAAATAAAAAGTCCGGTTGAACTTCTGCTGCTTTTAAAAATAAATTGTTCCGAAGATCATTGTATACATTGCATTCTAATAAAACATGCGACTCATCCTCGACTGCACTACAAAAGGGGCATTTACGTTCATCCAATTTCAGGTTCTCTAAGCGGCCAGTTTCTATCCGTATAGGAGCTACCCCACATCTAAATTTACAAAGCGCTGATCTATGACTTGGCGGTAGAATCGATTTACAATATTCTTCTGTTTTAAATTCATATTTAAAAGTTCTATATGTGCGTGATTTGTTACGACCCTTTCCGGATGTACCGGTGGTACTATTCACTGTAGTTAACCATTCGGTTACGAACAAATCCATAAACGTTCTTTCGACCTTTTGCGTAAATGAAAGTTTATGTAATGGAACAGACAAATCAAGGTTGAAAGTAGGGTTAAGAGACAAAAATTGCTTTTTAACAAAATGAAACCAGTTTTTACAATGCATAGATTAAGGGTTAGCCCATACTGCAATACGCTTATTTAATGGGGAGTTATTTGTCTGGGAAAGGCGTGCCCAAAAAATAGCAATTGATTTACATTGACGGACAATGGGTGGAACCCAACCCATTTTCCCATAGACAGCAGCGTTTTACCAACTTCTAGGTAAAATCTCATAGCTCGATTCTGAACTACATTAATGCTAGAGAACGATTTAAAAACCCCCACACAAGCCCCATATGATATTCTAGGCCAAACTAGAGAGTCGTATAGCTTAGTGAAAACATCATAGGAAACGCCTCCAAGGAGCGATAATTTGGCAATAAGCAGTCCTAATGCTCTACTCGCACTTTGTG
Organism: Hippopus hippopus; assembly: GCA_946811185.2. Taxonomy (NCBI): domain Eukaryota; kingdom Metazoa; phylum Mollusca; class Bivalvia; order Cardiida; family Cardiidae; genus Hippopus; species Hippopus hippopus. Next base: position 45,732,857 of record OX328098.1, on the reverse strand, counting down.
AGACCATTCTCGCAGTTACATTAAAATCAAGATGTTCTTGTAATACTAGGCCAAAATACTTATATATCTGTCAACAGTTAATAGAACACTTGGACCACAAGTAAAAATGTATTCTGACTGAGCCTGCGATGGGGATCGGAAATGCATGACATTACTTTTGTCAAGATTTATTTGCATATCATTAGCACAGCACAAGTCGTTTATCGCATTAAGTAGCACCTGTAAATCGTACTCACTTTCGGCCAGTAAAACTACGTCGTCAGCATATAGAAGGATACCATTATCTCCCGCTAGATGACATTCTACAAATACACATCTATCTAATTTGGGTATTCTGGGTACAGAAACGGACTACTTTTCAAAACAACAACCGTTACTTTGAATTTCAAAATGAAATAAACGTTTACTCAATAAAACGCTATCTGGAGCGATTCATTCAGCTATGATCGGCTAGCATTTATTAAAATAGCCCCTTCATGGTTGGGTAATAGGCTAATAGCTTCGGTATAAGCCCTACTTTTCCCAGGTATACGGGGATGAGTGATGCATCATAGCAGACAGGTGGACTCTTCGAAGAATATGACATGCGCAGACAACGAGAAGGATACAGACCTTCTCACTGTCAATTCTTATACCCACATCAAGTGCCTTTAAGTACACGGCGAGATCGTTTATGTATAAATTGAACAACATGGGAGATAACCTGTTGACAGGAAACCAGTGTGTTACAAAAGAATTAATCCGAACGCACGCAGCTACAGACGAGTATAACGATTTCACAGCGTTTAGCATTTTACCCGTTGATCCTGTGTCAATTAATCTCTTCCATTGTTTCGACCGGTTTATAAAATCATATGCCTTACGAAAGTCTATAAAAGCGGCAAACGTCGATTGTTTCTGCTTTTTACGGGTATCAATCAAATTTACAAGACTAGAAATTTGATCTACAGTACTCCTTTTCTTACTGAAACCATTCGGCTCGTCCGATAGGATATTGTTAGATTCAACCCAGGCAGATAATCTATCATTTAAGATTTTAGAATAGATTTTATACATCGTACAAGCGAGAGAGATGCCCCTGTATGATAAAGGATCTCTTGGATCAGATGTTGCACATTTAGGGTTTGGATTTATGATACATTTGTTCCACACGGAAGGTACTATCCCTGTATCAAAACAATGATTATATATAATGCATGTAAGAAAAGTATCGTAGCAATTTTTTAACACAGACGATGGAATTTCATCTATCCCACTAGCTTTGCCCCGTTTTGCGTCAATAATAGCCTTTCGGACCTCTACTAAAGATATGCGGTCATTGTATGGTGTATTAACCATGTCATTACCATTATGAGTGTTAGAGGCCGTATCATCCCCCTTTGTATTGTTATATAGTGAACTAAAATCGTGTTTCCACTTATTCAAAATGTCAGTTACATTTGGAGAGGTTGAACCATTTTCAAGGACAACTTCCATTGGTATACCTTGCCCTACACCAAGTTTACCTATAGACCGCCGGAAGTCCGACTGGTTCGCATTGCAGGCGTTCAAAAGATCGTTTTGCATTGAGTACCAGTACGTTCTTTTGGCTCTCTGAACTTTACGATCAAACTGCCTCCTGATCTGAACATAGACTGCCTTAAGTTCTGACTTAAGATTGCCTCCAAAACAGTTAAGCCAATCCTGTTCAGCTCGGCACAAATTCGACAACAGATGAGATAAATATGCGTTCCACCAAGGCTTGCTACGTCTATGTTTCTTTTTGGAAGCGCCATGGTGAGTGGTTTTATAGGGTATATCATTATACATATTCTCTTTAACAAAAGAACACCACTCTTCATAGATAGTATCAATATCATTTTGACATTGTTGACCTTGCTCTAATTTCTCTATAAAAGCATTCACCTGTATTAAAGATGCAGATCCGTTCAAACATGTATCATTTACTTTGCTTAAATAAAATCTATCGAACCAAGAGTTCATAGACGAATTGACCCTTTCCACAGGCTCTATGAGATCCGTGACGATATTCCATGACAACAGTGAATGATCTGGGATACATGTCGGCATAAGCGAGTGCACTATACCGGCTTTGTTAATAACTTCAGACGTTAGAGTAATTTTAAAATCTGTGATCTTATAAAGGTTATCATGTGAGACTACACAGTAATCGACCACTGAGGAACCTTTAGCAGATACAGAGGTAAATTCATTGGAAGCGTCATTTCGCCCATTGAGCATACACATACGAGTATTTGCATTTATGAAAAAGTCAATAAATTGCTTCCCATATGAATTACAAGAAAAGTCTATAATATGTCTTGGTGTAATATCATGTACCCCTGCTATGAAGTCATCCAAATTACCACATCGACTATTGAAGTCACCACAAATGTATATCATACCACAACCTTGAAATGAATAAATATCAGTTAATAAAGACTCAAAGAAGTGATTTGAGTCAAAGAAGCGGGATGAGTTTTCTAGGGGCAGGTAGCAGACGCAAGGTATAAGCGTAAAGCCATCAAATTTGTGAACCATTTTAAGCCACAGAATACCTTCACATGAACTGTTTAATACTTGAATATTGAATACTTCACTAAGCGTAGTTTTAATCAAAAATCCAACGCCACCAGACCCATTTCTTGCATTCCTATGAATGTTTTTCCTGTTATGACCATACCAATTATATCCGTCTATACTAATTGTATTTTCACCGACTAAGTGGGTCTCTGCTAAAGCTAAGATGTCAAAATCGCTTTTAAGGATGCAAGATAATCTTAAATTGAAATTATCTGACTCTGGATTCATATTGAAACCGCGCACATTCCAAAACCCGGCTTTATACTAATGTCTATGGTTACCTCCGCCTTGACTACCACGACCGCGGTTCCCGCCACGATTGTTTCTTCCCCTACTGCCCACTCTGTTTCAGCCTACGTGATTTTCGTCACGGTCAGAGTTAGTTTGGCTATCACGATTATATGTATTTGAGTTTTGGTTTATATTACTAATACTACCCGAAGGAAGTGCTACTTCTTTCAGTGCAACAGTAGTATTACCATTTGTGCGAAAAATACATTGGTGCACTTTCGATTCACTATCTATGACAAAAACACGTGCGCAGTAGGATGCGCACGAACATTTGTGATATACGTCGTTAAGCGACGCTCTGTGAAAAGGGTTTTAATGCATATTCATAATACTTAAAATGGATCTATTTTGTCTAAAAACCGACCGAATCATAAGGGAGAATGGTCCTCTGACACGCAGAAAATCTACCCACAAAAAGTTTCTACCCAGGTCAGCCTGAGCTAGCCTGGGTTCCAGTCCGTTCATTTTTTCCTTTTCTATCATTCGGTGGTTATTATGTCAAAAATGACAGTAATAATAACGGTTCCAGCAATAAACAGGTGGCCGCCAAAGATCAACAGCGAAACAGAAAATATTGTGAAAAATAAAGAAACTGCGGACGAAAAAAATATGATTAGGAGAGCGTGATACAGGGTTATTAAGAAATGATTACTGCCTGGACCCAGGTTAGCCTGCGCAGACTTCGCAGGCGACCTGGATCGATACTTTTATTGCAGATGCAATAAACCCCATTTTTCACACAGTATGGCTCATTTAAATTCTACATCGTTTATAAAACATGTTCCAGATTACAACTATCAATCACTGCCGATGGTTGGTTCCTGTTTACAAACCTCAACCCATAACCTACTAAGTAAGTGAAATGAAACTTTCAAGCCGATAGTACATACCGTAATTTTGCTATTTTAAAGGTATTTTTAAGGTAAAAATATCTCCTTATCGGACAGTGTAGATCCAAGATCAGACTGCACGTTCTGTGCAGTCTGATCTTGATCTACACTGTCCGAAAAAGGTCGTTGAGTCGCGCCTAGCAGTCCTTGGGTTAACCAGTACTCGCACCGTTATGTGGTTAGTTCAAGAGGTGGACCCACTCATCACGAAATCGTGACCCAGAACCTTTTATTTTAGAAGTCGACGCTGTACACAAGGATTATAGCCTATAAAAGATATTACATTACGCTCACTCGATAAACGTTTCATTATCAGTTTACATTATTGTTTGTGTTTGGGATAACAAGTTTAAATCACGTACCGTGACGAGATAATTTAAAAACCTAACACAATAATGTTTATATTATCTCATCACGGTTCTAGGTTTTAAACCTGTATTCCTCAAAACAAACAAAAATATAAAGTGTTAATGAAAGGTTTATCGAGGTAGATTTATACACGTGTATATTACTCTAACTCCATAAATATTTCATTAAAAGTTTACATTATTGTTTGTTTTTTGGAATACAGATTTAAAATCACGAATCGTGACGAGATAACATCAACATAATCGAGTGGGGCTTATAAATTATCTCGTTATGGTCCGTGATTTTAGACCTGTTATCCCAAACACAAACAAAAATATAAACAGATAATGAAACGTTTATCGAGTGAGACCTTTTTTTTATTTATAATAATAAAATATGTCTTAGTCTATACGAGTATTTAGATTCAATCATAACTGAAATCATACACAATTAGCATAATGTTCAATACAACATGTTGGTTTGATGTTTCACAAAATTCACCTTTGAGACTATGGAAATAGAGTTATTTGAGTATACATTTATCAATTCGTTTACCCTTTAACCGATGAGGAAGTTTATCAATCTTCTGAACCGAAAAAATATAATACAAATTATCGATTATTCAGAAAATTGATATCATTCCCGAAAGAAAACACATTGAGAAAAGAAGGTATAGGGGGCCTACCGCATTCAAATAATTAAAAAAAAAAAAAGTCAAAATAAGAATTATTTTTTTATGAACCTAGATTTTCAATATGCTTGGCCTCACATGTAAATGTTTTCAAATTGACCGTGGGATACTGTACTGTGTTATTTGTTGCACGCTCTCTGCCATTTTCAGACGTAAAAAAAATAAGTTTAATGGACAAAATCATTTAAATAACATTTTAGATTTTAAGCATATATTTTTTTCTAGTAGTATTTGTAAAATAATCAGGTAGGCACAAATAACCCCCCCCCCCTAAATATTTTAGATAGATGATTTAGAGACAAACTTCAGTTTTCATACAGACCAAATGGTCCATATTGCTGACTTGCGGATCCAACTGAATAGAACTGTCGGACACTGTCCCCATACTGACTTTAATAAGTCTTTACCAGACTAGAAACTTTAAGACTTGGCCAAATTAAAAGCATTTTCGGACCACGGGATATTTAGCTCAGATGGTGGATTTTGTATTTAAAATGGTAGAAAATATTGTGGGAAAATAAGAACATAAGAAAAGCCAATACATACTTAACCGGGCATCTAATATTGAGGACCAAGATCACACTGCACGGAAAGTCATACTGATCCAAGTCTTCATTGGCACGGATACCAATGGTCATAACGTCAGCAAATAGGTTTCGAGACTAAATAAATACTCGTGAGATTGACAAAATTGCTGTTAGGGAGGCCTGGAGTGAGTTTTCAATATCATTGTCTTCTAGCACGGCCGATAACCAGAAAGAACAAAGCAAACGGGCTATGAAAAAAGCTGCGTTCGTGTTATCCTAGCAGCAATGTTCTAACATTTCTAAAAAAAACGACTTTTCTTCTTGAAGTGGTCCAAAAGTGTTCTTAAAGTCACAGGCATGCCATCATTTTTCTTTGTCAGTATGTTTTGCCACGTATGATCCGACAATTACGTTGTGGCCCGCTATCAGAAGTTATTCACAATCTTAATTCATTTACACTCATGCCTTCACATCTTGCTTTTGCACTGCTTCTTGTGAGCCTATTTAGTTTTTACTCCGTAAATTTCTTTTTGTAGCCTACCGATAAATGCAATTTAACATAATCTACTTTATAATCATATAAATTGTGCGGTTACATTCAATACAAAGATGCAATTTTGGGCGTTTGAATAAAGATTGGTCGTTTTGTAATCGGTAACTCCGTCTATTTTCAACAACATCAGATATGACGTCATCTCACTGTGATTGAATACGAATCCCCCGTTCGGCAAACCTCGGGTGATCCGGTGATCAAGATGTAGTTACGGAATCGGCCGAGTTGTGACGAGTGACGAATCCTTGTAATCGACGAGTGTTATTGATCATGTGACATTCCCACATGTCTTTGTCAAACTCTGGCGCCGAATCTATAAATTACCTAAGAGGCTACGCAGCCTATCATGAAAATGCCACATTTCTTACTCTTGTCTTTCTTCTTTGCTATTTATTTGCAAATGATCACCTCTCTTAATTCAGTAATAAATCCCATTTTTAAAAGTTTGGTTAGATCATTATAAAGAATCTGAAAAGCGCCATTTACTCTCCCATCCCACCTCGCTTTGAACAGCCAATTACGCCAAAACCGTTCTTGGGCAATAATGCGCTCTGGGCAATGGGGGTTTAACGGCATCTCCGTGACCCTTCATACCAACTTTGTCATCATACAGTTATGGATACATAAAATCATATAGGTCTAACCAAATGAACCCACGAATCATAAGGTAAACTGGTCCTTGGACATGCAGAAAATTGACTAATAGCAAAAAGTTTCGACCCTGGTCAGTGGACTTCACAGGCTGACCTGAGTCGATACTTTTTGCAGATCGATTAAACCCCCTTTTTCATGGCGCATGGCTCATATGTATTAAAAACTTTAAATGCGGACATATTAAAATCTCACTTCTTCAGTAATGAGTCAATAAATAAAGAGTCTCGCATTTCTGTATTAATCATTACATGTATTGTAACAACTTGGATTTATCAAGAAACATGGGTATTGCTTAAGATGCAATTATGTTAGTCTTTTATACATCGTACAACTTTGTAAAAACTTGTCGAAAGCTCTCAACCAAAGTTAATTCGTTTAATGATAGAAAACATTGTAGGAAAAAGATTCATAGGTTTTAAAGCACTCTCACATTTTAAAATAATTTGAAACAATGTCCACTTAATCATTAGTTGAATATAATTCATTTTCTTCAATATTTGTATATTGAAATATGTCATACATATTGCATGTTTTGTAATTAATTGTTATGACCATTGAGCTTGTATGCCTATGTGTCAAAATTTCTGTTCTGTATTATTATCTTAATATATATATATATGAATAACTTCCTTGTAGTTGTTGTCGTCCATTCGTATTTTTGTAGGTGCTGCCATGTTTAAAATCTTGTGACTGTAAGTACATAAAATGGAAGCCTCCTTGATATGGAAAAAGTTAGATGTAGTTACAAATTACGAGTTGTGACGTGTGTTAAAGTAGAACACACAGAAGGGATGGAGTTCCAGCCTCTTCAACTATTTACTGCAAAATTTTGAACTCTTCCATAGAGAGAGTAAATATCAGACAAAAACTTATATAAAGCTCAAATGGGGATATTGGTCTCTGACTGGGTAAAAACATTGTTGGAAAGTGAGAATATGCCAGTTACCAGTATTTCCTTCTTCAAATTTCCACAATATTATCAGAAGTCTTTTCCTCCAGGATTGTTAAAACTCTTGAATATTTAGTAAACGGATAAATCTCACCTCAACAAACACGACATCGCGATTGCCTTTCTAGTTTAAAGACAACATATGTATGCAATCATACCATAGGCTATCTCATACACACATATATATAGCTTTTCATATCTTGAATTCTTGCTAGATTTAAACAATCCTCATGCACTTGCAAACTTCGACGCGAGGATATTTGGCAAACCTCGGCGAACCATTTTCTCACATGTATCAGAGGTGAGAGGCGAGATATCGCTGGAAAGTTTTCCTTCATGAGCGTATCGAAATCACAACCACCTAGTCAGGAGTCCGATACGCTAACCACTGAGCTACCCGGGCGGGCGTACAGACTTTTTGATAGTTATGAAAAACTTGGGTCTGTATTCACTAACTATTTAAATGTTTGGTCTTATTCTAGATTTAGAAGTCAACACCATGGTTGAGTCAGTCATAATAGACTATGAGCCAGCAGGGTGTTTCCCCACCCCTCTCCCGGGGGAAATTTTCGGTACTATGATTTTCTTGAGCCCCAGGGTCTCCTGAGCACATTCCAAAAGTCTGCCACCTGGCGAGTGGGGCTTTTGGAAGTTATAGAGGTCAAAGGTCATCAGGTGCGTCTCTAACCCTAACCTTGTTAGTTGATCCTCAATTGACACTTCTTTGGAAAATTTATACCTTGTGAAAGTCCCAAATGATCTCAGGTAATGTAATAAGCTTATATTTCGATAATTCTATGCATTTCTAACAAAATAGAAGAACATTTAATGCAAATCAAAGCACTGACAGCACTATTTTTTTATGATTCAAGCTTTCAAAAAATCATAATCTGAGAAACTACAGGGATATTTTTCAGATACAGCACATTTTCTTGATCACAAATGCCTTGAATGCATCCTAGAAGCAACCCAAACGGCATTTTCAGATTTATTGTATATCAGTTTGTCATATTCATGGATAAAATAGACGCACTTACAACAACATTTCATTAATATACTTTTTTATTTTTTTTTATACCAGTTGCTGAGAATTCAACAACTATCTGATTAATTTCTTTATTTTAGATATAAAAAAGGTCTGAAATTGATTGGTATGCTTTTCATGGTCTTGATAATTATAGTAAACGAAAACTTTTAGTGTAAATCAAAGTACTGAAGTTACTGATACATTGTGTACCATTTAACTCCTGCATCTAAAAAACAGACAAAAATGTTTAAAAGTAAAATATATCTTGATCTTATTTACTAAGAAGACATTGCACATGCTATCTACAGTGCCTTCTCTTGTTATTTTATCAATTTAGTTCTTTCAGACAATAATATCAAAGTACTAAAATTTGAACTTGCCATGACGAAGTAGTAAAGGTATGACCTTACACATGCATGCCTTTAACCCTTTCATCGCTATAGGCCAAAACAGAGACTTTTGCTGATGACATAGATCAAGATCAGACTGCACAGAACATGCAGTCTGATCTTTGATCTCTGTCGTCTGCTTGTTTTAGTCAAGCCTAATATGATAAAACTCTTTTTGAGTTTCAGTGGAGTCTATTTCCAGGCATCGAAAGAGAAGGACATTAAATATTTGGCGCCAAAAGAGTTAACTGCCCAAAACCAGAGATATATTATTCCTTGTCAATTTTGTGCAACTTTTTACACACATCAACTAAAGTAACAATAAATCCCAAAAGTAAACAAAGCGGGTGTTTAAATGCGTTTGAATTTATATCATACCATTTAAAAGTATGGAAATTATTGTGAAGATGACAATCTGTCATTGTACGGTCGGTCCAAGTGTTAGTTGCTGTCAGAGAAATTAATTTCAAAACTAGGTTATAACCTACCAGGTATCTGTGTCTTTTTTTTTTACTTTTTGCCTGATTTTAAGATTCTTTTTTTTCGTCAGCGACTAACATATGACCCGACCACACGATAACAGACTGTCATCTCCACAATATTTTTCATACTTTTAAATGGTATGATTTAAATTTAAATGTATTATGACACCTGCTTTGATATTTTGGTCTTTACTGGGTATTTAAGTAATCAGGTGATTTACTAGCAATGTGAGTTACCAAGATGAATTGAATTCCTCATTTGGATTTGGTATTTCAATAGGGCAGATGCACCTTTTATCTCACATTGTTGGTCAGTATTCATTTACAGAGGACCACAGTGTTATATTGTGAATGAGAGCTCATTCATGCTTGTATCTGCTCAGTAAAACCTTCCCCATCATCATTCTCACGCTTACCAGCCATATTTGTGGCTTTATGTTTTTGTTATGAAAACTGTGGTTGTTGTTTTTCCGTTCTTACCTGTTCAGAATTACTTGGCATTAAGAGACAAGGAAATAATAAGAAGCATCGTGCCATGACCATAAAAGAAGGCTAAGTATAAATGTTGGAAATGAGATGCATTGAGTTTGATATAATATGCTTAAGTCTTAAACTATGCAATGAAGAGCCCTGTTTTTTTTTTTTTTTTTTTTCTATTCTTTTATCCGTTTGTTTCCTTTTTATGTTAACTTTGAAATGAAGGTCATTTTGTGTATTACCATGTACTGTTAATTTTCTTGTCATTAACATATTTTTGGGGTAAAGGCCATGCAAATTACCATCATTCACATGGCAATCCATTTATTGCTCAGATTATCTTGTTGTTACATATGTATAACTTCTTGCTTTCTGCTTGCATAGCTTCAAGGCTATGTCTTCTTTTACGCAATTACATTGTATTCTAGTAATTTATCAGGATAATCATCTGTGTAAATTCAAAACTTGGTTTTTTTGTTTTTTAGTTTTTTGTTTGATAATTTTATTGCACACATTTTACAGACAGAAGGTTTTTTGATATTTTAGCTAGCTAGTTATCATTTACCTTGTTTGAAAGATGATTAGTGACTCTCCTTACTTCTGCTATGGGCAAAAGACCTGTGCATGGGTTTCTCTTTTTTACATCTTGTTATCAAACATGTATATAAAAGTACCTGTCGTATGTCAAAAAGAAAATGCCTGCTGCAATATACTTAGACTATGCTTAGCTCCACCTCACCCAATATCAGCATAATTGTATTAGGCCTATCAAAAAATATCAGTGTTTAGGGTTTCCCGAACCCTACCTAGAAAATCCTGCCGACCCTAAACTTTTTACGATACAATAGAAAAAAATCTGCCGGGTTTGATTTCCGTATGTGGTCCATGTAAAAAGTTTCTAGAAAAAAAAAAAAAAAAAAAATCCCTACCTAACCTTCCTACAGCATCTCTGACCAAAACGCTAAACACAGATATTTTTTGTTATACCTTATTGTGCATGAACAGATGAACATTTTTTTTTTTTTCTTTTTGCGTTTGGTATCACGATCATGGGCTTATTGTTGTTTCCAGGATATTTTTACCCATATTAAAAATGATGGATTTCATTTTACTGTACAATTCCATATAAGTGATGCACCAATAATTGCCCATCTGTAGGAAGAAATTATCAGTGATCTAATGGGGAGTCAGTTTCTTCTTTTCTGACCTGATTTCTCATTCGCAAAGTCTATGCTGTGAAGGAAGTCTCTGTAGTTCGACAAAAGTAAATCATGTTTTGCAAAATGCTACTTTGGAATCATTTAGAGAATAACAAACCCAGATTGTATCAAAAGTGGTTTTATGCAATCTCTCTTTGCGTACATTTTGATGTTTTTCAATTGTGGTAAAAGTGTCAACAGAACAGGAACTTTATTGAATTTTCACAATGTTAACTGGGTACTTCCCCATGTCATAGACATGCAATACGTGTATAAAATAATAGAGTATAAATCATAGCAATGATTTAGTTAACATAGTAAAATATTTTCTGACCAAGCAATGAGGAAGATGATAACAATGTTGACTTCATGAATGTGGTCAATGGGTGATAGTGGATAGACTTTCATATAGCATGGAATGATATGTTGTAAACATCAGTTCAATGAAAGGCAACTTCATATTAGTCTCCAAGTCTATGAAGGGCCACCATTAAGAAAAAGATCTAAACAACTTGATTCACTGGGTTTAATACAATAACACTCATTGTGGCAAATTACTGTTGATTATAGAAGTGATAAATACAATCCTGACCTCAATGAGTTTTTATGGGTCAACAGCAAGAAATATCCTTAATTCCAGCAAATGTCATAAGATTAAAAAAAAAAGCTCAGCATTTGTCACTATTAATACTCTTGATTTCCTTCGCTGACGCAACTTATGGATAGTATAAATTATAATGGTAAGGCACAATGTTTGTCATGGAACCTATTCTGTATCAATTAGATCATAATTGATGATTTTGTATACTTTGGATACGTTTTTGGGTACCAGCAATTTTACGATCACAAACATGGCCAAGAACAGTTCTCAAGGTACTTTGATTCAAGCAAAATTGCTTCTATTTCTATAAAACAGCTGTTTTGACTATAGATATGAACGTATAATCCCATCTGAAAATGTTTTTGACATATTAAATGTAGAAAATGAAATGAAAATTTAACCTGAACTGCTATTCATTGATATCTCGTATGCAACAGTGCACTTGGTGACCTTTGACCTCCATAACTCGCAAAAGCCCCACTCGCCAGGTGGCAGACTTTGACAAAGTGCTCAGGAGACCATGGGGTTCCAGAAAATAATAGTGCCGAAAATTCCTCCGGGGGTGGGGGGGGGGGGGGTAGGGGGGCCTATTGGTGGCTCAAGGTCTATAAATTTCATTACTTTGAATTTTTTGAAAATTTAGAATTGTAGGTGAATACGTGCCCAGGTCCTAAAATCAAACCCTTGCTCGGCCAAACTTCTTAACCTTTTCAAATTTATTTTTGTGGCAAAGGCATATTGCAATTGTTCTAATGTATTCAGTTGTAATAAAAAATGTCCGCAAGTGGCTCACAGAAGAGTCGGATGTGAAACTGACACATTTGTCTTGCTTTATTTTGGGCGTGTGGCCAAAAAGACAGTCCAAATTACACTTTAATCGAGATGGTATATACATAGCCGCAACATCATCGTCGGAGAAAGCGTGCCCATGCAATGTTTGAATGAATCTCAATGCTGGCTTCGTGGGTATGTTGTAAAGCACGCGACTCTCGTGCACCAAGAGTATCGGCTTTTCAGAACTCGGCGAATGGCACCTCGTGACGGCAATTCTTTTTATCCGGGTCAAAGAACTGAACGGTTAAGATAAATGCTAATTGGACAGTCGCAGGGGATTATCGGAGGATTCGAGGAATTTTTACCTGCTTTAGGGTGTTTTAAGAAAGATTTATTTTCATAAAATGAGTGCTATCGCTATCTGTCGATCAGGTAAGGGAACTATTTGATAAGTCGAGTAAAACATTGATAATTCGAATGAGACAGGGAATAAGAATTAAACTCGTAATACATATTAATTAACCCTTAGGCTGCTAAGCGCGACTCAAGGACCTTTTACGGACAGTGTAGATCAAGATCGGACTGCACAGAACGTGCAGTCTGATCTTGGATCTACACTGTCCCGTAAGGTGATATTTCTCCTCAAAATATAACTTTGAAATAGTAACATTTGTGTTTTTACTATTGACTTTAAAGTATCATTTAACTTATTCAGCAAGATAAGGGTTAAATACCGTACCTTCTGTAACGAGTTTGTAGCGGGTAACTCTAAAACATCATAGCAAAACAGGGATAATTGAGATAGGTGAAGGGAATACGCACGAAAACATTATGAGAGGAGGAGATACTGATCTTTACGAACGATTTTTCCTTTTGCCGTGTTATTTCAAAAAGTTAATCTGTTAAAGACGAAATTGTCTGCAGGCGGTGCCATATAAATTCTTTACCAGACGACAAAATTTTCGATTGGACCAAGCTGAGAGCAGTTAAAGAAGACAAATTAAATGATGCTCAAATGATGAGATTTGACCATGAAAACAGAAAAAATATTGTCAAAAAAAAAATGGTGATTACTTGCATCTTCTACTTTTTTTCCACTAGCACCAACTTTTCCCCACAATGTTTCAAAAGCCTTCTTCCTTACGGCCGTGAAGCACGGGTTTATTTGGTAAAGAACTGAAAAAAGATGAAAAAGGTTTTTGTTGTCTAAAAAAAGAAAACTATAGAGTTAGTTCCGATTGCTCGGATCTGTTGAACCTCACTTAATACTCTTTTTTTTTTCTGCGGATAGCCCTTTAATTCTTTATCAAAAGATTCTCTTGGTTTTACGATCCTGGGGACAAAGGCAATTGAAAAAGTCGTGTAAAAAGAGAAAATACTGGAAACCAGCCGCTTTTTCCTTTTCCAGTATCGTTTTAACATCTTGAAAAAGCAAATCCCATCATTTCAGTGACATATTTTGTCGTCTGAAAATTTTCCTACATTATCAATCAGTCAACAAAGTTTATTGTTCAAATCACACATTATTTATTTATTTACTTATTTACTTTACTAGATTGTATAAATTTATTTATTTTTATTTATTTATATATTTATTTATTTATTTATTTATTTATCTATCAAGAGCGAATTCAGAGTTTTGTGTATAATTTATTTGATTTTTTTTTTGCCAAAAATGCTCGGAAAATTAACATTTTCTCTGTTTCTCACATTGTTTTTTTTTCCATTCAAAGGCAACTCGCATCGTCTCTGTAACATTAATTTTGTTGTCAGCAAATATCCGCAACAAGGTAGAGTCTCAAATTTTGTAAAAAAGAAAAGATACAAGCGAGATATGCGATATACAAATAAATCTACTCCATTCATTCCCAGAATTAAAAATAAAAATAATTTAAATAGTACATTGTAATTTTCTTTTGTTCCGATATTCTGTCTGCTTAACTTTTAAATAACAATTTTTTAAGCCAGGTTTTCCATATCTTAGTGGTCTTTTATTTGTATAAATTATTTTCATTCCTTCAAATTCATACTAGTACATTCTTTCAAATACCTACGTAACTATATTTATTATTTTCGGTAATTTCCCTTTGCATACTCCCTCCACATAGCAACGCATTACAATATTACGTAAAGTGCGAGAAATGTAGGGTAAATGCGCGTAAATTACGTCATATTTCCCTCTGGTTGAATGGCACGCACCTTTGTCTGCGCATGTCATATTCTTCGAAGATTCGACCTGTCTGCTATGACGCATCACCCATCCCCGGATACTTGGGAAAAGTAGGACTTATACCGTAGCTATACCCAAGCCTGTAGGGCCTGTTTTAATAAATGGCCGATGCATAGGTTACCTGCTAGCTGAACATAGCTGAATGAATCGCACCAGGTAGCGTTTAATTAAGTAAATGTTTATTTTATTTTGAAATTCAAAGTAACGGTTGTTGTTTTGAAAAATTAGTCCGCTTCTGTACCCAGAATGCCCAAATTAGATAGATGTGTATTTGTAGAGTGCCATCTAGCGGAAGATAATGTGGCACGCACTGTTTACATCGGAAACTAGTGCGCGGGAACTACTGTTTCCGCCTTCAATTGAAGAGTTAGAAAATATGAACTCGGTATTTTTCACTGGTCGTAACCATGAAATATCAAACCATAATCAACTGTTATTTCTCGATAAACTACCGAAAAGCATGAAGTAAATACATTTCATTCTCTAACACGTTATGTTCGTTAGCTGATTTATTAATTTATTCGGTAAATTTAATTCTGTCGTGCTTTTGTTTTTATTTATGTGTCTTGTTTGTTCATTTATTTATCTAAAAAGTCTCATTTGCATGTATTTTTTAGTTATTTTGTTCATGTATTCATCATTCATTTGATTTTTTGGGACAGAAAGTTTGGCTTTTTAAAAATTTATTTATATAGTTATTCCATTGTCTAAGTTTTTTTTTTGCTGGATTCTGTTTAGCCATTGCTAGAATTTAGAGCTATGAAAGTATTCTTTTTTCATGTAATATCAGTTTTCACAAAACATTCGTTTACCTGATTTTTTTTTGTCCCATACATGTTTTAGAATTACCCCATTGAGCTGTTAAGAGGGATTTCAGGGTATTAATCTGGCATCAAAATGGACAACAATCAGTTTTGTACAAAAAGAGATCAATATTTTCTTGCAGTGTATATTCAGACATGGATCAAAACACCAAAGTAGCAGTTCTATATAAAAGAGAAAATTATTAATCGGATGAGCTTTAAATCTTTAATCGCTGATATCTTGCGTAAAATTGCGACAACCCTGACAACTTGTGCTCAGCCAATCACGAGAAGTGGTACCCACATTTTTTTTTCAATTTTCTGTCAATAAGTTTGGGTCGTGTTTTAAAGATGTGGAACCAGTCTTTAAAGAAGCGCCGCCCTCTTTTTTCCATATGGTTCCCAGCCATTTCTATTATTATATGCAGTTTACGGATGAACTTAGATACCAGCAGGCCTCCATGTAGACTGGTTTACAAGATAAAGTTTTCGCCCTTCTATCTTTCAGTTAAAATTGCCGTGGTACAAAAGTAAATCTAAAAAAAAAATCAACAACTTTTGGTAGATTCTATTGGTCCAAACTTTGGTGCTTTGCTTAACACGTTTAGTTTTCCGTAAGAAGAGAAAGGTCCTAAAAAGTCTTGGATTTTCAAATAGCTCTCCCTGTGTGTGTGTGTTTCTCTCTCTCGACAGACCAGTATTGTTGTTCAACGGATTATGTTGATACCATGTCCTTTCTTAGGAACTTAATTTAAACATCTTCAAAACATGATTTGCTTAGTGTAAACGTCTTTTTCGTCAATTGTTCACTCACGATTAATGATAATAATAGTAATAATATTAATGATAATTATAATAACAATCGAAGCTCGATTATTGATGAATTAAATGTCTTTAACTGTTATTTTACTTCCTTAAAATAAAAAGTCTTCACACTCGCTTTTAATTCTACCGTTAGTTCGCCATTAACCTGGTGGGCAATTTTTTTAAAGTGTGACTTAAAGCTGTGTCTTGTCATAGCCATCTTTTAGACGATTTTGGTTGCTTTTGTCGGCACAGTAGTTTAAGATCAGATTGCACAGTATGTTAAGTCTGATCTTGGATCTTCACAATCTGAAGTTTTTTTTTTTGATAAAACTTGACTCCAAGAAAGCCTTTAACTCTTTACCAGGCGACAAAATTTTAGCAAAGTCCGAATCGAAAGCGTTCGCAGAGACAAATAAAATGTTATTCAAAACATAAAAGACGTCTTTCAAAGAGTAAAAATCATTGTTGGAAAAGGAAAGTTGCCGGTTATTAGCTTTTTCCTCTTTTTTCTACAATGATTTTAAAAGCCGTCTTCATCAGCGTCGTTAGAAGTCAGGATTGTGCAATAAAGGGTTATATTATAATATCAAGTCTTTTTTACTGATTGAAAAAGTCCATTTTATTTATTTGGTGTTGAAAGAGGCTTAAATCCGTAACTGTCTGTAATATTGATTCACCTCGATGTCCTCAAATATACAACAAAAATATTAATAATAACGAAACAATACAATAGAAAGGGAGAGAGAATTAACGTTTTAAGTTAATCCAACCTGACAACCAGTGGGGGTCGGGATTGGGGAGGGTTGACGTATTGATACCTGATCAGGGCATGCATTGGCAATAGGCATTCGACGTTACAATAATCTGAATTTTTGAAAAGGCAAACAGTTATGAAATACTAGATATTAGAAAACAAGTTTAATTAACATTAAATGTTTCTTTTAAAATTATGTAGACTAAAATACGAAAACATAAATGACTGTAATTAACTGATGGTCGCTAAAAATGTTAGATTTGATAAATTTGGATACCAACACCCATATATCCGAAGGTAATGTCAATTTTTCATTATTATTATAATTAGCGGTAGAATTTGTACAAGTCATATCATTATTGAATTATCATTAGTAGTAGTGGCAGTACATGTTGTTGTTGCTGGTGCTGTTGATGCAGTGTCCTTGTTGTTAATTGTTGTTAAACTTTTTATCCCAATCATCATTATTAGTTAGCAGGGGAATTTAGAATTGCCTTTTCGATGGCGATGGCAATGAAATACTTTTCTATTGAAGCACAGATCAGATTGCAGGACTGTGCAGTCTGATTTTGATCTATCCCGGCCGAAAAAGCTTTTTTACCCTGCCCTTAGCCATGAAATTTTTAAAATAAGGATATACATACTTTCTAAGAAATTTGAATAGCAATTAATTACTTTTGTGGAAGGCTGGAGCATTTTGAGGTCCCTTCTTTCCTTGACCCTTTACCATACGATCACTTGTTTCAACGACACCGAAAACAGGTTTTCGGAAACATTGTTGGGAAAGGAGAAAATGCTTGTTACAAGCATTTTCTCCTTTCTCCATAATAATTTACACCCTGTCACAGGCAAATCACAACCTCAGAATCATATTTAATTTGTTCTTCGCAAATGCTTGAATCGATTTGAGCAAGTAACAAGTTTCTGTCTCCTGGTAAAGTGTGAAGCTGGTTATTATAAAGAACTTTCCTTTCAAAAAATGGCAGGTATCCCTTGTAGCTTAGTAGTTAAACGATGATAGATTCGTAATCTGAAAATTCATATTCGATCCCCGCCAGAGATGGTAAAAATTCGACACCAGAGTGTATTTTCTGTACCGTCTGATCTTGTTCTACGGTGTCAACAAACAGCCGTGCCTAGTAGCTGAGAGTTAAGACAAGAGAATGGTGAAATAATAGTCCAACCCTTTACAAAACAATCCAATGTTTTAAATAAAGACCCATAGGAAGAACCCTTAAAAAAAATGGGAAAACGGAGAAAATGCTTGTAAGTAGCATCTGTCCATTTTTACGAGTTTCGATTTTGTCATCTGCACATGCTTTCAACATCGAACAGTCCTAAAATTTCTTATTTGCGAAAGGGCTAAAAAATGGAAAGACGGGGATAAAATGGGATTTTTCTTTTTGGCTCGGCCATTTTCAAAGAAAACGTCGAGGTACCTACTGTCATGGCCCTGTTGTCCTCTGCATCATCGCTGTTGTTGTGCAAAACTGATATTTTCTCACAATTCTTTTATTACTGAAGATGTGTACTACTGCAGACTTGGCCCAGAAGTTAACCCTTAGAGCGCCTTCAGCAACTATAGTTGCCAGTGTGTCCAGTGTTGATCAAGATCAAACTGCACAAAACGTGCAGTCTGATCTTTGATCTACACTGTCCGCATTACTGGGATATTCTGGACAATAACACTCTCAGCTTTTCAACTATAAGGGTCTTACTTGGAGAATGAAAGTGTTCCTTTGGTTCTAGGGTTAACTATCAAACGTGCCAGAAGGTTTGGTAACACGCAAAATTTTCTCGACACAGTTATGCCTCATTTTTTGACTAACATTTTTGCACCGAAAAAAAAAAAAATAAACACCAAACCCGAGCTTTGGCATGATCCGCGTAAGGTCTCTTGTTTCTTGTTGTTACAGAGGACAGCATGGACAAAGACAATTACATAGGCTGAGCAACTACTCCTTTTCCTAGGCGGTTTCAATAGTATGTCCATTCAGTTCTATGCTTTTTTTCTATTCAGATTTTAGCCCAATACACAAGCAAGACGCACTGTGCTTGGTCTGCGGAGACAAAGCCTCTGGGAAACATTATGGGGTCCAGAGTTGTGACGGCTGTCGCGGGTTTTTTAAGCGAAGCATCAGGCGAAATTTGGAGTACGTCTGCAAAGAAGAAGGACACTGTGTGGTGGACGTCGCAAGACGGAACCAATGTCAAGCATGTCGATTCAAGAAATGTCTAGAGGTCAACATGAACAGGGACGGTGAGTAAAGGAATATTTCCAAAACAAGTTGGGTTCCTGCGTGGCTCAGTGGTAAGGTGTAGGACTCTTGACCTGGAGGCCCCGGGTTCGAGCGTCACAGGATCCACTTTGGTATTTCATGGGAGTGTCCTTGGGCAAGACACTTCAGAGCCCCAGCCTTGTACTGGTGAACGAAGGCAATACATGGCTATACGAGCTGTCGCCGTGATATGACCGAAATAATGTTGAGAGTGACGTAAAACAGCAATCAATCAATCAAGCAAGCAAGCAAGCAAGCAAAAGAAGGTCATGTGCTTTTTTTTTTTTTTTTTAAATATGGGCCAGTTTAGATTTTTTGCTGTAAATTGAAGTTCCTTGTAGAAAAAAGATAAATTTATTACACTACGAGATATTTTTTTTCTCAAAGAAAAAAAAAAAAACTGAACAGTTACATACCACAAAAGGAACAATTTCGGCTTTTAGGTAACGAGATGCTTGTGATACAATAGGTAGCTGCGTCTATTTTTATGAGATTAGATGTGACGTCATCCTGCATATTTGAATACGATCCCACAAAATCGACGCATGCTACTGACCATGTGACATTCCTACAAGTCTGTAAAATGCTGGTCCGAAATGTGGAACATTGCGAAATGCTAGTGCGAAATCTACAAGTACCTTAAGTAGCTACGTTGCCCATCAACGAAATGCCATAAGAAGGACTTTCTTATACTTTTCATTCTTATTGATTGATGGTTTGCTAGTTATTATCTTACTTAATTCCTAGATAAAACATTAAAGAAGTTTTGTATGGTAATAGAAATTTGAATGACTCCCTTTAAGATAAGACATGGTTACTGCCACTAGAACAGTTTTAAAAAAGAAGTTTTTTAATGAAAAATTCGACAGAAATGTGGATCTAGCAATTTACTTTTGCTTATTTTCAACCGCCGAGTAGATCTAGTAGTTCTTGATGTTGTTGGTGGTGATGGGTGATTTTTTTTTTCGGCGCAGCTGACTGCGCTGATCATTGACCTACTTTTTGGTTTTGATAGCATATGAATAAATAGAAATTTGTGATTGGTCAAAAAGTAGACATGCTTAATTTGAGGGTCCCTGCCTATTTGCTGGCAAATTTATGCCGTCTATCTTTTTAAGGATATTTCTTGTTTCAAATTTATTTTAATTATTCTAATATTTTTCGTAAATTTTCACCAAAGGTAGGTAATTCCTTATTTATTTTGTAATGCAAACAGAGTATCCTTGGCTGGCGGCGTAGATCAAAATCAGACTGCACAGAACTTAAAGTTTGACTTTGGATCTATCGTCGGCTTCTAGCTGTATAACTAGATCTATGACCAAACGTCTTGTTGTCTGCAGTGGACCTATACTTTCAGACCTTAAAAAGTATCAATTTTAGATCTGTGCATTTCGCACTGGAAAAAAAAATTATTATTTTTCCTTACATTTAATGTTCTGCGAATCATGATTTGTATTGCCTCCCTGTCAATGATGCTAATGTTTTGCAGGTCTCTTAACCCTTTACCACACAATCCCGAGTTTTAACGACCGGACCCTGAGGAAGAAGCCTTTTGAAAACATTGTGGGAAAAGGAGAAAATGCTGGTAACCAGCATTTTCTCCTTTTCCCACGATGTTTTCTACCCTTTCAAAGACAAATTTCACTATTTGTGAAACATTGAATTTTTCGTCTGCAAATGCTTCCAATTTGAACCAGTCTGACATCCTTGTCGTTTGGAAAAGAGTTAAAACACCATACAGTGCATATGACATTCTTTGTATTCATTGAGACATTTTTTTCGAGGGAAATATTTCAAGCACATTAGTATTGGTTTGTGAAGAACGGACTGCTCTGCCGTGATATTTCTGCAAATAGACTAATGGGATCTTTCCTTGCAATTTTGCCACTTCTGTTCTGAAAGGAGCACACTCGATTTGTGAGAAATTGATCGTAGGGTACTTGATTAAGCAAACGCGATATGTCAAGGAGGTAGGAGAAAGTTCTTTGGTTTAGAAAAACGATCATTATAGAGTTGAAGTATCTGCAGCGGAGAGAGCGATATGTCCAGAATCAACACAGATGATGGTTTTCATACACTTGTGCTTTACCGATATTCTCTTCAGATGAATTTTGTTCCACTTGTTGTTGATGGATGTCGCTTGTTTCCCGAGCTTTCTTGACCTAAAATAATGACGTGTTGCTTTCGAGCACCCTGCCTTAGAATATTTGTGGGAATACTTAAGATCTTAGTAGTATGTCAATTTATGAATTATTCTTAGAGTAGAGCAAAACGACAACAATATAAGGGATAAAATTGAAAATCCCACGAAAGTAATTCAAGGAATAAACCGTCACAGGTTTGCTTCAAATATCTGACGAGATATTCTATGTATTTAGCGTGCAAACTATTGAATTGTTAGTATAGAGGTTGGGGTAGTTCTACCGGGAACTTTCTAACTTGCGAAGGAACGCAATTTCTGATTGGCTAAAGCAATTTTAAAGGGGTGGGGGTAAATCAAACAGGTAGATCTGTGTGACAGTTAACTTATTTTCTCGTTTAGAGCATTCAAAACTTATGGTTTGTTAACTGTTGGGGGATTAAAACATGTAGAGTTGTTTCCCTGACAGACATTGCGGAATTTTGTTTTGAACAAATTTAACCCGAGAATACCTGTCGAATTATATTGGTAGGGCATTAAACATCAAACAAACGAATTAAAAATCATGTCCAGTCCGAGGTGTTAAAGTATAACTTGCATGTATTTTGTAGTCTGATAGAGCTAATTTATTTTACATTATATTTTGTCTTAATACAAATCTGGGTTAAAATGTGACCATTCGGCCTGTAAAAACTTAAGTCATAATTTCTACTGATGACTGTGGTCAAAACAGTCCTAAGTCTTTACCAGACGACAAAATTTTAGACTGGTCCAAATTGCAAGCACTTGCAGACGACTAATCAGATGCGACTCAAATGATTAAAATTTATCTTTGAAAGGGTGGAAGACATCGTGGGAAAAGGAAAAATGCTGCTCACCAGCATTTTCTCCTTTTCCCTCCATGTTTTCAAAAGTCTGCTTTCTAAGTGTTGGTTAACTTGGAAATGCTTCGTAAAGGCCGTGGTTAAAGTCTTGACCGCTAGACTTCTTGTGTTTCAAACATCACTACAAATTCGACCCGTCTACCACTTCTGCAGATGACAGTCTCGGAAAGTATCGTGGGAAACGAAGCAATCACTTGTAACAGAAAATGCTTTGTTTTCCACCAAATTCTCTGTGTATTTGGAAAATCATATGTCGGTATTTTCTTCCAAAGATTGTGCAGAGAGGGGACAGCTGCATCAGAAATAGCCTACTGCAGAAACAGGGGATACTTGATGTATTTGCAAATTAAAAGGGGCAAAGTATCACCTTTGTGCATTATAGAGGGACGGTTTAATGGGACAATTGGTAGAATTCCAACCTTGCAGCACAACTGGTGATTACGGTTTTCTTTACCATGAAATGCCAAAGTTTATCATTCGTGTAGACTATTATGTTCCTAATATTATGGTTGACCAGAAAAATAAAAGACTGTTAAGTGATAGGTTGATGTGTAAAAAATCTCCTAAGATTACACATACGCTTTTTCTTAGAAAAAGCTTTGATTTTTATAACCCAATGTACGATTAATACATTGAAGCAAAGGGCTCAATGAAGTTTTCGATTCCCACGTTTGATGAAGTAAATGGGAACCGTTTCAAATATAAAACTTCTCTATGATTACATTTAAGACACGAACAGATGTTCGTAAGTTTCCCAACGCTTTATGTCCAGATTGTTTCGATATGAAGCCATAGATCTATACCTCCTATACGCTTGAATATTCTCCATCGTACAAGACCAATAGAGTCCATCACAATGTCTCCCTTGTTCTAAGATATGCTTTCAATCCACTTTCAATTACTTTCATTGAAAATAACCCCTCCCCCGCCCCCATTCGTCACAACATTCGGAAAATCTCGGGTGATCCGTCATTATCTCCCGCTAGTTGGCATTCTACAAATACACATCTATCTAATTTGGGTATTCTGGGTACAGAACCGGACTACTTTTCAAAACGACAACCGTTACCTTGAATTTCAAAATGAAATAAACGTTTACTTAATAAAACGCTACCTGATCCGATTCATTCAGCTATGATCAGCTAGCATGTAACCTATGCACCGGCCAGTTATTAAAACAGCCCCCACAGGCTTGGGTAATAGCTTCGGTATAAGCCCTACTTTTCCCAAGTATCCGGGGATGGGTGATGCGTCATAGCAGACATGTCGAATCTTCGAAGAATATGACATGCGCAGACAACGGGTGATCCGTTGATCAAGTCCGCCATTCGGCAAACCTCGGGTGATCCGTCGACGAGTGCAATTCCGAGTGGCATCACAACTCGGCCGATTCCGAAACTACAACTACGGATCTGCTGATCAACGGATCACTCGAGGTTTGCTGAATGTCTCCCCCCCTCCCTCCGACGGCATTGATAATTCTTGTACTAGAGTTTTTGAGACATTTCGCTTTAATTAATGACCGCTTTTATTCAAATTTAACAAAAATTCGACATAATCATTGGACAGAGATAATCTATATACATGTAATTTGTATAACAATTGCAGCGGTTCAACACGAGAGAGCACCACGTTGTTATCAGTACCGGAAAGATGAATTGGAGGGATCCAAATTAGAAGATAGAAGACATTCTCCTTATCCGAGGGTGGAGTTCTTGGAGAGAGCCAGGCGAGTAGATCTAATTTCATCTTATAGATGTGTGCAAATGTGGGAAAAATGCATTTTAGCCATGCACTGGCAAAAGGGGGTTTAATGCACCTCCGTGATGCGTTATAGATCTACGAAGCAAGTCATCACAATTTATGGATCCTTAAGATCCATTTTGGCTGGCAACCAAATGAATCTGCAGGTAGAATTTAACAAAAATTTATTAATTTATGCAAAAGTTTTGGACCCATGTCAGCCTGCGAGGACTGCGTCGATACTCTTTACAGATGCATTAAGCCTCATTTTAAGAGAGCATGGCTCATCATTTACGACTTTGTTTAATTTTGTCCGACGAGCTTAACTGTTTACAAATTGACTGGCAGAATTTTAGACTCGACCAAATTTAAAAAAAATTCAGGCGACAAATTTGATGAAGCTTCTAGATGCTGATTTGTGTCTTTGAAATAGAGGAAAACATTGTTGGAAAAAGAAAAAAAAAAACGCTGGTTTCTTCTGCTCCCACAAAGTTTTCATAAGCTTCCTAGGCCAAGGTTGTTTAAACTTGGGATTGTGTTGATAACTGATTTGTGTAGGCAATGGATTAACTCTTTAAACCAAACGACAAAAAATTTGACTGGTCCATATTGAAAGCATTTGCAGACGACAAATTAAAGATGGCTCAAATGCTGGAGTTTGTCCTTCATAGAGTAGAAAACATCGTGGGAAAAGGAGAAAATGCTGGTCACCAGCATTTTCTTCTTTTTTATGCCCCCGCCATGAAATGGCGGAAGGGCATATAGAGTTACCTGTGTCCGTCTGTGTGTGTGTGTGTGTGTGTGTGTGTGTGTTAGTGCGTGTGTGCGTTAGTGTGTGTGTTCCATTCTTGTCCGGAGCATAACTTCTACATTTATCAATGGATTTCAAAATAATTTTGCACACTTGTTCTCCTTAACAAGTACTAGTGTCATGCGAAAAGTTTGTTTCGATACGCCCAAGGTCAAGGTCACAGTTGAAGGTCAAATGTTTAAATTGACCTTGTCCGGAGCATAACTTCTACATTTATCAATGGATTTCAAAAAAACTTTGCACACTTGTTCTCCTTAACAAGTACTAGTGTCATGCGAAAAGTTTGTTTCGATACGCCCAATGTCAAGGTCACAGTAGAAGGTCAAATGTTTAGATTGACTGTTCAACCCAGTTTTACATCCTGCTCAGCAGAATTGTGATATGAAGATACAGTTTTGGTTTTTAAAAAGACTCATCCAAAGAACTATGCCAGAGAATATTGAGGCTGCAACCTACCCTTCAACTATAGTCCAGTGTGATAACATTTGATCCAATTTGTTCCTGTCTCATAGAGGAAGTCCAACAAAGTAATTATCATTGCTATATTTCTCACTCTCATTTCTCAAGTTAAGATCTTCATAATCCCGAGTATAACTAACCCTCAGTTGAAAGATTAAGGAAAACGCTGAATAAAAAGAAGTTAATGCTCAAAACCAGCATTTTCTTCTTTTTCTCACAAAGTTTTCTACCATATGCAATACAAACCATATAATTTATTGTCTGCATATTGCTTTCAACTTGGACCAGTCCTCAATTTTGTTATCAGGTATAAATAATCTTTTATCTGCTTGGCTATATATATAACAAACCTTCTTAACCCTGTCTAAGCTGTTATCCAAAACAACAATTTTCTGTAATACCTACCGATTCTCTCATATGACATATCTGTGACCAATACCATTTAGCGGGGCATCCATGTCTCTGACACACCTATTTCTAGTCTACAATGTTTTTAAAAGGCTTCTTTCCAAGGGTCGTTGAAACCTGGGATTCTTTGGTAAAGGGTTAAAGTGAGGAGTTTAGTGGCCATTCTATGAAAATGTGATTAGATGTAACCCTTTGCCAAATGACACATGTTTAACTATCCAAAGGAAGAATACGTTCTCAATCATCATGGAGAAAAAGGTGGTAACTAACATTTCCTTCCTTTCTCTACAATTTTTGCTCCCTTTCAAAGCCCAGACCGGATAATGTAAAACTCGATTCAAAAATATATTTCTAAACAAACAATGCATTTGTTTCATTCAAACATTCTTTCTATTTATGACTTGCATTATTTCAGCTGTGCTATGGTAGGCCGTAGAATGGCATACATGTATATCATAATAGGTAAGATGACTTTATGTGTTGTCTGTTGAAAATGTTGTGGCAAAAGAAGAAATTTATCTTGAGAATAATTTCTCCTTCTGCTAAAACTTTTTTACAATTATTTAAGACATGAGCCAAAAGTTTTGCTATTGGTCAGTTTTCTGCATGTCAAAGAACCAGTCTACCTCATGGTCTAGTCAGTTGTCAGACAAAATGGTCTTTATGAGTCAATGACTTTGCTTAGCATCATGCATCACGCAGATTCATTAAGCGCCCTTTTCCCACAGCATGGCTCATTTATAAATTAAGCCTTAATTCTTGGTGATTACACTTATTCTATCAGGATATTTTCCAAGTGATCTGTTGCAAATTTTTATCAAGCTCTTGCATTCAATATTGAAGTATGAAAGACAAGTAAACAAAATAAAGCTTTATAAAATTACACCTTCAGGTCTGGTTTCCAACATTTCCAGCATATCCCAATGTTCACAGCCGAGTACCGACCTCCACAGGTGCCTGTCTTTCCATCAAGACTGACCAACCAACCGCATGATGAAAGTAGGTACCCTGTCTTCAATGGTACTCCAAACATGGTGCTGCCTGGTTCCATCACATCACTCAATCCAAATTTCAACCATTTTACATGTGCTAGTAGGTTAGTCAGTCCAGGTCGAGTGCTGAATCCTGGCTTCTATACACCAAGTCATTCAGGGATTTTTCGACCAATTCCTAGGCATATACCTACAACTAGGCAAGGCAGTCCTGGAAATATTAGTGCCACCCTGACAGATAATAAATGCCAGAGGGACAGAACAAAGGAAGAGGTGAAAGAAGAAAAGGATAAAAACACTGGTTCCCAGAATGGAAGCTTGCCAACTGGTACCGAAATGCCCATTCACAATACATTCAGTTCTAGCACAGTATCTGAAGGCAGCAGTCCGGCATCAGGGGACAGTGGTATATCTGAGAGATCTCCATCATCCATGTCAAAATCTTCAGATGAAGAAGATATGAAAGGTTTGACACCTGTGCTTTATAACCATAATAAACCATAATAGATGTTAACCTAAAGATTTGTGAAAATGGGCCCTAAACCCCTACCAGACAACTGTATTTTGAACTTTCCAAAATTAAAGCATTTATAGACAGCAGATCAAATGCGTTTCAGATAATCAGTTTTATCTTTAATAAGGTACAAAACATTAAGGGGAAGGATTATTGCTTTGAAAGCCTTTTTTCTTGTGGTAGTTAAACTCAGAATTGTTTGGTAAAGGGTTAAAACCATTGGATCATTTATTTATTTGGTTGAATGTTTCCTTTTTTAATTTCTAGATCTTAATTGTACATAAGACTACCTTACTTTTCAATTTTCAAATTATTTTTCAGATTCACCTCTGACAAAGTCACGTCAGAGTCCCGTAGTTTCCTCTACAGTCATGCCCTCTGCACATGAAAATCATCAAAGATTTGAACACAAGTATTTACCAAGTAACAGTCTCTTTAATGTATCAACTCTGTATCCACAAACCAGGACAGGCAGTGACAACTCTGAGCTTCAAGGTCAAAAGGAGTTACCTCCCTTGGTGAATTTAAACACTCTGGCTGTGGATTCCACATACGAAACAGCAGCAAGACTGCTGTTTATGTCGGTTAAATGGGCGAGAAATATCCCATCCTTCCTGGCACTTCCGTTTAGGGATCAAGCTATATTGTTAGAAGAATCTTGGAGTGAGCTGTTTATTCTGAGTGCTGCACAATGGTCTCTGCAGCTCGATATCAGTATGTTTTTCTTTTAAATTTCGTTTCACAGGGTGTAACTAGTAGACTATTCTAAAATGATAATTATTTCTTATTTCCATTACTCTTTGAAATAAAGTTGCTTTTAACAGGACCACAAACCATAAACAAAAATCAATAATATCATACGAGGGTTGTTCGATATGTAATGTGTATAGTTCGATATCTCAGAAGCATTCGACTCAAATAGTGAAATGAACATTACATCCCTTCAAAATATTCTCCGCGGTTTGAAATACATAATTTCAATCTCTGAATCCTTTTCTGAAATGCGTCACGGTACGCTGATTTAGGTAGACCTCTGAGGCACTGACTGATGGCTGAGCCAAGGGCTTGTCGGGACTTGTAACGACAACCAGATAAGAACTTTTTAAGTTTTGGAAAAAGGAAAAAGTCGCATGGGGCTAGATCTGGAGAGTATGGTGGGTGTGGCAAGACAGTAACCTTCTCTGACTTCAAAAATTGCTTCACAAACTCAGATGTATGTGATGGAGCATTATCATGAGGTAGAGGAACATGCCTAAATCCTGACACAGGGCATTTTTTAAGATAATATTTCTTGAGCTTTTTTAGTATAACATCTCAGTAATACCGACCTGTAACAATTTTGCCTTTGGCACCAGAATTTGTACGGCTATACCATCACATGAGAAGAATATGCAATAAAGAACATTCTTTGTGCTTATACTTCTTTTGGCAAATACAGGCCTTCTACTGTG
Source organism: Hippopus hippopus (assembly GCA_946811185.2). NCBI lineage: Eukaryota > Metazoa > Mollusca > Bivalvia > Cardiida > Cardiidae > Hippopus > Hippopus hippopus. The sequence continues at coordinate 45,704,147 of OX328098.1, read as the reverse complement.
TTTAGTTAGCCATATTTTATTTCCAATTTTTCTTACTGGTTCGAAATAGTGAACCCATGTTTTGTCACCAGTAACAATGTTTGCAAATTGTCTTTGATTGAATTTGGGAAACATTTTGAGCAATTGCTTAGCGGTTTGTACTTGTACCCGTTTTTGGTCATCTATCAATATATGCGGTATCCATCTGGCAGAAATCTTTCATACTTTCAAAATACGCTTCAAAATGAAATGCACCCGCAATAGCGATATGCCAACAGCGTTGGCAATATCACAAATCGTGTATCTGCCATCACTTTCAATTATTTCCCTGACTTTTGAGACATTTGCCTTGCCTGTTACAGTCACAGGTCGGCCAGATTTTGCTGCATCTTTGACGGACTCTGTGCCAGTCAGCAATTTCTTTCTCCACCTACGAACTGTCTCATAAGATACCTTATCAGACCCATAAACTTCCCCCAATTCAGTAAAAATCTGCATTACCGAATGACCGAGTTTTGTGCGAACTTTTATATAAGCTCTAATTTCTTCAATATTCTTAATCCGTTTCCCAACCATTTTTACAACTTTGGTCAACGACTAGCTCTAATGAAATGACTATAAGTTTAAAACTATGTGGAGCTAAAGGCTCGTGTTTATACCGTTGGAAAGGTATTGAATAGAGCTATTCAAGCGTACCATCATCCACGAAATTGTTGAAAGCGTTATCGCGCTGTGGTACAATACACATTACATATTGAACAGCCCTCGTATAAGACTAACAATCAAATGCAATTATCTTCCACTGAGATGCAGCATATAATAAGTATATTTAGGCTTTAAATGTCATTTGTTATTCTTGGTATGAGTTAGTTGATGCTTTGCAGCACCATTATTTGCACCATGCAGTCCTGATGATATTGTGCAGTCTTGTGAGACTTACTCATTTCTCACCCAATATGCACAAAAGTGCTCAAACAGATCACACTATTCCACTGGCTATAATATGTATTGACTAATTTTAAATTTCAAGACTTGCAACCTGAGTGGATGAAATTTCTGCCTGATTGCAAAATTGTAGATTTGTCCAAATTAAAAGTATTTCCTGGCAACAAAATAGATCTGGCTCAATTCATGGTATTTGCTTAAGAAAGGGTAGTAAACTTTGTCGTAAAATGACAAATGTTGATAAACAGCATTTTCTCATTTTCATACACTGTTTTAAAAAGCCTTTTTCTTCAGAGTCATTAAAACTCATGGCTGTAATGTAAAAACCTTAAACGGTAAATTAGCCTAAAAAAACTTAGGTCTAGTTTCATTTAATCATCGAGATGTTTGTATTGACAGGAAAAAAGTAAGTACCGTGAAAGTACATGCACCACAAGAATAACTTTTTCAACTAGACTAAAGAAATAAATTTTCAGGTGCTCTAGTGGCAGCTGCTGGATTTTCTTCATCAAGTGAACAAACAGAGGCAGCCATCTTGCTTACATCACAGCTAAAGACTCTACAGGAAGTGACATCACGGTTGGCTGCATTGAGGGTTGACTCCACTGAGTATGCTTGTTTAAAAGCACTTGTCTTGTTTAAGTCTGGTAAGTCATACAGGATTTAACCTTTTTACAAAATATCAAAGTGTTTTAAAGACCTAGAAGAAGAAGCCTTTGAAAACATTATGTGACAAGGAGAAAATACTGATATTTTTTCATCCTCCAAGTTTGTTTTTCCTGCCATTTTCTGTATGACAGCTATGACTCACACAGCAAAGCATGGAAGTAAGGAAAATGTTCTCTTTAAATTGTATGGAAAACATCATTGGAAAGTAGCCATTGCTTATAACAAGAATTACTACCTTCTCACAAAGGTTTCCTTTAGGGGCATTAAATTTCTTGTTTTTGCGCTAAGCGTCCTTATCAAAATATTTACAATTAGGATGATTCCTGTCTTGGAATAGAGCTTGGTTGCACAGTCTATAAAGTACATAGTTGAAACCCAGGCAGGGTTTGATGGTTTGATTACCAGCTTGGTAGAATTCTTTCTAAGGATTGATGATAGTGATGGTAACCAAGAGGAATCATTCCTCTCTCACTGCCATTGTCTGCGCATGTCATATTTTTCAAAGATTAGACCTGTCTGCTATGACTCATCACTATCCTGCACATGTAGGATAAATATTAATATGGGGTGTGTTTAAAAACTATTTAAAGCTCTTCCGCTAAAAAAAGTAGCAATAGAGAAAATGGCTATAAACAATACTTCTGTGAAAAAAAATTTAGCCTGTTTTTTGCTCCAAATTTCTTAAAAATTCAATAATTTCAAACAGGAAAAATTATTTTAATAATTACCATTGTTTACTGCGTATCTTTGTATACAGTCTCTAAATACAGATTTAAGGAAAACCAGGATTTGTGCAGGGTTTTTCCAAAGACTTATCAACAAAAAATGTCTGGACAGCGCTTATACCAGGGCTATTTCCCAAGCCTATAATGGTTGTTTTGATAAATGACTGGTGCTAAGATTGAAAAGTAGTCTGGTTCTGTACCCAGAATGCCCAAATCAGATAGGTATGAATTTTTGAAGAAAAATGCCATGTAGCGAAAGAAGTCAGAATTGTGCGGTAAACAGTTAAACACCAACCAATGAAAATAATTGATAATCCTGTTCAGGGTTATTTGGAGGGAATTTTAACTCTTTACTAAACAATATATTTTTAGACTTGTCCATATTAAGAGCATTTACAGATGACAAAATGTTACTCAGTATAGAAATTTGTCTAAGAAAGAGTAGAAAACATTGTGGTACAAGGAGAAAATGCAGGTTACCAGCATTTTTAGCTCACCTAAGCACAAAGTGCTCAAGGGGAGCTTTTGTGATCATGCTGTGTCCAGCGTCCGACATCCAGCGTCAACTTTTACCTTGTATACATTCTACAGGCCACATTTTCAGTCTGATACTCATGAAACTTGGTCAGACTTTTTGTCTTGATGATATCTCGGACGAGTTCAAAAATGGGTCGGGTCAGGTCAAATCTAGGTAACTAGGTCAAATCTTAGGAAAACCTTGTGTACGCTCTAGAGACCATGTTTTTAGTCCAATACTCTTGAAAGTTTTTCAGAACGTTTGTCTTGATTATATCTTGGACAAGTTTGAAAATGGGTCTTGTTGGGTCAAAAACTAGGTCACTTGGTCAAATCTTAGAAAAACCTTGTGTACACTCTAGAGGCCACATTTTCAGTCCAAAACTCTTGAAAGTTATTCAGAATCTTTGTCTTGATGATATATCATCCCAGTTCAAAAATGGGTCATGTCGGGTGAAAAACTAGGTCATTGGATCAAATCTTAGAAAAACCTTGTGTAAGCTCTGGATGCGAGATTTGCTGTCCAATACTCCTGAAATTTGGTCAGAATGTTTGCCTTGATAATATCTTGGACAAGTGTAAAAATGGGTCATGTTGCCCAACAAAGACTAGGTCACTAGGTCAAATCTTAGAAAAAGTTTGTGTACACTCTAGAGGCCACATTTTCAGTTCAATACTCTCTAAAGTTAGTCAGAATGTTTGATTTGATGTTGTTTTAGATGATTTTAGAAAGGGGTCACGCTGGGTCAAAAACTAGGTCACATGGTCAAATTTTAGGAAGACCTTGTGTACCCTCTAGAAGCCACATTTTCAGTCCAACACTCATGAAAGTTTGTCAGAACGCTTGTCTAAATGTTATCTAGAAGGATTTTGAAAATGGGTCATGTCAGGTCAAAAACTAGGTCACTGGGACCAATCTTTGAAAAAACTTGTTTATGCACTAGAGGCCACATTTTCGGTCCAATACTCATGAAACTTGATCAGAATGTTTTTCTTGATAACATCTTGGATGAGTTAGAAAATGGGTCACATTGGGTCAATAACTAGGTCACTTTGTCAAATCTTTGAAAAACCTTGTGTATGCTCTAGAGGCCACATTTTCAGTCCAATACTCCAGAAAATTTGTCATAATGTTGGTCTTGATGACATCTTTGAAAATGGGTCAGGTCGGGTGAAAAACTAGGTCACTAGGTCAAATCTTTAAAAAACCTTGCGTACACTGTAGAGGCCACAATTTAAGTTCAATACTTATGAAACTTGGTCAAAATGTTTGTCTTGATGACATCGTAGAAGATGTCTAGAGAAAGTTTATTTACAAGCTAGAAGCAAAATTTTCAGTCCAATAATTATGAAAGCATGTTAAAATGTCATAAGCAAGAGATTTAAAATTGATCAAACAAATTTGGTCAAAAGGCTCAGGTGAGCAACTTCAGGGCCATCATGGCCCTCTTGTTTTCTTTACCCACAATTGTTTTCAAAAACCTGTAACCCCAGGATTGCTGAAACACAGAATTGTTTGGTAAAGGATTGAGAGTCCACATGCTATGGGAGTAGTTAACCACAGCAATTCATTACTGTGCAATGATTTGTTTGTACTGTGTTTAATGCCATTTTAACACTGTTTCAGTTATATTGCTGTAACAAGTGCACCTATCCATAATTTCCTGGATGTTCTCATCAGTACTTTACAAAATATTCTTCCTAAGCCACTGGCTGCTTTCTGACTTAGCAGTTGTGGAAACAACAATCAGTGGCGACATAATTTGAGACTGAGTTTATGCTTTTTTTTTTTTCAGAGATTAAAGGGTTACGTGACACTAGACAGGTTGAAGTCCTGCAGGACCAAGCTCAGGTCATGTTGAATGACTACATCCATTCAAATAACCCCACAAGTAAGACACGGTTTGGCAGACTGCTCCTTGTTCTACCTCTTATGAGGACAGTCAGTCCGCGTACACTTGAAGAGATCTTCTTTCGACGGACGATCGGAAATATTCCTATTGAGAGACTGTTATGTGACATGTTTAAGTCTTGTTAACTTTGTAGAAAAGAGAATAAGTTGAGACAGCAAGATAGATGGTATGGACATTTTTGGCCAACATTTCATCCTAAATATTACAATTTCATAGCTGTTGTAGACAGAAATGCTAAAGGGATCACGACATTGCAATTCAAAGATAATTATTGCCAAAATATTACACAACATACCATAAAGGACAAGATAAGACTGCACATTCTGTGCAGTCTGATATTAATTTATACTGTCTACAAATAAAAAAGTAGACAAGTGGCAGAGGGCAGGGCAAAATGATAGTGAAGTAGGCATTCCACTGTAAACAAACCTGTATTTAGAGAACAGCCAAGGGAAGTAAGCAATGTGTTCTCTGACAATAGGTTGTTGTTAGTGGAGGTTCAATTGAGTTAATTCAAGAGAGGTTGTAGGAACGAAACAGTAGCCATTTAACACTTTATTATGGGACAAAATTTTAGACACCTATTTATGGGTAGTATTAACAAATGTGGCTCAAATTATGAGATTTATCTTTGAAAAAGTAGAAAACATTTTAGGAAAAAGAGAAAATGCTGCTTATTAGCATTTTCTCCTCTATACACAATGTTTCAGAAGCTTTGACTTTCCTCTTCACTGTTGTTAAAAAACATGATCCTTTGGTAAAGGGATACACAGCAGGTTGCTTAACACAAGCGGCTTTTTATAAAAATCTCTGTCTTGAAAGCTATATTATAATTGGCAATAATCTACCATATATAAATATGTATCTTTTGATTGTCCTTATAAAATACAATACTTCTATTTTTTAAGTTTTAGCCGATTGCTTTAAAATACATATTTAAGGTTATGGGGGATGGGGGAAAAGCGGATACATTTTATGTCAAGCATAGGAGAACAAAATAGACCTTTTTAGTCAAGCAAGAGGACTGAATTGTTGCAATTTGTAGGCTATTTTTGCTTGAGGACATTGTAAGTCGAGGGAAAGGATACAAATGATGTAAATTCTATAGAATGCCTAACAATTATGGTATCAGTGTAGATTTCAGATCACACTGCATGTTCTTTATAGGCTTATCTTGATGTATTACGTTCAAAAGAGCAGCTTATAAATGAATGCTTTGTTCTAAATGTTAGAACTATAAAGATGTAAAACATTGAAAAAAGTTCCTTGGACATCTCCATTCAAGCGAAAGAAACCAATGTCTTTGCTTGAATACCACACAAATATGGTATCTATATAGATTTAAGCAGATCTAAGATCATACTGCATATTCTTTGTAGTCTGATTTTAATCTACATTCCAAAAGGTATAGAATTATGAAGACATGATACATTTGAAAATTACTTGTATAAAAGTATTATACAATCAATTGTTATGGTTGAATTTATTATGAAGCATGGTTGTACCACATTCCTATATCAGGAAATATTTATAAAAATATAAGTTTTTACCAGACGACAAAACTAAAGACTTGTCGATGTTGAAAGCATTTGCAGTTAACAAATTCATTGTTGCTCATGTGATGTGATATTTGTCTTTAAAAGCTGAGAAAAAAGTCTGGAAAAAGGAGAAAATGTTGTTCACAAGCATTTTCTCCTTTGCCCTGAATTTTTTCAAAATTATTCTTTCTCACTTCAAACAAGGGCTTTTTTGCTAAAGGGTTGATACCTATTTATTTATGTGAGCCATGTTCTTTGAAAAGGGGGTTTAATGCATCTGCAAAAAGTGTTGACCTAGGTCAGACTGCACAGGCATACCTGTGTTGAACCATTTTGCTTTGGTCAATTTTCTGCATGTCTAAGGACCATTCTACCTCATGATTCAGTTGGTTTTCAGATGACTTGCTTATTGTAATGCATCACTGAGATGCATTAAACCCCTTTTTTCCCAGAGTGTGGCTCATTTAATTTTTGGCAGAAAGATAACTGCATATTTGAGGGATGCTTTTGGATTTCCTTTTATTGTCTGGTTTGACAGATTTCTAGATCTATTGGCCCAATATTAGACAGGCTATTTTTAGACCAAATAGAAATTTTCTCCTTTTCCCACTATATTTATGAAAGCCTCTTTTCATCAAGGTCATTAAAATATGGGGTTCTTTAGGATCAGGGTAAAAAGGTATTTTGATGCCACTGCAGTTTATAGCAACTGCTTTCAAAAACATATGATAGGAAATCTTTTGCTTGTGAGAACCAAGAGCCTGTTTTCAGAAAATGTTTCTCTGCCATAAAAAAAAAAACAACATTTTCCTTTATTTAGAAAAATACCACATTTTGAAAGGTCTTGAAATAATCTGTACACTAATGGGTTAAAGGGTAGTATTGAAATTGTGTTAAAGGCAGTAATTAAATACATCATAACCTTTTACCACACAACAATATTTTAGACTTGCCCAAATTCAAAGCTTTTGCAGATGACAGACGACAAAAAAAGATTGTGACTTAAAAATTCAAACTTATCTTTAGAGGGTAGAAAACATTGTAGAAAAAGGAAGAAAATGCTGGTTATCAGCATTTTCTCCTTTTCCTACAATGTTTCCAAAAGGTTTTGCCCTAAGGGTTGTTAAAACTTTGGATTGTGTGGTAAAGGTTTAAAGAAAAAAAATGCCAGCTAGATAGCTATGATTATCATGTCTTACATGCATAGGTATACACTTAACGGTAGTTTCCATCCATTTTGAGGGTAAGCTATTGGTAAATGTACAAGGGCTGTTCGATATGTAATGTGTATTGTACCACAGCACGATAACGCTTTCAAGGATTTCGTGGATGATGGTACGCTTGAATAGCTCTATTCAACACCTTTCCAACGGTATAAACATGAGCCTTTAGCTCCACATAGTTTTAAACTTATAGTCATTTCATTAGAGCTAGTCGTTGACCACTGTTGTAAAAATGGTTGGGAAACGGATTAAGAATATTGAAGAAATTAGAGCTTATATAAAAGTTCGCACAAAACTCGGTCATTCGGTAATGCAGATTTTTACTGAATTGGGGGAAGTTTATGGGTCTGATAAGGTATCTTATGAGACAGTTCGTAGGTGGAGAAAGAAATTGCTGACTGGCACAGAGTCCGTCAAAGATGCAGCAAAATCTGGCTGACCTGTGACTGTAACAGGCAAGGCAAATGTCTCAAAAGTCAGGGAAATAATTGAAAGTGATGGCAGATACATGATTCGTGATATTGCCAACGCTGTTGGCATATCGCTATTGTGGGTGCATTTCATTTTGAAAGTACGAAAGATTTCTGCCAGATGGATACCGCATATATTGACAGATGACCAAAAACGGGTACGAGTACAAACCGCTAAGCAATTGCTCAAAATGTTTCCCAAATTCAATCAAAGACAATTTGCAAACATTGTTACTGGTGACGAAACATGGGTTCACTATTTCGAACCAGTAAGAAAAATTGGAAACAAAATATGGCTAACTAAACACGGTAGAAGGCCTGTATTTGCCAAAAGAAATATAAGCACAAATTGCGGTGCCTAAGGGCAAAAGTGTTACCGGTCGGTATTACCGAAATGTTATACTAAAAAAGGTCAAGAAATATTATCTTAAATGACGCCCTGTGTCAGGATTCAGGCATGTTCGTCTACTTCATGATAATGCTCCATCATATACATCTGAGCTTGTGAAGCAATTTTTGAAGTCGGAGAAGGTTACTGTCTTGCCACACCCACCATACTCTCCAGATCTAGCCCCCATGCAACTTTTTCCTTTTTCCAAAATTTAAAAAGTTCTTGTCTGGTCGTCGTTACAAGTCCCGACAAGCCCTTGGCTCAGCCATCAGTCAGTGCTTCAGAGGTCTACCTAAATCAGCGTGCCGTGACGCATTTCAGAAATGGATTCAGAGATTGAAATTATGTATTTCAAACTGCGGAGAATATTTTGAAGGGATGTAATGTTCATTTCACTATTTGAGTCGAATGCTTTTGAGATATCATACAATACACATTACATATCGAACAACCCTCGTATGTAACAAGAATTTGCATTATTTTCACTTACTGGATTTAAAGGGGACCTATTTAGACTTTTTTACCCTTAACCCTTTACCATACAACAAAATTCTAGACTGGTCCAATATTTGACAGCATTTGCAGAGGACAAATTTAATATGACTGAAATGATAAGATTTGTCTATGTAAGTGCAGAAAACATTGTAGGAAAAGGCAAAAATGCTGGTTACCAGCATTTTCTCTTTTTCCCACAATGTTTTTAAAAGCCGTCTCTTCCAAGATCCATGAAAATGAGGGATTGTTTAGTAAAGGGTTAATCAAATTTCGATGTAAAACTCTAAATACTACTTAATATATTTGTCTTTGCTAGTTTGAGGTTTATATTCAGTAAAAAGGTGTGATTTTGGTGTTTTGCATGTGGGATCTCTGTTTAGTTGTATTGGACCAGATATGGCTATAACATGATCCCACAAAGCCTGTTTTCCAGTCTGATTGTTTTTTTCTTTTTTTTATATTCAGGTGTTACTTTGTCAAATATGAAGCAATCATTACGGAACAAATTATCAATTCATTTCCATAAATATTTGTAGATTACAAAAGAGACTGCGATAAGGAGTGATTAAAGAAATATCACTGCCTGGACCCAGACTAGGTCCAACACGATGAACCTGTGTGTTATTGATCTTATGGCATTCCCACAAGACATAGAGGATATTTGTTTTTTTCGGTGAAAGATTGAAATTTATTTCATTTAGTGAACATCATCGGTAATAGTTTCACGAGTGGCACAGCCACAAGTGAAAATATTACCGATGATGTTCACAAGATGAAATAAATTTCGATCTTTCACCGAAAAAAGGAAATATTCTATTTATTTCATGCTTCTAACCTTTTTTGAGGGGGACTTACATCAAAATCCAGAACAGTTCTTTTAGGTAATTCCCCGTGGCTTACCCCCTCCACATTACAAGGCATTACAATATTACGTAAAGCACGAAAAATGTAGGGTAAATTATGTCATATTTCAAACTGTTTGAATGGCACATGCATTTTACCTAGGTAACTAGTGCACGGGAACTACTGTTTCCACCTTCAATTGAAGAGTTAGAAAATAAAATCGGTATTTTTCAGTGATCATAACCATGAAAAATCGAAAAATATTCCACCATTATTTCTCGAAAAACTACCGGAAAGCATGAAATAATTGGTAGTATTATGGGGCAACTCTAAAAGTACCTAAATGTATCTATTCAAAAGAATACTATCATTTTTTCCCGTACTAATTGGTTTAGAGATCTCACATTTTTGAAGTGCGGTATAATCATAAAAACCTGAATAGTACCCTTTATAGTACCGGTATACAGTTATGTACAATCAATGTCCAGATGACTGATCTTAGCCATACAAATTTTTTTCAACTTTTTTTTTTGAACCAATTCCTTCCTCCTTATATCAATGTCCATTTGCAAATTTTCTGACTGTTAGAAGCATTAAATTTAAAATTGATCAAGAACTCCGCTGAGCATTTAGTTAAGGATTATAAGCATGGCCCCTGGTCTACACAAAAATGGATGTGTTGACTCAATATTTCTGAACCTAGACCTTGCTATATTTTTGCCAACAAAATGAAATATTGGACATAATAAGTAGACTTTGGGGCACCAAACAAAGAAAATGTACAATTCCAGAACTAAATTTTTGCAAGTTCTCTGTTTTTTTCTAACAGAATAGTGCAGAGCATACATCCAAGGTCAGATGGCATATTTTGTGCAGCATGATCTTGATCTACACTGGCCAATTAAACAACTATAGTTGTGAAAGACTCTCTAAGGATTATAAGGCCAGAATATTTTATATATTTCTCTCAAACCAATCTATTTACATATATGCACCCTGTGCATGTATGTAATCAGGGAAAAGTAAGCAAAATTTTATTTGACCTACTTTATTTTGGTACATCTTTGAGTAGAAACACAGCTGTTTTCTTTTTAAGGCTTAATCTGTTATTGTTTTGTATATTGTAAATTTGTATACGGTATTATGTTGATGATCATTTTTACTTTGTGGTGAAATAAACCATGTTTTTTGTGCTTCTTTTTAGATCTGACATTAAACCATGTCTGTTGTAAGGTGTTTTAAAACTTACTTTGTTGTAGAACCATCTGTTTATCTCTTTTCCAAAAGACAGTATTTTACAGGGGTCCAATTTGAAAGCACTTGCAGACGATAAAATTTATATGGCACAAATGATGGGATTTGTACAAGATAGTCTAGAAAACATTGTGGGGAAAAGGAGAAAATGTTGGTTACCAGCAGTTTCCCCATTTCCCACAGTGTTTTTAAAAGGCCTACCTCTCAGGGTCGTTAAAATTCAGGATTGTTTGGTAAAGGGTCATACACCATTTAGAATCCTCCCTCATTACTTAAGTGGTCAAAACACTCATAATGAGAGGTTGTAAGTTCAAACCTCTACTAGGTCCTGTATTTTTATACATCCAAAGGGAAACATTATGTACTTGTAATGCCCCTGATTGTCCATTCTACCAGTTGTGAGCTATTGCATGTCCACTCTATACCTCTTGAACCCTTTGTCTGATTTTGAAAATATTTCATACATGTATGCACCTTGAAAAGAGAAAGTCTGTCCTTAAGGTCAAGATCACAGCATGGGGTCAAAGGTCACTTGCTATTTTATTGTGTCTGCTCCATATTCCTTGAACCCCTGTCCTGAACTTGAAATTATTTCACACAACAGAGGTTTCAGACACAAGGCTTGAAGGCCAAGGTCAGAGCAGAGGTTAAAAAAATTGAAGACATGCTCTTAAAAGCTTCCTTGGTGTATACATTGCTGTGCTTTGCAGAGCTCATCTTCATTTCCAAGTGCCCTAGAGCCATTTGCTGGAAAGTCTAATCATCTGTGCTTATATTCTTAACCTTAAACGGGGGCTTAATACATCTCCAAAAAGTATCAACTCAGGTCAGCCTGCACAGTCAGCACAGGCTGACCTGGGTCGATACTTTTTTCTATTGGTCGATTTACAAGGTAAATTTTAAAGGCCGCAAGAGGGACGATGCACTATGGACACCTTACACTGCACAATCACAAAAGCACATTTTCGTGCTCAGGTGAGCTAAAAATAATCAACATCAAAAACAGTATCATCGGAATTATTTTTATTATAAATTTATAAATAAATTTAATCTGGAAAAGAACAGAGAAAAATAAAAGGGAAATAAAAATATATAAAAGGGGGAAATTTAACAGCACAGTAAAAGCACACTAATTCTACAAAGTGAAATAAAAACTCAAAAAACATTGTGAAAAGTAACAAGAAACCTTTATAAAAAAGAATCTATATTCTATAATAAACTATATAATAAACAACAAAATGCTTAACCCTTTATCGCACAATGCTGACTTTTAACGACCCTGAGAAAAAAACCTTTTGAAAACATTGTGGGAAAAGGAGAAAATGCTGGTAACAAGCATCTTCTCCTTTTCCCACCATGTTTTCTACCCAATCAAAGAAAAATCACACCATCTGAGCCACATTGAAATTGTTGTCTGCAAATACTTTTTATTGCAAGGGTAGAAAACATTGTGGAAAAAAGAGAAACTGCTGATCACCAGCATTTTCTCCTTTTCCCAAAATGTTTTCAAAGGTTGTTTTGCCAGGGTTGTTAAAACACAGGACTGTATGGTAAAGGGCTAAACACACTACCACCTGTGACTATTTGTCTTGCAGCAGACAGCTTATGAAACACTGTGGCATCAGGAAAAATTGCTCATAATGAGTGATTTCTCCTTTTATACACAATGTTTTCACGTAATTTCATATATTTGAAAGGCGCTCTGAGCAAGTTATCATGTAACTATGTATCTGTAAAGTCCATTTAGTTGAACAACCACCTTTATCATGGGATACACTTGTCCTTTTACATGCAGAAAGTTTATCAATAGCAAAATGTTTTGACCCAGGTCAGTCTGTGCGGACTGCACAGACTGACCTGGGTCAAAACTTTTTTGCAGATGCATAAAACCCCAATTTCACAACACATGACTCATACAACCTTACCAGTGTTTCATGCTGAGTATTCATACACTGCTCAAAATAATTAAAGGAACACACAAATACAGAAATTCAAATCTTTCATTTTGCTTAACATTTCAGTGTTTGTACTTTGAAAACCATCAACTTACTTTCTAACTGGTCCAAATGGCTCAATAGTTTTTTTGTTTGTTTGATTTTAAATGCTGATAAGCCATGTTAAAGAGACATCTTTACAGCCAGACAGTAAACAAACGCTGTTAAAGCATGACGGTGTTATAATCTAGTCAGCTGTTTAAACGTAGATAAAAAATCAATATAAGGTGTATGGGGTAAAGAAACTGTAGGGATTTGTCTTTGATTTAAACTGGAAACTGTAGTTGTTATGTCTATGGCTAGCAGCAATAGAATGAAATGCATTTTCTATCTGCCGTAATCTGTGCAACCCTGCAACCATCAGGGGCAATATTTGGCATGAAGATACAAGAGTGGTTATAGTTTCATAAAATAAAGAAAAAAACGGTAAAAAAACTGGATGAAAATGAGTGAAGATGTATGTTTAAGAAGAAAACCATGAAATTTGTTTTCCTTGATCTTACGTTAAACATCTCATATTTTCCCAATCTTTTGTTGATATTTCTGTCAAATCATATGAAAGAAGGAAACGGGAAGAAAAAAAAAAGCCTGTGTGACATATAAAAAAGACGGCTTTTATAGAAATAGCCCATACATCTTTTGTGCAAACCAAATTGTTTTGCCTCTTCTGAAATTTTATAGTGTTAAGACTGAATGAACTTACGAGCAGAAAATTATTTGCATTGTCCTGTACTGAGAGAATTATCTTGTGATGAAGACAGAGGAAATGTGTTCCTTTAATTTTTTTGAGCAGTTTATTTAACAACAATGTTTTCAAAGTTGTCTGTTGCGAATTTGTTTCAGAGGGTAATGTGTTCTGTAGAGAACTAGACTATCAAATTATAATACTGTAAAACGTTTATTTTAATTCATGTTATATAATTCAAGTTATATTTTAGTGTTTTTGTCCACTATATAAATACAAGCTGTGCTCTTGGAAAAGGGGGATTAATGCATTTTTGCAATGCATAAAACAAAGCATGTTGTAGTATACAAGGGATCCATGTTGTCTGGACAGGTTTTTCTGACATGCAGTAAACCAATAACAGAAAGTTTCCACCAACGTCAGTCTGTGCAGACTGTGCAGGCTGACACTGGTTGATATTTTTCTCATATGCATTCACTCTTTACCAGATGAAAAAAAAATTTGACAGGACCAAATTCAAAGCATTTGCAGACAACAAAAATTGAAAATTGTTTTAGGTAGAGTGGAAAACATTGTGGGAAAAGGAGAAAATGCTGGTTACCAGCATTTTCTCCTTTTCCCACATATGTTTTCAAAAGGCTTTTTCCTGAGGGTCGTTATAAGTCAGGATTGTGTGGTAAAAAGTTAAACGATCTTTTCACAGAGCATGACTCATCTATAATAATATTCAATGTAAGATTCTCTTGGTAAACCCTAAGAAAGCAGTTTAAAAGAAACAGATATTTTTCAGATTTTACTTTAAACACAGATATTCTTATTTTCATGGCTACTTCTGCGCAAATATTTTATAAAATACCACAGTATACTTCCAAAAAAATAAGGCTGAACATTTTGTGCTGTCTGACCTTGATCATCACTGTGCTTTGCTCTTTTAAGAATATCATGATGAAAAATGTCAATCTTCCATCATGAGATAATGAAGTTTCTCTTTGAAATAGTAGAAAACTTTGTGTGAAGGGTAGAAAAAAAAAAAAATAGGTAACCACCATTTTCTCATTTTCCAAAGGCTTTCGATTTCAGGATTGTTAAGAAAGGAATTTATTTGGTAAAGGATTAGATCCTTACCGACCACAGATTATGAGCAAAGGAAGTTATTCTATTTATAACAGACAGATATGCTCTGTACACAATAATTACTTGAATACATACCGTAATACAGAGTAAATGATGAAATTTCATAGTAATATGCAAATTCTATGACAATTATGTACATGTAATTACATAAGAAATCCAATGCTGAGGTAAATATACAAGATGATAATAATGTTACTAGCTTATCAATCCTACTAGATGTCAAAATCATACACATATTCAAAGCATTTGCAGATGACCAAGTTGTATGTGGTTCAACTGTAGCGATTTTACTTTCAAGTGGTAGAAAGCATTGTGGAAAAAGAGGAAATTAGAGTTATTGGTATTTTCTCCTTTTTTCACAATGTTCTCAAAGCCTTCAATGTAAGGGTTGTGAAAACATGGTATTATTTGTTTAACACTCTACCAGATGACAAAATTGTAGACCAGTACAAATTGAAAGAATTTGCAGAAGAAAAATGACATGAAGCAAAAATAATAGGATTTGTCTTTGAAGTATAGAAAACATTGTGGGAAAAAGAGAAAATGCTGGTTGCCACAATGTTTTCTGCCCTATCTTGTCTTCTGTAAATGCTTTCAGTGTGGTTGAAACTAAAATTTTGTTGTTTAGTACAGAGTTCAAACATGTACATGTATGATAAGGGGTGTTTACCATGGTAAGAAATAATGTACGGCGATAAGACAGTTCACTCTTTACCAAAAATTTAGGGTTTTAACAACCCTGGGAATTAAGCTTTTGAAAAAATTGTTGGAAATAAGAAAATGCTGGTAACCAAAATTTTCTCCTTTTTCCACAATGTTTTCTACAGTTCCAAAGACAAATCTCATCATTTCAGCCATATTTGATATGGAATCAGCAAATGCTTTCCATGTGGAACAGTCTGACATGGTAAAGAGTTGCACATTCGCTGTAAAAATAACATACTTGTATACAGAAAAACACATTATGCTAGTTAATTGCAATAAGATTTGATGTAATTAAGCACATTACTGCCTTATTCAAATCTTAAATGGAGTATTTTTCACAACTTGTGTGGCAAGTGTAGGTCAACATCAGACTGCAAAGAGAATGTGGCATCTGATCTTTGAACTACACTGTCTGCTAGCTTGAGATATTCCAGCAAAAAGTAGTCTTGAAAACTGCAATTATTTTGGTCTCTATATCTCAATAAAAATGTTATTTGGTACTTTAACTCTTTACCACACAATCCCTGGTTTGAAAGAGGCTTTTGAAAACATTATGGAAAAAGGAGAAAATGCTGGTAACCAGCATTTTCTCCTTTTCCCATAATGTTTTCTATCCTATCAAAGACAAAATTCTTGGTATGAGCCTCATTTGATATGTCCTCTGTAAATGCTTTCAATTTTGACAGGTCTAAAATTTGTTGCATGGTAAAGAGTTAACTATGCAACACAAGTTTAGACATCCATATTGAAAGCATTTGCATACTACAAATAAATGTGACACAAATATTCATATTTGTTTTGAAAAGGGTTAGACATTGGGTCATTCTCTCCTTTTCCCAATGTTTTCAAATGTTTCTAAAATCTTTCTTCTTCAGGGTCATCAAAATTTGGGTTTGTTTGCTAATGGGATAACTCTTTACCATGCATTCCCGAGTTTTAACAACCCTGACAGAAAAGGCTTTTGAAAACATTGTTGGAAAAAAGAGAAAATGTTGATAACAAGCATTTTCTCACATTCCCATAACGTTTTCTATCCTTTGAAAGACAAATTTCATGTTTCGAGTAATACCTAATTTGTTGTGGCAAACACTTTCAATTTGAACAAGTCTTATATTTTGTTGTTTCCTAAAGAGGTAAGGTTTAACCTGACAAACACTTATCCCTATTTTGCAAAGAATAGATTCAAAAGTTTTCTACTGCACTTCTTTTTTTTTCAGAAGGCAAGGAGTAAATGTAATAACAAAAAACTAAAACAGACAGAAATGATAATCAATTTCTACAATGTATCACAGATTCCTATCACATCTATCTCTAATCCATATCACAAGAATAATAATACAACCCCTTACCAGACGTCAAAATTTTAGAATTACCAAAATATTTGAAACCATTTGCAGACAAAAAATTTAATGTGGCTGAAATAATGAAATATGTCCTTGAAGAGGTAGAATATATTCTTGGAATGGGAGAAAATGCTTGTTAATAACATTTTCTCCTTTTCTACAATGTTTTTCAAAGCCTTTCTCATGAGGGTTGTTAAACTCTGCATCATTGGGTAAAAAGTCAATTAAGGGTAAATAGATGGGAAATGTTTCTTACATTAGGTAATATTCATGTGGATATTTAAATGAAACCAAAATCTCACATATGTACAGGGTGTCCAACAATTTCTACAACTATTTTCAAAAAGATGCAATTTTATCATTTGTTTGCAAATTTCAATGGTTCATATTCCAAGTGAACAGAGATCGAATAAAAAGTTCTTGATGATTAAAATTGTAGCAAAATGTTTGATGTCATTTGACCCTTTACCACAGGACAAAATTTTAGACTCATCCATATTGAAGTAATTTTCAAATGACAATTCAATTGTTTTTCTGACAAAAGTATTTGTCCTTGAATAAATAGAAAACATTGTGGGAAAGGGAGAAATGCTTGTTACCAGCATTTTCTCCTTTTTCAACAGTGTTTTCAAAAGCCTTTTTCTCAGGGTTATCAAAACTTGGCACTGTGTGGTAAAGGGTTAAGAGAATTTGGTGTCATTTGACATCACCTGTTTTCAAAATGGTGTTGTCCACTAGTTTAATATTTAAACTGTTGATTCTTTTTTGCAACTTCTCAAATCATGGCGTTCTGCGACACAGCCAGGCAGTGCCAAAGAAGAAAACAGACATCTTACATGCAAATTACACAAATTATGTGACTGTCTGATAATAGAATGGAAATCAGGTGTAAACTACAAAACTTGCTATGCTGTGATAAGAAATTAACAAAGGACATAATATGAAATGTATGCATAATAAATTAAAGCCATAAGGACTGATGGGACACCCTGTACAAGTATTACTAGGAAAATATTTCTGATAATTTAAATCTAATGCTTTTTCCCACATTGAAGCATGATCTATCCTAATATATTAACTCTTCACCAGATAAAGCCATGTTTACGAGACCCCGAGGGAAAGGGCTATGAAAACATTGTGGGAAAAGGCAATAATTCTAGTAAATAGCATTGTCTTCTCGTCCCACAAGGTTTTCAAAAGTCTTTTTCATCAGGGTAGTTTAAACATTGGATTGATAAAGGGTTAAATTAAGCACCTCGAACATAAAAAGCTTTTCAAAGCTCAATAATGTAGGTCAAAATCTTAATTTTCTAACTATTTTCACAGAAACATCTCCATTACTTACTTATTCCTTTAACACACGATCCCAGTTTTAACAAGCCTGAAAATAAAATCTTTTGAAAATATTGTGGGGATAGGAGATTAAAATTGTAGGAAAAGGAGAAAATGCTGGTAACCAACATTTTCTCCTTTGTCTCACAATGTTTTCTACCCTATCAAGGACAAATATAATCAATTGGGCTACCTTAATTTGTTGTCTGCAAATGCTTTCGATTTGGACCAGTCTAAAACTGTCGTTTTGTAATGAGTTATCTTAAATTAGAAACTCAATAGGTTCAAACATGAAATTTCATTAACTCTTTGCCACACAGCAAAATTTTGGAGTTGTCCAAATTGAAAGCCCTTGCAGAAAACAAACTAAATTTGATTCAAATGACGAGACTTTCTGTGAATAAGTAGGAATAATTAAGAAACATCGTTGGAAAAGCAGAAAATGCTGGGTGCAAGCATTTTCTCCTTTTCCAACAATGTTTTCAAAGGCTTTCTCCTTTAGGGTCGTTAGAACTCGGGATTGTGTGGTAAAGAGTTACAGAGCTAGATAACAAGAAAGCATGTTGGAAAATGAAAAAGTTCCTTAGATGAGTAATTTCTCCAACAGACACAATGTTTTAAATACTCTGCAACACTAATGGATAAAAATGCATCAATATGAGGAACAAGATCAAATACCCATAAATAAGTATAACGTGTATCAACTCTTTGTCTGGCAACAATATTTCAGACTTTTCAAATTGAGAACATTTGTTGACAGCAATTTAACCCTTTACCAGACAACAAAATTGTAGCTTTGTCCAAATTGAAAGCATTCGCAGACAACAATTTCAATGTGGCTCAAATGGTGCAAATTTTCTTCAATCAGGTAACAAACATTGTGGGAAAAGGAGAAAATGCTGGTTACCTGCATTTTCTCCTTTTCCAACAATGTTTTCAAAAATGCCTCTTTCCCAGGGTCGTTAAAAGTCGGCACTGTGCAGGAAAGGGTTAAACATGTATCAATTAATGTGATTAGTCTTTGAAACGGTGGAAAATGTGGTTGGAAAAGGAGAAAATGCTAGGTTCTAGCATTTTATCCTTTACAGACCATGTTTTCAGGAGTATTCCTCCTTAGGATTGTACCAAAATGCAATCCTTTTATACAGAGTTAATACTATCTGACATTTTGCAGCGTTCCTCTCTTTGCTGCACCATTCATACCCCAGGACTGTTGAAGAAGCATGGAGTCGGGTTCTTTGTTTTTCTGTTGAGTACTGTTTACTCCTCCCAGTTTGTTTATTTTCTGCGGGGAACCACCAAGGCTTCTTCGTCCAGGATGGTTCCTGAAAAGGAAGTCCATTTAACATAAGGAGGTACACCCTACACACCTTACCACTGGTACCTTTAATGACCAAATGTACTCATTTTTTGTTTCTGATCAAGATTCTCTAATATTGCTGATGATTGCTTAGTAAATCACAGAAGAGGTTCAAAAGTTTTTGTTTTGATTTATCCTTTGAAAACTTGTCTTCCATTGTGTGATAACACAGAGGTTTTTCATAGGCCTAATTTTGCCCTATAGA